>NW_019774959.1:319886-391243 GCF_001039355.2 Lingula anatina | reverse complement strand
AAAAAAAAAAAAAAAAAAAAAAAAAATGCATATAATATTATGAATAAATCCTAGTTAGAGTGGAAGAACATTCTCCAACAAGAGTTCACATTCATTTTACTGAAACTGCAGCATATTTTAAAAACTTCCTTTTAATCTAAATTTCAAAATTGTAGGATGATGGAAATAGATGGTAAAAGATCACCAATCCTTTCAATGCCATCTTTACTTTAAATTATAACATTTTTCTCATGTATTGGTCTTGTCTGTTCACAACACCACCTACATTTTTGCCCACTTGTCCAATTCCCTCTCTATCTTCTCTTTGATACTCTTAGGTTGCAGGCCCAGAGAGTTTCCACACAAATAAATACATTCTTCTTCTGGATCCACAAGGCT
The DNA here is from genome assembly GCF_001039355.2 of Lingula anatina. The sequence continues at coordinate 390,865 of NW_019774959.1, read as the reverse complement.
TAGATCAACTTCAAGAAACATTTTTAATGTATTTTAATTACCAGCATAGAGATCAAAGAGCTTTACAGTAAAACTGAGCTGAAAAGGCATCATACACTACTATGACTGGCACAAAGAACAAATTCACAATATACAGACTGGCACAACCAGATGGCACAACTAACACATTCACAATTAAGACAGGCACAACTTCCACATTCCCAATACAGACCAGCACAACCAGATGGCACAACTTACACATTCACAATTAAGACTGGCACAACCAGATGGAATCACTAACACATCCTCTATAAACCCCAGATGGCACAACTAACGCATTCACGATTAAGATTGGCACAACCACATAGCACAACTAAAACGGTCATCACATCCAGTGCAAGCTCACGGCACTTACCATCAGGTAAATCTTTCATTTTAGGATAGATGAAATCCAACCTCAGAGAACGGAGAGGATCGTTTGCATCCATGTGCTGGGCAAACTTAATGTCTGTGACATCACATCCCAGTTTTTCTGCTTGCTTGTTGAGTATAACTGAAGGATGCTGGGATACGTTATCTATTACTGGTACATCATTTTTGTCTGCCATCTTGGACCTAATGAATAAACGAAGATTTTTTTTACTTACCAATATCAACATATTGAATATGATACTAATCTAGAAACTGTTAAGATATAATCAAACTATTGAAAAAAATTACTGATAAATAATCTGAAAGAATTTTGAAAAGGGCATGCCTTAGTACTCACAAAAATTGCTCAATATGAAGGTTACTCATGCATTTAAGAAGACCATTCCCAAAGATATTTGGATCATTCTATCTTCCTGGGGAGTCTCACTAAATAACTGTCAACTCGTCTTTCACACCTAGTAAAGCTAATAGGGGGTAATTATCTTTACCCCCTAGGTGATTCGGTAGGCGTGACAGACATAAGTCATGTGACAGGTGACACTACGAGCAATTCAAAAGGAGGAAACACTGTATATTTGTACTCATACGCTTTATTACTGCTGCTTGTTTACACAAACTTGTGTGACAATATGTAAGGTACAAATCTGAAATAAAAAGACCAAAAATATGCTTAAATAACTGACCAAAAACCCTTGAAGCTTAGAGCACATTATACATATTATTTATAAAAAAAAACTTAGATAAATATTAATACAAGTGAATAAAATTCAATAATAAAGAAAACAGATGGCAAGCTACTTGCAGCCCAACAAGGGAGACAAAGAAAGTAAATTAATAAATGACAAACTGCCTCCAATAATACAACAATATGCATGAAATATGACAGTGCAAGTTACCGCACTGCATTTGAAATTGTACATGTCCACACCCTAATCTTTACTTCTGCAAAAACCACAGTATATATATACCCAAAAACCAAATATTAACTCCTCCATATACATGTATAAACTTAATAGCGACAATACAACATGACAGCTGAGAATAAAGTATAAGTAAAGCATTAAACTTACAATTTTATGTCCTTTTTTGTACCGCTTCCTAAGTTCTTGCTTCTTCCTTGGGTGATGTCTGCTGTGTGAAATGAACTACTCACTCTAAGTGGCACTGCCCATTACTGACTGTGGGGTGTGTGGGTTGTACTAAGTGTAGGGGTGTAAGGTGTCTGTCCTTTGCAAGCCGGTGTAACATGGACATATGACTCCCATGAAAATCTGACTCCCCCAGTCAAATTTTCAGATTGAAAATGTGACTCCCCCCATGAAATTTTGACTTCCCCTCACAAAACTTTATGAATCTTATTTTATTTGAGTATATAACTTTTATCTTATAGTATGCATAATGGAAGATACATTGGCACTTTTTGTTAGTTTGCAGGTGAAAATTTTCACGAGAAAATAAGAAAATTTAAAATGTGTATTTTACCACCCAATGACTCCCCCTAGCAATTTAGTGAGACTCCCCAGGGAGTTAGGGCGATCCAGATGGATCAATCTAGGCATGGGAACCCAGTCTAAGACACACGTGTACACAAACACGAACATGCAAACACACATGGACACGCTAAGAAGGACACACACGGCAAAAAATACATTGTAAAATTTAAACAACCATATCAGGGCAGGGCTGGACAAGGCTACTTGATTCTTATCTGACTTATAATGACAGCAACTCTTCATTTTGGTGGGAAATGATCCATAAAATGGATTTTCCTTGGGCAAAGGCAAAGTTCCCATGCTTACCAATGGTTAATGTATCTGTTCTGACATTCAAAGCTAGTCAATTATTACTTATTTATTTATTTATTTATTTATTTTCTAAGGAGCTGTTTTGTAATAATTTCGTTAGGGATTTTAGGTAGGGTAGCCATTTTTGAAGGTTTACATGGTCTGATGGCAAGCACAGACTTCAAAATAATTGCTATGAACACAGTTTAGATGGTAAAACAGGATTGATAATACTGGCATTTCTATGGGTTGTTTACAATGAACTTATTGTGGAATTTTGAATCTCACATAAAGAGTTGTTATCTCTCTAAAAGGGTTTAGGACTAGAATAAGTGCCCATTATTAAACTGACAGGTCCATTTAGATTACCATCAGAATATACCCAAAGAAAATGTGAATAAAGATGTTGTTTTCTCATTAATCTCTACTCAGATTTACATCTACATGTGGCACTTTTATCACGCCATCATTAAAACAAATGAGGCCATTTTTCTGACCAATAGTCTAAGGGCTCATTCCCAACGAAACTAAGGGAGCATTCACATCGAGAAGAGCCGGGGTCTAGCAAGGCCGAGACCTAAATATGGCGGACCTACATGAAAGGAAGACTGCCTTATCTTTAAATGGTCTCTCAATGACTTTCAATGACCTCAGCTCTTCTCGACGTGAATGCTCTCTAACGTTGCATGTAGAAGGATAGCTTCACTGGGAATGAGCCGTAAGTATAGTAATCATTCAGTAAAGTGCTTCTGAAGAAACTTGAATGTTGTTTACCTGCAGGCACTAGTACTAGTAAATTTTTCAGGGGGTGGCTCATGGGGTTGTTACCAGATATTCATCCAGGCATCCACGAATAAAAATATTATCACCCAAACTTTTCTTGAGACATCCCTTTTACCTTTATTACATAGCATTTCCTTCCATACACTTGAAATTGCAATTAGCTACATGCAATGAGATAAACAGAATAAAGTCCCATTCAGATCGAGAAGAGCCGAGTGATAGCTAGGCCGCGACCTAAATATAGCAGACCTACATGAAAGGAACACCACTTAATGGTATCTCCACTTCTCACAGGCCTCCCTACGCGTTGTCCCTGCAGGGGCACAATATTGAATAATTAACTCTCGGCCCAATTCAACCAGTAGAGGCAAGACGCATGGGGAGGCGTATGAAAGGCGTAGAGACCATTACAGGATTTAGCTGTCTTCCTTTCATGTAGGTCCACCATATTTAGGTCACGGCCTAGCTAGCACTAGGCTCTTCTTGATCTGAATATGGCCTAAGCAAAATTGGTGGACATTTTGCAGTTGTAAGCTTGGTATGGCATGAATGGCCACAAATTCTGCTGATACCTTATAATTTTTATCTGATTGCATATAGCTAACATTGTGAAAGTGAATGCCACATTATAGCTAGGAAAGGGGTTTTGGAAAAAAATTAACTCGTAAGTTATGACAATAACAAGCAACTGTTAACAGCAATAGTGAGTTGTCATACTGCAATATTTCATGGCTCAGAAAGGCCTCTGATTTTTTTGTCTCTATGAACACAATGATGCATTTTACTTTGTAGTCAAAGTCAGTATACAGATACAACTATGCAGACAATACCACCATCACATAAAAACTATGAAATATGAAAAAAAAGGGGGACAAGAATCAAGTGAAATGCATATACTAGTGACTGCCAAACTACAACTGAACTAGTATTTATTGTAATAATACTTTCACAGGTAACAGTCACTAATAAGTAATTATGAGTTATCTGTGAAAAAATATAAGCAAGACTGGTATATTTTCTGAAACTTCTTTGCTAATTTTCACCTCTTACAAGTAAATGCTTCACTTCTTTTATTTGATCTAATTTCAAGTTTTGTGTTCCAGTGTGGCACTTCTGTATAGTAAAAGAATAAACAAGAGGAGAGAGACTAATTTATCACCAAGCCTAGGAGTTTGTGTCCTGGCACAGAGATTAAAAAAATATTTATGATGAATTACTAAGGTCATGTAGGTCTTTTTCTTTACAGTTAAGAAGACAAAAAATCATTTCCAAACAAGTGATACTGTCTAAAAAATTTCACTTTTGTTATGATTGAGCCACACTATCCTAACAACTTATTTTACAAAAAGATAAAATCTAAATTTGTTATACAGAAGAACAATAAAATTGAAGATATATCCTGTTTAAGATAAGGTATAAAAATAATTTTAAATTTTACAGTATGCATCAAAACCATGAGATTGGCTGCAATGTTGTTAAAAATATACTGACATTGGACAATTTTATTCATCTGTGAACTGAGGTCAAAATGTAAATGGAGTGTAATTTAACATTACTGTTTAAATAACTTTATTATTCAAATTTTCATGCTTTTGCAGTATCCCCCTTTTTCCATCTCTTTAATTCTTAAACATGTTTCACAAATTTCAGTTATGTAATACTCAGTTTGTGATGTTAAAGGATGACTGTGATACCCAAAGTCAACAAATAACTTAATAAAGTAAAGATATTTCAAATCAAAACACTTGTAAGGTGGGACAGAATTCTGCAAATTTATTTAAGTGACACAATTTCCATCGCTGTTTTTTTTTTCCTCTTTTTGTTAATCAATTAAAATATTTGAAGTTAAAATGTGAATTTGAAAGCTCAAAAGATATTTTGTTCAAATGATTTCATATATAACAACGACAAAAATCAAGGCCACCTGATTGACTTGAAAACTTGGTCTAACAATGTTGAACCTTNCTGAGCACTTCGTTATTCGGATTAATTTTAGTTTTGCAATTTATTTTGTAAGTACATAGCCTCTGACCGGTTCTGTTTTATGCTAATAAAATAGGATTAATTCCAGTTTTTATAATAAATATTATCATTTAAATATTGTATAGTTGTGAATTAAGTTATCACTAAATATCTTCTTGCCCAGGACTTGACGGGTCTGGAAGACATGGAAAGATGTCGGACTCTGCTGGAGCGACACAACTGGGACATGGAAGTAGCCGTACAAGACAGATTTAATGAGGAGGAGGGAAGACCGTCATTATTTAGAGACCAGCAGAGAGAAGTGAGGACACCTCCAGTGAATGTCAGTCCTGTAGACCAAAGGTAGAACTGGTGCTGTTATTTAGTTGACTTAATGTTATGGACTTAAGTCAGTGGTGGATTGGGCTAAAATGATTACACATGGGTGCATGCACATAAACACACGTAAGGAAAAAGTGGGTGTTGGATTAGGCTAAACTGAATACACGCATATCGGCATGCACACACATTTGCACACACACTTGATGCTATTATATAATTTAATCAGCTTTTAGTTATATGACTTTTTTTAAATTGATTTAATTTTATTAATTTTTTGTGATCTTTTTAGTTCTTGATTTGTTGTTATTCCAAGAAAAGAAATAAAAGATACAATATTTGAAACCATTTAACTTCTCTTGAAGTACAGAGGAAGGAAAAGAAGTGGCAAAAAGTTAAAGGGAAGAAAAATGTGTTACAGTAAAAAGTACACTGTGTAGTTACTGATTTTGATATTTTCTGCTTTCTTAATACAAAATTATATATAATTGAAAAACAGTATATTTATATTACATTTGTTTGTTTTAGGGTCATCCATATATCTCGAGGTCGACCACCCCAGGGGATTATGGGGTGGGGCATCTTTATAGTCATGCTTCCATTCAGATTTGTGTACAGCTCATTAATGGACATTCTACGGTTCTTTTGTAAGTGTGACCTCTTAGTTTAGTTTACAGCGGAAATAAATTGAAATTGAAATAGTGGACATTCTGCCTTTTTACGTGATTCCTCTCACTTCAGTTCACAACTGAAATGACTTGGACTTGAAATTTAAATGGTGGACAATATGGGGTCCTTATTTGATATTGAAATAATGGACATTCTGCATTTATTGTGTTTCTTCTTGGACCAGTCCAGTTTGGAATGGGTGGACATAAGAAGAATAGCTAATTAGCTTGTTTTAAATGAAGAATGATTAATTGCAGTTTATGTTTCGAGATATTTTTTCAATCAAGAAGGTCTAGGTTTAAAGTAGTACTGATGAATTCATGTATGACCCATAAGAGTAGAATTTAATATGGTTAACTATCTGTATTCCAGGGAGACTTTTTATGCCAGACCCAAGAAGAAGTGAGTATACAACAAGATGTAGAACTGTCCCATGAAACAAATAAATGTTAGGTCAAATAATGTTCATTCTTATCTCCTTAAATAATATTGCTTGCTCACATAAAACTAAAACATTTTTGTTCTAACAATTGTGGCCTCTTCAGGCCCGTAGCCAGAAATTTCAAAAGGGGGGTTCTTTTTCTGAAAAAGTGGACCTTTTCCCATAAAAACTTCATGTACATAAATCAAATTTTACCCAGAGTGGACCTTTTCCCAGCAAAAGGGGCGGTTCTTTCGAACCCCCCGAACCCCTCCCCCCGGCTACGGGCCTGCTCTTACACATCTAGAATGAGGTCTCTTGTGGACCCAACACAATTTTTAATAAGCCCTTTTTTTGCTGAAAAATGCTGAAGAACTGGAGTATTAACATCTCTTGACTTTAGCCATTGTTTTGTAAACTTATACTATATCTTTGTCTGGTTATAGCTGTAACAGACCCAGTTGGAGATGTGACCTCTTTTATACAGGAATATGACAGTCAGTTTGGTGAGACACATCCAGTATTTTACCAGGGCTCCTATAGCCAGGTAAGCACTTGGAATGGACTTTGTTCTTTCATAATGTGTACTTATCCAGTGTGGATATCAGGATGAGTGTGTACATCCTGTATGGATATTTTCAGGATGAGTGTGTACATCCTGTATGGATATTTTCAGGATGAGTGTGTACATCCTGTATGGATATTTTCAGGATGAGTGTGTAAATCCAGTATGGATATTTTCAGGATGAGTGTGTACATCCTGTATGGATATTTTCAGGATGAGTGTGTAAATCCAGTATTGATATTTCAGGATAAGTGTGCTCATGCAGTATTGACAATCTCATGCTTAGTCTATCCATCTTGCATGAGCATTTTTGTCATAGATGTGTCCATCTTATATGGGCACTTTCAGAAAAATTGTAGAAAAAAGTCAGAGAAAAGTCACATGAAGCTTTCAATAATATGTGTTTGGCACTTGCCAGCGAAATGATATTGAGTTTGCTATTTCAGGTCCTGAATGATGCCAAGAATGAGCTGAAATTTCTCCTAGTCTATTTACATGGTGATGACCACCAGGACACTCCAGAGTTCTGTAGGTAAGGAACATATTGTTCTGTAGGTAAAGAACAGATTTTGCTAGTATGTGCTATTTTTTGCCAGCAGACTGTGTTAGTTGTGACAGCTAAATGTGTTAGTTTTACAGTGGATTCTGATTGTTGTGAGAGCAGATTTTGTTAGTTGTGTCAGTATATTTGTGTATTATGTCTGCAGATTGTGTCGGTTGTGAACTTGTGACGGTATATTGTGTTACAGTGGATTGTGATAGTTGTGACAGCAGATTGTGTTAGTTGTGTCAGTATATTGTTGTGTTAGTGGAGACTGCATATTGTCCTAGTTGTGATAGTGGATTGTGTTAGATGTGAAATGTGTTGAAGATGTAATCTAATATATAATCTTTGTGTTTTCCAGGTCAACGTTGGGTAATGCTGATGTAATAGAGTTTATTGATGCACGTATGCTGTTTTGGGGCTGCAATACAAATAGCCCAGAAGGGTTCAGAGGTAAATAATACATTGTACCACCAGATTGTGTTACACGTGCTAGTATGCAATGCAAAGAGACCCAAGGGATTCATAGGTTAAAATGCTATTCAGGTCCTGGGTTCTTTTTGTTGCCATACGTGAGCATTAGCAATACAGTTCTTTCAAACTCAGGGCTAAAGTGATTTAGACTTAATGTAACTCAAGTCTTAAAATGACATTTCATCATTTCAATGAACGGTGACAGTCCTAACATTGCACATTGAGTGAATCTGTGAAAGTTTTCACACTTGTTGAAGTAGCAAAACTGTTTTAATTTTCAATGACAGTCAATGTTCACTTGATAGCTCTCCCTCACTATGCAAAGAAAATAAAATGACAGTCACTGTTTTTATTTCACTGATATATTCCAGTGTCCCAAGCGCTGAGAGAGAACACATACCCCTTTTTAGCTTTAATAGTATTACGTCAAAATAGAATGACAGTGGTGGCAAGGATAGAGGGACCAATAGGTGAGTTACATAGTGGTGTAATGAGTTCATTATATGGATATATAAAGATAATTTATGTGATGAAAAAATGTCCATTGTATATGTGGATAATAAAATATTAAGAATATTGTTAATTGAAGGCACATTATCTATTTATTATATTTATTTATTATATATATTATGTTAAAATGCTGTGATATAATTCGGTTGAAGAAAATCACTGGCAGTGGGTGAAATTAGAGTGAATTGATATTAAAAAATGATGTTTATTCTCTTCATATATTATCTCTTTTCTCTGTCTTAACCCCCCCCCCCTTTGCAGGTCTTGATGATTTGATAAAATATTACATATCTGTTACAGGTCCTGTTGAGTTAATAGAAAGGTTAACTCGGGTTATGGAGGATAACGAGGCCTCACTAATTGCAGTAAGAGCTGACAGGTAAATATCCATTACTTTAAGGCTGAGGGCTTGTTTAGTATTACTATTATTATTATTGTCTTTTTGAGTGTTTGTCATATATTTTATATTTCTTGTCATTTACTGTGTTTGATTGTTGCATTTTAATTTTGATTGATATAAATTTCATATTTATTGTTATTTGTTTCATTTCAACAATTACACAGTTTGCCTTTCTTTAATATTGCCTGCTTTTATTTCAGGGAGGAGCGTCATTTTAATCGTTCACTACGAGAACAGCAGGATGAAGCATATCTTGAATCTCTGAAAGCGGACCAAGAAAAGGTAGTGTAATTTTGTAAGGTGAACATTGAATGTTAGATGTAATGACAATATTGTAATATTTAATGTTATTTCATTGTATTTTACAAAGATGCTGTGAATTTGGAGTTTATTTGATATTTTTTATCATTTTTTTTATGGAAGAATGATTATTTTCCTTGGTAAAGAGTAACATGTTAGGACAACTCACCTTATTTAAGAATTATTTTAAAAGTTTGTCTTATGTAATTTATTGTTGAACATTTAGTGTTGATCATCATTTAGGAAAAGAAAAAGAGAGAAGAAATGGAAAAACAAAAGCAAGAGTTAGAAGAAGCTAAAAGAAGAGAAATGGAAATTGTTAAAAAACAAGAAGTAAGTAACTTTTCCATATAAAACTTCTTCTTTTCACCACTCAATACTATATTTTTGTCACAAGTAATAGTTTGAATAATTACAAAACATGCAATAAGGATTTCACACAGAAGCGTATTATTGATTCATGATTAAAAATAAAGAATTTAAAACATGTAATTGAAGGTGAAAAAAATTAATATCCCATGTAGTACTTTTTCTGTAGTAGTAGTAGTGAAAATAGTAATAATTGGAATTTTTATCCTTCTGTATAATAAGTCCCTATTGTGGAAATGAAAGGTTTTGTAAGTTGCATAGAATTGTATAAGAAGTATATCATGTAGGTTTAAGATAATATAATAAGGAAACGCTTACCCCTTTTCAAAACATTTCTCTCGCTCTCATTTCTGTAGGAAATCATGAGTATCGTGTAAGATGTACATCAGGAGCTTTTGAAGTAATATAATAAGGAAAGGCATACCCCCTTTCAGAACACTCTCATTTTCATTTCTGCAGGAAATCATGAGGAGAAAGGAGGAGTTGAGGACGTCCATACCAGAGGAACCTGCTGTCGATGATCCTGATGCAATCAAAGTGTTAGTGAAACTGCCTGATGGGACAAGAATAGAGAGAAGATTTTGTGGTTCCTGGTCTGCTAAGGTAAAAGTGAAGGCGGATATTTAATAGAAAAGATTATTGGGTCTCACTGCCTCTTGGTATGTGAAAGTAATTTTATGGTATCAGATATTGAAAGTTGAAAATATGTTGAAAACAAGACATTTGTGTAGTTTCAGTTTCTTTTGTATTGAAAACGTGACATTTGTGCAGTTGCAATTTTTTTCTCAAAACAGTCTATATAATTACAGAGCGCATTTCTGTTATGAAAAGTGACCCCTAGGGAGCTTATACTTACTATACATTAAGTTAGTACAAGGTGGAAGGTTTAAATGTAGATATCCTATGTGACAAAATTCATCTTCAGAAAGGAATTGTTTGGTTTTGAAAAAGTTTTACTTATATATAATTCACAATTTCTCTTTTACAGCATCTCTACAACTTTGTCTTCTGCCATGAAATGACACCAGATGACTTCTCCATTGTAACAAACTTTCCTCGTAAAACGTTGCCATGCCAACCAGTTGATGGACAGCCAGACCCACCCTCTTTTATAGAATTAAAGTTTGGAAAGTCAGAACTTGTCTTTGTTCACGACCATGAAGCTTGAAATCAAGGAGTCTGCTTTAAAGAATGACCTTGACATTGGTAGATATATTGGTGGATAGGCCTTGACATTGGTAAATAGGCCTTAACATTGATGGAAAGGCTATGGCATAGTTGTAAAGACCTTGACATTGGTGAATAAACCTTGTCATGGATTAAAAGATTGTGGCATGGAGATGGCCTTGACCTATTGAGATGTGACCTTGACCTTGAGTTGGGACTCTTAATATGAAGGGCTTGAAAAAGAGGCAAAGGAGAAAAGAAATGTGAATTTAACTTTGAATTAAATATTGAAAAGTCATTCTAATAGTTTAAAAATTCATGAAGTGTTATGCAATCAATGCTGTGTGCCAAGAGGCAGTGATATAAATTGGAAGATTTTGACAATGAAAGATTGTTGAATCCAGGCAGTTTTTTATCTGCACTATTTTAATTCATTTCATATGGAATAATTTTGTTAAATATTGATGATGAGTGTTTCAAATGGAAATCATCTGAGGTAACCTAAAATGAGGATCTCAGCAGTGCATGATGTCAGATACGAGAGTAGAAAAGGGGGGAGAATCTGTTTAAAGTAGAGTTAACTTTAAGTGATAAGAGTGCTTGGCATGTTGTCTTAACCTGTGCAAAATATGATTAATTTAGACCATAGTGCAATAGATTTGGACAGGTTTTAAAAAAATTTACCAGAAAAATATCCGTGGATAATTCATATGGGCTTTTATTCATTGCAGCACTTCACCCACTACTCTGTCATTATTTCTGATACTCAAAATCCCACTAAATCTTTGGGCTCTCTCAGATGATTCCCATTCAATAACTTGTGTATTTTCTCTTTTATGGTCAAGTTATGAGGTGGTGCTCACATTTGCACTTGGTAGTTCATGTTTTGTCAGATATTTTCACATAACACCCCTGCCGTTGTTAATATTGAATCCAAAAGGGGTGCTTATCAAGTACTTGTCGTAAATTTAAGATTTTTTCACTTCATATGTGTAATGTCCCCCTCCCTTTTAGAATTTACAACCGATGTCAAATTTATCAGGCTTCTGGTTCCTTTGAAGGATTTTGAAATACTCAGAAGAGCTCAAAGTGAGAGGATCTTGATGAGCTGTAATATTCACCAGCATTTTATACTTATTTATAACATTCAAGCTGTTGTGCTTGTAAAATTTAAACTGAAAATTGTGATCGATTATAGAGGGTGGGATTAGTAACAACTTTAGCTAGAAGAGACAAAATTGAAAATGGCTTATAACTTATAAGCAAAATGATACATCATGTTTTGAATAAATAAAAGTGTTGATGTGGAATGAGGATAATGCACCAAAATGCTTAATTTGGATAACAAGGTAATTCTCACCTGCTGGCCACTTATTTTGACAATTAATTCCTCCAAGAGATTTCTGTCACATGCAAAGTGTCAGTTTGTAATAAATTGTAGATAGGACAGTCCTTCTATGGAGACATCAAATAAAAGTTTTTTTTTTTTTTTTAATTTTAAGTGAAGACTTAACATTGTGCCCATCACCTCATTACAGTTATTGCTAAGTCGACAATAAAAGCAACATGGTGAAACCAGCTGTTTGTTTTATCCATTACCAATCTTTGTCCAGTCATATGCTACACAAAACTCAATTGGGAGGGGGAGGTCCCTAAATTAAAGATCTTGTTGTATTTAAAATGAAATGCACATATGAAAATAAGCATGTATTTTATTTTTTCTTAAGTTAATGCACAAAGATGTGATATCTGATTTCCTTGCACATGGCGCTGCCACGCTGTCTTAAAAATTGATGGTCTTAAAAAAATTAAACCAGTTTTAAATTGCACAGGTTTTAAAACAGAGTGACTTTGTTTCAATAATGAGAACTCATTTTCCTTTAAAAATCCAATTAAATAATAATCATAATTTCAAAACAATTATGTAACTGTATTAAAAAAAAAAAAACATTATCATGATATTGATAAACGTTCATGTAAAAAATTAATATGTATTAAGCTTAATACTGAATATGATTAAAATAACAACTATCACAACTATTTTCAACTAAAAATCACTAAAAGATAAACCTACGGTAACTGTTACACAAATCTAGAAAAAAAATAAATCACAACAGTTCAATTAATAATTAATAAAAGAATACTGTCATGTCTTAAAAGTTAAAACAATAAGGGGTTTGATCTGTGTAGATATAATTTTTCAATTGGCCTTTTTGAACCATTTTGCCACAAAAGTAAGTTTTTCCTTTTTTCCTATTTTATCCCTTTTTAATCTTCCTTTTTCTCAGATAAACCTCTTAGAACTTTCTTCCTTTGCCCTATCATGTGGAAGTACAGCATTGGAAAAACTGAAAAAAAAGTGAAATTTCATAAATTAGTGTGCTTTTAAAAAATGGCTGAAGAGAGGGGTGCTAACATTGACAGCGACCAAAAATTTCAGCAATTTATTTTATTGTTTGTAACTCATAATGACAAAAGGAAATCACTAAATATAACTTAAACAATCAAGATAGAACAGCTATCAAAACTTGATGCCTGTATTTATCTACTTACTGATTTTTTTACAAGGGTTAAAGCAAGATAAATCTTAAATTTATATTGTTCATGGTCTTCAAATTCACTTTCAGGCATACAGATATACCCACATGGATTTAACTATTAAGCATGATTAAAAAATACAATAAAAAAGCCATCAAGCTCAAATTATAAAACAAAAGAATTTCAACTGAAAGCATGCAGATATACTCACGTGGTATATAACTAAGCATGAGGATAATCACAACAGTATAGTAGTCAAAACTCATGTTCATCCTATTTGGCAGTGGATAGGTATAGATTGCAGTCTTCTTTATATAAGGTAATGCTGAAAACTGTGTGAATAGTTCTCCCTGCAAGGTCAAAAGGTCGTCTCAGATGTCATGTCAAAGGTCAGGTCAGAGGTCATCTGGTAAAGTTCAGTTCCACAAACAAAATTTAATATTGACCTATGAATTCTCTTGTATAAATGGTATAAATGGATTTTGAAAATTTACCAGCTTAAAAATATTAAAATAGCAAACAAAAATGTTTATAATTAAACTTTTTCTCAATTCTTCAGTAATTAAGTATTTTGTACTCACTGAAACTCCTATAGGATACAGCACTATGAAGAATGTGTATCTAAAAAGAAGAATTACAGAAAAAAATCTTTTTAAACAATTTCAGCAAAAACAACATAACCATTATTCCACTCAAGGGGCTAGCTATATAAATAAAACAAAGCCTTACAGTCTGCAAATATAGTACCATGACTAGGGTGTACCACAGAAAACTATCTTTAGCATTTGAAAGTATTGTAAGATTTTATATTGATAAAAAATCTCTTTGACTGAAACAAATTACATAAACAAATAAATTTATCACAAAAATTAAAGAAAATAATAAAAATATGCAATAAAATAAATAATTTATGGAAGTTACGTAAAACAATGTCACTCACCTACACCATATGAGAAAATATGGTACCGAGTTCAATAAATTCAGAGCGTAAAATGAATATCTGATAATTTCTGTTAAAGTCCAGGGTAGAAGAAAGCAGGCTACAAACCAACCGTCTTGAACCTGAAAAAGAGAGGTGGGGAAAGTGATATGCGACATCAAGAAATCTTGCCCCTAACTAAACAAGGATAACATTTGGATTTTCTCATTTTTCTCAATGTTAATGTAAGGGATTCCAATTAGGTTAAATTTAAGTTAAACATAAAAAAATATGACAGCACCTATTTGTCGACAACAGACAACACTTACATGTAGATAAAACAAACTACATCATTACACATTCATAGCTAGCAACACTATGTACTCATTATGCACAAAATGTGTTAGGTGTGACAGTTTTATCACAACCAACACAATTACAAATCTTTAAAATTACATATTAGCCGGCCCAGATAGATTGCAATACCCAAAAGCATCAACATGCTTTGCACAAAATGTGTTAGATTTGACAGGCAATACAACTATACATCTCAATTATTTACACGAACAACAAAAGTGATATAATATTCATCACTGACAACTTTGTGTTAGAAGTAACAGTTAACACAACCACATATTTTCACCATTACACAACCAACAAAAATAACCTCGTTTGCAAAGAATATGTTAGGTGAGACAAGGCCATCACAACCAACACAATCGAACATCTCCTTTACCTCTGGTATACTCCATACCACGCCCCAGGTGAGGAAGACTCGGGAAAAGATCTGAACTGCCGTCAGAAACCAGTTTGACTTCACCAATCCCAGCACACAGTGCAACACCTATAATCAGAACCAAGAGTTTTCCCAGCAAACCGTCCAGGCATCATTTGGATGGCCACACACATACAAACACAATTATCCAAAATACACATACAAACATTCCAACGTTATCATTATCATTTATTATTTACATCAAGGTATGCCAGAATCACCATCCATTATCATTATTATTACTAGTTATTATTATTATTATTATTAGTTATTATTATTATTATTATTATTATTATTATTATTATTATTATTATTATTATTACTATTTTTGGAGTTATTTTTATTATTATTATTATGACATGCATTTACCTCAAGGTATGCTAATGTCTGGAAGACCTCCAGCAGTAGCTGTATATAGGAGTGTCTGTACAGGCCCACCCAGGACTTGGTAATGAGGTAATGTTGTAATGATAGGAACAGTATACAACTCCATCTGAAATTATATAATACTAGAAAAGCACTTCAAGAGAGCATACCATACAATTTTTTATTATTATTGATTGATTGATTATTGATCCGGATCACCACCAAAAACTAGTCATCTCTTCCATGGCCCACTTCTGACAGTTCCAGAAAATTTCGCCAAAATCGGTCCATAACTTTTTGAGTTATATTGATGACAGACAAACGAAAATATAACCTCCTTGGCGAAGGTAATTATAACATTATAGTGTTGTTCTTGTCAGCTCTGCCAAGGAGGTAGTGTTTTTACCTTCGTTGGTGTGTAAGGGTGCATTAAGAACCAATTGATCCGAGGACCAACTAGTCTGTGGATCAAATATGGCACAATCCACTTGAAAGTTGGCTGAGATTTAATTGCCCTGCCCCTTCTCAGATTGTGTGGGAGGCAGGAATCCATTGTCAAGCATGCAGCATATTTGATACCGGGACTAGTAAGTTGGCGGGTCAACTAGGTCTGAATGCACCCTTAGTTTACAGCTTGTTATAACCAGCCTGTTGGTTATTCAAGTTCTTCTATTTTTTTTTTTTTTTTTACCAATTAGTCAAATGAGACAGGTAGATATAGTTTTCTGCTACATAAGTTTATTTTGGACTAAAACTCTACCACTGTAAAGCTCTCTGAGACTCTCTATCTTTATGTCCCTCCTAAGCATCAGTCACTCTCTCTTCCCTATCTCTTTCATCACTCAATTTGCATTTTAAATAAACTTTATCTGATTTGCAGCCTGCCACGCACACTATGTTAATGGCCTTAATATATTAAAGCTTAAAGGGATAACAACTCTTCGTATGAGATCTATATTTTGCAACAAATACATTGTAAACAACTAACAGAAATATAATATATTCTATTTTACCACAAAAACAGTAGTTAAAGCAATTAATCTAAAATCTGTGCTTCTTTAGATAGCTATTTTCTAATAATCTCTTTAAAAAAAAAAAAAAAACAGGGACCAACTTTGAATATAGAAATGGATTTATTAACCATTGGTAAGTCTGGGAAAATCGTGTTTTCCCCAGGAAAATTCATATTTTGCTAAAATGGACATTTGTTATCTTTTTAATTATAGATACATTTTAAATTAAATGAACAAATATGCACACATTCAAACTATAATAACTACTACCAGTATCAATGGCTCACAACAAGCTTGACTCCAAATGTTATGAATGCATGTTGATCATAATTTCAGGATAGGTCAGACACAGGCCAACTGAGAATCATATTAGATTTTGGGGGTTATACTGTATTTAATGCATGTATTAGAATTGATATACCCATGCAATGTACTAAGCCTTCTGAGTTATTTTCTAGTTTGTATCATATTGTTTCAACAATTTAAGTCAAGGAAGAGCTAAATGTTTGGAAAATTTGTGCACAGTGTATTCTTAAATGCACTGGCTCCCTTCATATCAAATGTGCCCACCAAATTAATATAACACAGTGCTGAGCTTATAATATGGAACCTGCCAGCATCTGTGCTATGGGAACACTTGGGGCGAAGAAAGCCAAGAAATATAGTTCCTCGTTGCACATATTATTCTAAGTGTGGTGTATGAAAAAGAAACAAAATATCAGGATTATCAATAGCCTCAACATACTTCCTTCTTGCGAGTTAAACCCCTTTGAAATAAATAATCAAGGTAATTAGAGACCATTCCCAAACCCTATCATACTAACTTTGGATCAAACTATCTCCACAGGGATTCTTACAATTAACTCGCAATTAACTAAAGTGGTATAGATGTCACGCCTACTGAAGCTGATAGGGGGTAATTAACTATCCATTAGAAGCTTTAGCAGGCGTGCCAGACATCTAAGCCACTTAAGCTGAAAGCAAATTTAGCAAGAGACCCCGTGGAGATGGACGGAACCTGTTAGATTGATCTAGAGATGGGAACCCAGTCTAAGACCCCATTCCCAGAGATTAGATCGATCTACTTTAGATCGACCTAACTCCCTGGGGGTTCACATTAAATAGCTGTCAGCCGAGCAGGCACGAAAGTTAATTACACCCTTACAGCTTGTAGTAGGCAGGACGGACATTTAAGCCGGATTATCTGACAGTAATCTAGTGAGACTCCCCGCGGGGATAGATCGATCTAAAAGCTCTGGGAATACGCCCTAAGACAGCACTGCCAAAGGCAACATTTAACTACCCAATTAGCTGTCATTCGATAATTAAATGGTCCTACTAGAACTATAACATTAAAAATTTTATAATACCACTCTAGTCTTTCATAGAACATAAATCAAGATCAAAATCAGCTGAGTATATTTTTCATAGAATTCATCAATGACATGTGCATTTAATTGTCCCCTGGTCTACCTTGCATCAGTATCACTATGTCAATATCATGTTGACATCCTGAATTCAACTAATGAAGAGACTGATGATGCATACAGCATACCCAATTTATAAATGTAACACATGTATCTTTACACACGCGCGCACGCGCACGCACGCACGCACGCACGCACAGGCACGGCAAGCGAAGTAATGTAAAAAAGATGGTTACCCTATCGTCTGCCCAATATTATAAAGGAGTAAATATGCTTTTGCAAGAGAGCTCTGTTGACTGCGTTGAGCCATAATCCTAACTCCTTCCCACCGGCACTGCACAGTTCAGACAGGCGTGTGTATGAACTTTGTTCCGTGACCTAGTTTCGAATTTCAAAACCTAATTTTATCCGCAAAATATAAACCCTTTATCTCCTAATATTAATGTGTTAAATTTTTTATTTACTTTGAAAAACCATGCAGTAAAACTTAAAAGAACTTTTATTGCGACGTACTTCAGTTGAAAGATGTGAAATAGATAAAAAATATTTAGGTCAAGGTGCCCGTGACGTCATTTGTTGAATCACGTGGTACACTTGGCGACAGAGTGTTGTTGCACGGGTGCTTCTGGCTTGTTGCTATTCAATACTGGAATAATGTGAAATGGCGACCTAGGTTTCCTGTTTGATTTTTTGTTAAAGAAATAGCGCACTAAACAGCAAAAATGAGCCACGTCTATGAAGGGTAAGTAAGGCTTCGTTGTGTTTATTGTTTGCCGGTGCTTAACATGGTTTGAATCTGGAAGGTTTTCTGACTTGACGAATCATTTCAAGAGATGGTCCCGTAGAAAATGTCTCCTAAATAATTCATATTGTGTCTGAAACACGCTATACTATCGTGATTCCTCAATTAGTTAATGCATGCCATTATAAAGGATGCGTTGTCATTGAGCTATTGATGTTTACTAGCTGTTTGGAGCTTTTATAATAATGAAAATTGGGAAGAAAGAATCTGCTTTGGAATTTACATTTGGATTTTAGAGACTATTACTGCTGATTATGCCGATGACTTTATTTTTGATACTATCAGCTTTTGATGGAATACATGTACTTACACATAGGAGACATTATACTCACTACCAGTACATGTATATATGTACAGTACTTGGATGTACTGTAGCTCTTCAAAGAAAACATTAATTAGCCATTAAAACAAATCTAAAAAAGGGACATAATCTGCAGATAAACATGGTACAGATGGATCATAAATTGATTTAATAGTTCATCCAAAGGGAATGTAGTGAGTTCAGCCACTGTCAGTCTGTTTCTCACCAATTATATTATGAAAAAATGTCTGGATTGAAAGAAATACAAGGAAGTCACGATCAAAGATGGTGCCTTGCAAACTTAACAGCAACTTTTCCTTGAGAACTGAATGAAAATGAATAGTTAATGATAGGTATCTAAAGGGAAAAAGAAAAGAAAATGCAGTGCAGTCTGTACAACTAAAGGCACTTTTAAGCCTGAGGCATATCAATTGCCCACTACCATGACAGTAGTACATAAAGAGCTACGTACAGGGTTTGTTAAAAAGTATAATTTTTTTGTAACGCTAAGCTCCTTTTTCGACCTTGATTACCTGAAGGGCTACAATATCATGTAATGGCCTTTTTAAAAGTGCACATGTATGACTACACTGGGACTAATACTAGTACATGTAATTTTAGTAGATATAACAAACATGCAAAATGATAAGACATCTAGGGAATGATAAGACATACTGGGGAATATCAATGATTTTAAAACTGTTTGTTAAGTCTCTGATATCGAAAATCAAACCTCTGACCCAGCAGGTAGGCTCAGTAAGCTTGTCAGTCTACAAAAGTGTGATTAATATAAAACAATCAATATTGGCAGATTAGTTCCTCGCATGCTCAGTGGGGATTAGATTGGAGTTGGAGAAAAAATCAATTTGATTCTGGGCGGTGGAAGGCAGCAGAGTGAAGGCTTTTAATGGTGAAGTTGTGCCACAGTGGGAGAGAGTCACATGATACTCAAATCTTTTGTCTTTAAAATGGAAAAAATCAAACACTACTATAAAGATGTTTTCTTAAAAAAAGAGGAATTCAATTGCATGCAAGTAATCAATAGTTTCAAAATGAAGTTGGGCAAATTAGCGAAGCTGTTATAATACTTTCAGCATTTGTTATTATAAACATAAACAGATAATTAGACCAAAATGTAGTTTGTTGATGTTTTTCACCTTGAAGAAAAAAATAAATAAAGATGGACATTTCTGTATGTTCAGCTCAACAGAATGCTAAATTCTGATTAAATTTGTTTCCTTTTTTTTTTTTTTTTTTTTTTTAAGTCTGAAAATAAGATTTATAAGTGCCATTCAAATTCCTGTGTTGGTTTCCTGTATGGTTTTTGTTGAAAAAACCATGTACTAAATGGCAAAAAAGAGCCACATATGGATTATTGTCTGTTATTTTAAGTCCATTAAAAAGGAAATTGTAAACAACATAATTGATTTCATATGCACAAATTGATATTTTTGGATCAATGAATTTTTCTACCTGTATAATAGAGATATCTCCAATGTGATTAAAAAGGTGATGAATATGGAGACGGATTAACAGGGGCGGATTTAGGCCGTCTTCTGGGTCTTCTGGAAGACGGTCAGATTTTCAAGTTTACATTGGCAGCCATCTAATGTTTTCTGTCGGAAGACGGTCAGAAATGGAAGATGGATCAACAAAGATAATTTGGAAGACTGTCAGAAAATATCTCTGGATCCGCCCCTGGATTAATATATCTACTAACTTGAAAACAAAGGGATAATGGTGAGATTGTGACTAAGTTCAAATATGAAACAGGATAATTTAATAGAATGCTCTCCAGGTTGAATTGTGAAAAAGAAAAATGCAAAAAGAGAAAATGATTGAAAGAGATATTATTATTATTATTATTATTATTATTATTATTATTCATAGGTGAAAAATATTTTGATAATTTGCACTCAGTTCAGTATTTAATACTTTATAAGCTGTATCACAATTGCTGTTTGAAGCACTGGAAACAGACAGACAGGAAAAAACTTTATAACTAATATTTATCATAATTTATGCAGTATTATTATAATCAGTGCTAATATATTATAATTTATTCTTGCAGTCCCCTGGCTACTTACAATAGCCTGATGGACCGCCACTTGGCCGGGTACTTCAGCCAGACCAAGAAGAGAAAACACCTCCGGAAAGCTGGACTGGTAGAGTTTCTTCCTTTCCTTCTTTCTTTCTTTCTTTCCTTCTTATTTTTTCATTTTCTTTCTTTGAATACAACCCTTTTTGTCAGGGCTGAAACAAACTATCAAAATTATTGAAAAATGAAATATCTTTCATTTTAATTGGGTAAAATGGATATTTTCATGTAGGTCACCTGGGGAACAGAACTGACATATTTTTAACATTCAGTTTGTGCAGTTCCCTCTGTACCAGTATAACTGCTTTGTTTAGAGAATCTGTTATTTTTAGTTTTGCTAAATTTCATATCACTTTTTTTGCTTACATATTATATAATACAAATTGAGTAATTTCTTTTCTGCACAATAATTTTAGATCTCTAAAAGAGGAGAGGTGATTTCTGAGGCAACATTCCGCCTTAACATGGCTCGCAAAGAGCACAAAAAGCACGTGAAGAATCTTTTGGCGCAGGCAATTGTGCACAAAACTCTAGACATGGAGCGAACACGACAGGTGTCCATACGCAAAAAATTAGAGGAAATTGCAAAGATTGAACTTGTCAGGAGAGTGAGAGTAAGTGGCAGGGTATATTTTATAATGACAGTGATGATGATGATGATAATAGTTTTTACTGGCAAGATGATAAATGTTTTTTGATATGCTAAGTAATTTTTTATGTGTACATGTATTGATCCGTAAATATGTGGGACCAGAATTCTGAAACAGAGCACACACACACACAAATTAAAAATAAATAAAATAGATAAAATATTATACTATTGCAATACATATTGTAGCAATTCATTCTTTTCATTACATTGTTTTTATGTACCAATACCATTCAGACATATATATATATATATATATATATATATATATATATATATATATATATATATATATTGGCTTACTAACAGAAACAGGAGTTACGTGTACTCACCAGTTTTGCATTCCAGGAAGAAAGAATGAGGTTTTCAGACGCTGAGATTATGCAGTACCTCTTGTCTGTTCCCCTCCCAAAACCTCCCCCCATGGTTGAAAGTCGTTGGACGCTTACAGACGCTGTAACTAACTCGTTGTTGTTGTTTTCTGGCACCTCCCATTTTGTACTAGTTGCTTCTAAACTTTAGACCAAGACGGAACATTTTTGTCTACTTCGGGGTTAGAATTGTGAAAATTACTCACAAATTTCAAATGCTTCAGTTTCATTCTAATTTTTAAAATGAACTTCTGAATCTTGCTTTATGGGAAGTACTTATTACAAAACAATATTTTGGGAAATTTGGTAAATTGGTTGTGTTTGAAATCAGTGAGTAGTTGCCATACTGTTTTTTTTTTTTTTTTTAACTTCTGAGCAGGAATGATCAAATGTTATTTATGCATGTTCAAAAGTTAAATTTTAAGGCACACTTTTGTTATAATCTTATTTCATATAGCTGTTAGTACATGATTTTTAGTTACTTGCAAATAGTTATTTTACATGGCACGGCAACATTTTATTCAATAGGTTACCTTAATTTATATCTTATTTTAAATTACAGGCACATGGTTTACATTTGCACCGTTTTCCTTTTATATTCCAGCATGTTGATGGTGAAAGGTTAATGAATTGTAGATTATTTATTTGCAGAAGTCTGAAACAGAGCTCACATGGAATTTTGAAAGTTCACTTATGTACAAGGCTATATTGCTTTCATAGCTTTATAGCTAAATATGCATGTCATTATTTTTAATTATGTGGTTTATTGCATGGGTTAATGATATCATTAATGCAATTGTTTCTGAAAGGCCAGTTATACTATTAGAAATTCTTGAGATGAAATAAAAAATACTTGAAATGCAAATTATGATATATGTTCAGAAAGTCCTTTATCTAACTTATAATGAACATTAATTTTTGGTGATTTAACTATTCACTTGAACCTATTATTAATAACATGTAAATCGGCCACTTAGTTTCATTTCCCTTGAACTCTGTAGGCTGAGAAGGCTAGAAAGGGAGATGAGGACATCCTCCCCTACCTGTCTCCCAGAGGGAAGGCGACAACACGACCACGATCTGCTGCCATGGAGCGCCAGCAGGCGATGAGCAGATCACGGGCCAGACCTACCAGTGCGCCATCTGCTGACAGAAAAGGAAGGTCTCGTAGACAGGAGGAAGAAGAAGAGGATGATGGCTGGGAATATGATGAACAGGTATGAGGAGACTGATGATCATTAGTATGTTGAACAGGACCATGTAAAAATTGGTGATTATTTTTACTAATCCCCCCCCACCCCCTCAAAAGAAAAAAGTTAATAAATAGGTAAATAAAAATCATACCAGGGCTCGTTGAAATAAAAAAACTTGCTTATTTAATGCAGAAAAAATATTATTGAATAAAAATTTAACTCCTGTTTATTCCATAGTCAGTAAATAATTATAAAATACTTTCAGGATAAAAAGTTACGACCAATCTACATTGATGAAAATGGCGTCCCTGTTCATCCACGAGAATTTGCACCAGAGGGTCAAAGTTCACCGTCCAGCTCGGGACACCGTTCGCCCTACCCCAAGGAGGAGATTGATACCAAGCACCTGTATGCTGTAAGTCCTCGACTGGTTTTCTTGTGCTTTGTCAATAAATCTGTAATTTATAAGGCCATTCTGTGGTACATGATGATCACTATTAGGGTGTGAGTATTTGGAAGGCTTGATTCACAATAATTAAAGGTTTTATTATAGAAAAGAAAAGATAAAAAGGAGATAATTGTTTTGATAAGCTTTTTTTAGCATAAATGAAATTTATTTGCAAAAAAAAAAAGGGGGGGGGGAATTAATGTAACTTTGGAGAACTGTTTTTGATCAGTTTATAGAGCAGGTCATGTTTCATTTATATCATATTGTAATCTTGGATTTTATATCTTAAAATGGAGTCAATTGAAATGGTAATTGATTCTTGATAGTGCCATTTTTAATATATTAGTAAGCACTGTATGATAAGTTGTCAAAAAACAAAAAATATACTGAGTATATAATTTGATAAAATCAATCCAATCCTGATTTCAGCTGGACAACGTTGCCTTGAGAGAGTACACAATGAATAATGAGGTTCTAGACCAGGGCAGAGGTGCACCATCCCCATACGTCATCCCCTTGGTAGGGCTGGCCACACCTTCTCCGCCTGCCACCAGGAGGTCTCCCAGGACACAAGACAAGAGCAAGGCAAAGTCTCGCAAGTTTCGTTACATTGCGACTGATCCTTTGGGAAGACCACTGCACCCCAAGTCAAACAAGGTATGTTTTTGGCAGTGACATTATTTATTTAGTTAGTGCTTCAAGAAATGTTTTTTGAAGTCAGTACTGCTTTGAACCAGAAAGTAGTTCTCCTTGAACACATTTATAAACTTCATCCCAGGGCTCACTCATCCCAATTTCATAAAAATATTAGATATATTTTTTACAATCCTCATCTTGGGACAATTAAATTCTTTACTCTGTCCCATCCCATAATATTAAACACATTTTTACAGTCCTCATACCAGGGCTTTCTATTATAACTTAAGTCTATCCCATAATATTTGACATTCATTTTTATAATTTTCCCCATTCCAGGGCTCCCTGATGCTCCATCGCCTGGAGCCCGCCATGATGCATCAGGCGAGGGTCCAGTCCATGTGTGATGTCACCATGCTGTATATTGGAGGCAACCTGAAGCTGGAGGCGGAGGGCAACGACCCCATGCACGAGATAATTGTAGAGCAGCAGCACTGCGGTGGAAACACATTGAATGTGTTCAAGCAGAGGATCCTTCCTGGGAGTGAGTAGTTTGAAACAGTTTGAAATATTTGGGAAAATTTTGTTGTCTAACAGAAAGGAAAAAATTAAAACCATGGCAAAGAGAAAAGTAGAAGAAAAAAGAAAGAAAAATCAGAGATGACAGTTTATTTAAATTTTCCAACCTATTGAAATTAATGCATATTTCAGAAGTGACTGTATACATATTATTCTCTTTTTTTCGGTGTCTGACACATAAAGAAAATAAAAACAATGTGGAATTTCAATTATGTAAATTATTTTTACAAAATTTAAAATTCTGACTTAGTATTCATAAGCACTCTGTATTAAAAAAGAACCAAGGCATTTTTGAATTAATATAAAAATGAGCTTCTTTATAATATAGTGCTCATACTCCTACCATACCATAACAGACATAACGTTTCAATTTCTTCCCATCTACAGCAAGGTTCACCTTCACCTCAAGACGTCACAGAGGCTATCCCTTCAGCCTGACCTTCTATATAAATGGGGTCAAGGACATTCGTCTCAGTGTCTGCTGTGAGTATAAGCACAAGCCAGGCTACAGGCTAGGGGGAGCCACTGGGCACTTTGGTTTTGTGAAAACGACAGGAGCGGCACCGTGCTACAGGTGAGGCATAATTTTTATAGGTTCTCCCGAGCATGATATATTATGAAATTTTATATTGTTCCACAAACTAAAAATAATTTGTTTGTCACTGATTGATAAGTTTTCAATTTTGATCAATTTCAAAATTTGATCAGGTTCAAGTTGATATGTAATGGATGACCCATTTCTTAAAATTTTTTTTAGAACTAACTTTCATATCACTTGTATACTCCATTATAAACCTCAAAAATTGTACAGTAACATGTCCCATGATTATCTGTAAGTACTTGGTTTTTGTCACCAGGTGTCAGGTAGAGAAAGGGTTGCTCATTGACTCCAGTCCCCCGCGCCCTGAAAAGAAACGTCCCTCAGAAGCCCAGCAGAAGAAGAAGAATAAAAAGAAGGAAGAGAAAGACAGTGAGTGAAATTGTTGCTGTCTTTTCTATCTGAATGTGTTATATAAGTCAAAAAAATAAATAAAAGTTGCGAAAGCATACAGTTGCCCAGTACACTTTTCTCTAAAAATTTGAATAAAACTGTTGTAATTATATGTGGAAAAATAATAACCTTTGTTTTCAGTTGCTTAAATTTTTTTTCTGAAAAATTCCAAATGTCAAATTGAGTTCAATTTTAAAATGTTTATTGAAAAAATATAATGACTGAGAAGAGAGGGTCGTTAATTATGTTTACTGTGTTTTTTTCCAGAAGAGCACAAAGAGGAAGACACACAATCTGACAAAGTTTTTGTGACTGAAGGCTCAGATGAGGAAAAACACAAAAAAGAAGACGATGGTATGTTCATATTTCATATCCATATTGTCATGAGAAGTTTAATATTTGGATTTTTGAATATAATATGTACTGGTTTGCGTAGGGTTGAAGCCCTAGGAGTACCCATCAAACCATGTGTTTAGTCCTTACAAACTTCTTAGTAGCTAGGTTTGATTTCGTATTGGAATAGGGATGTCACAATGACACTGGGAGCATGCTGATTGATAGATAAACACCCACCCCCACCCCCACTCACCCCCCAAACCTGACCCACCCCCTCCTGAGCTGACTGGTCTCACCTTTGACAGTTTTCACATATGTACTTTGCATGCTAGTTATTCACACCATTTGAATTACTAATTGCTCAAGATTTTAGCCTATTTCTAACACACTTATGTAAAACTTTTAACAGATAATTTGTGTATTGCACTTTTATAATTGACTTTGTTAATCTGGACGTAATTCTAAAGAAAATTTTCAGCTTTAATTAGATTAACCGCCAAAAGATGCATAGTGATTATTCACAACTTAAAATTTGTTTCCCCTTTTGTTTTTCAAATTAATTGTATTAACTTTTAAAAAAAAGTTTATACCTTCCAAACATCCTTAAAAAACATTAGAGTCAATCTAATTTTTCAACGATTCTAACAAAGTTGTGTTCTGCTCGATAAAATAAATGTATTTGAATCCAGTGAATAACTAACCTTAACATTTTTGTCACAAAGTATTTTTTTACATACAGTAGCAATTAGTGTATTTAATAGTAGAATGCATGAAAAGTAGATTGCATGATTTTTCTATTTAATTGCTTGCACTGTTTTGCACCCTCTCATACTGTATCACACAGACGATAAACATGACGAGGGGGGCGAGGAAGGGCACCCCCAGGGAGCAGAGGATGGAGAGAATGAAGAAGAAAAAGAGGAAGAAAAGAAGACAGTGTCTGACTCTCATCATAAAGATGACGACGAAGATAGTCGTCGTGGAGATTTTGATGGTGATTACATCATGGCTGCTAAGTTTCCTTCCATCCCCTTAGACTTGCGTACCTTTGGGTTTCTCCCACATTTATATTTGATAGCAGTCTGTGCATTCTCTGAGCTAGCATCTTATTGCTGTTGTGTGTTCTTCACCTTATAATTTTTTTTCTGTCACCCCTTTAGTCTTATACATTACAGAGGTGTTCCTTTCTGGTCCATATCCCTCTTTATCCGCTTATGTCCTTAAAACCAGTAAAGTTCCTCTTTATTCATGGTTTAAGTCACATTTCCATTCTTGATGGGCTGACCTAACTCAATACAACCCATCTCAGTAGTGTTGTGTATATTGAAATAAGCTCATGACAGGAAACCACTCTGATCCCTGCTTTGTCCCACAGTGTGGGTGATTGCAGGTGGAACAACTGAGAGATTAGATTGGTTTCCAATGGTGAACTAATCATAACAAGGGCACCTGCTGAGGTGCAATGTTCTGTTGAGGAGAAAATTGACCCAACATGACTGGAAAGGTGACTTTTATTGACCTTATTTTTAAATTATAATTTTTTTTCCTAATAAATGATTTTTGTCTGTATTTGCCATGGATGAATTCCCATGTTTCTTTAATTACATATTTCTTAGCCACCTCAAGCAAAAAATTATTTAATCTATCGTTTTAGAGCTTATTGCATACTGTGTCCTATTGTAACAGCCAGTTTCTTTCAGTGCTATGAATGCTTTTGGTGTTAATGGTGTCCCTTTTGGTGTCTTTGGTGACCTTTTTGGTGTCTTTGGTGGTGTCTTTGGTGACCTTATTGGTGTCTTTGGTGACCCTTTTGATTTCTGAAACTTCTCAGAATGTCATGAAAAAATTGAAGTTTGGAAACTAAATGAAAAGGAAAAATTTCCAGTAAGAGTAAAAGGTAGATGTAAAACAATTGCACTAAGAGTTGAAGATAGATCAACCTTTCAGTACGAGAGCAAGATGTAAACACTTGGATTTAAGTCATTTGAAATTTCAGGCTGGTAAAAATCACAGTTGTTTGCTGGTGAGAGGGGGGAGGGCATTAATTTGATATTGCATCTTTCATTATGTTCTGAAAATTTGTTAAATGCTTTGTCTTTTCTTGCAGAATATGAAGATGATGATTTTGAAGAAGAAGAAAAACAGAAAGACGAAGGTTAGTATTTCTGCTGAATTTGCCATAAAATTCTTTTTCAAGGAAAAAAATAAATAACAACAAAAAATTACTAGAGTTTAACTTTATTGGGGGAATTTTTTAATTTTACTTTCTGATCAATATACCTGTATACAATGAAGATGTTTTCATTGTTTTTGAAAATTGAAATGTTGTTGACAAGGGAAACATTCTTATAGATTCCTGGAATTAGAGTATAATGTAGAGAAAATTGAACAAAAAACTCTTGTGTATTACAGATAAATATGACGAAGATTTTGAGGATGAGAAAGAAGAAAAGGAAGATAAATCACAGCCTGAGGTCAAAGGTTATGATGATGACTTCGAGGAAGATGAAAGAACAGCCAAGATGGTGTCCCAGGGTTCCATTGAAGTACCAGTCCAGGACACGGATGATGGTGAGACTCTGAGAGACAGACGGACAGACAGACAGACAGACAGACAGAATTAGAATAAAATGTGGAATGAAATGTTTAAGCAAAGTGACAAACATTGAAATTATATAATACATGACATAATGTTTGTTTTTTTTTTACAAATTTATATATCCTTTTACTCTCATAATAAAATGTTGAAAGAATCAAAATATGACATGACAAACACCTTTCAGAAGTAACAGATTTTAAGGAATTTTATTTGTCATTCCAGAAAGCGTCAGAACTTCACGATCATCCAAATACGACCAGGAGGAAGAAGAGCGTGAGAAAAAGAGACCAGATCCCATAGCTGAGGAGAAGTCAAGAGAATCTGAAGATGCAGAGACGATCAAGTCCGAGGGCAGAGGCACAGAGGGAACAACTGGGAAAGCAGATGACAGCGAGGATGCACACTCTGTGAGGTCCAGCGCCTCCTCGACCCACTCAAAGAAATCTGATCAGTCAGTAAAATCTGAGAAAAGTGACCGATCTGTGAAATCAGAGAAAAGTGATCGTTCTGTGAAATCAGAGAAAAGTGATCGTTCGGTGAAATCTGAGAAGAGTGACCGATCTGTTAAATCAGAGAAAAGTGATCGTTCTGTGAAGTCTGAAAAGACTGACCGCTCTGTGAAATCAGAGAAAAGTGACCATTCTGTGAAGTCTGAAAAGACTGACCGCTCAGTGAAATCTGAAAAAAGTGACAGGTCAGCAAAATCAGCCAAGAGCGATCGTTCAGCAAAGTCCGACAGAAGTGACAGAACAGTGACCTCACAAAAAAGTGATCGATCGGTGAAATCGGACAAGAGCGATGCTACTATCAAATCTGAAAGAAGTGATAGATCAGTCAAATCTGACAGAAGTGACCATTCCAAAAAATCTGATAGGTCAAACAAGTCGGACCGATCAGATAGGTCAAAGAAATCTGATAAATCAGATGTTTCAAAGAAATCAGAGAGATCACAAAGGAGCATCAAAGAAGAAGAAAAACCAGTCACCCATGCAGCAGAAGAAGCAGACGACACTGCAAGTGTCAGATCTGAAGGAAAGGCCGAGTCCATAGTTTCTGTCAAATCAGAAGGAAAAGCAGAGTCTGTAAGATCAGAAGGAAAAGCCGAGTCAGTGAAATCAGAGAAAGCCGAGTCAGTGAGATCAGAAGAAAAGGCCGAATCTGTCAGATCTGAAACCAAAGCAGAATCAGTCAGGTCAGAAGATAAAGCAGACTCTGTGAAATCAGAAGAGATGGGAAAGACACCAAAAACGGAGGAGATAGAAGATGACAGAGAAACAGTGAAAAGTGACACAAAATCTGACAATAAAGGAGAGAAGAAAGAAGAAGAAGAAGACAGGAGGAGCAGTGATGAGGAGAAAGTAGCCAAGGCCATGGAAAGTGTGCTGAAGTCAGATGCCTCTGATAAAGGTTTGTTTTTATTGAATATCGTAATGACTGGATCTTTTCAATGGGAAATATTATCATTTTTTCAAATACATAATTTTGCAATAAGTAATATTTATATATTTATGTAGCATTTGTGGTGTTTTTATTAATTATAAATAGAAAAGAACTATAGGGTAGCCTGCTATTTAATGTTTTTGTTCTAATTTTAAGAATTAATGATTAAGGAATATACAGTATCTGTTAAGTCCACAATTTCCCCATTGAAAATGTTGAGTTATTACAGTAACCCTATGAATGTCTTATATATGTTCATTCATACTTTTATGGGGTCTCTTGGAGTATTTTGATTGGCCCATGGAAAAATTTAAAGTCCAAAAAATTCTGTCGTTTGTACATTGAATGCAGATATGCTGATTGTATATATAACTTTAAAAAATTCAATATTTGAATTTGGTTTGAATTGACAAATTTATAGAAAATGTTATTTCCGATGAAACTTATTATTTGATAATATTTTGTCTTTTAGAAGACAAATCAGATTCTGAAGCAACAGAAACTGAGACTGAAACTGAGACTGAAGAAGAGAAGGAGAAAGATACAACTACACCAGAGGAGACGGGCACAGCTGAAGAGACAACAACAGAGGCGGAAACTGCAGGTGAAACGGAGGCTGAGACTGAAGATGAGAAAGGTGATTGAACCGCGGAGATTTCAGGCCCGTAGCCAGCATGGGGTACAGGGTGCTCGAATCAACTGCCCATTTTGCAAAAAAAAAAAAAAAAAAGGGGGGTCTGGTTTTGGTTAAATGTAATCTAGATACATGAAGATTTCATGGTAAAGGGGAACTTTTCAAAAAAAAAAAAGAAAGAATCCACACTTTGACATTGCTAGCTATGGGCCTGGATATAGAAATTATATGCCCAAATTCTTTAATAAAATATTGAGGTAAGACAATAATTCATTTAACATCACTTAGATAAAAATAAAAAATTTTGATTTTTGTTTGATATTGTGACAGTTTTTTTATGATGGGATGTTGTTAAATATCTAAGGAGAAGGTACATGGAAACAGTTAGATGAGTTGATTTACTGATAGTTGAATTTTCATAATTTAAATTTTTAGAAAACGCCAAAAAAGAAACTTTTGAACTGAGCACCACAAAGCTTGGCGACATTGGGGACCAACCACCTCAAGAACGTACAGGACAAATCCGCCCCCTGGTGGAGGGAAAAACAGACATTGACCTCACTAGTGTTGCCATGACAGACGAACAGGTTGGTGACGCCTGCTGTTTTATGGAAAGATTTTTTGGAATTTTGTACTGGGAGATTGTTCTTGCAATTGAAGATTTTATAATGATCTTGAAATAAACTTTGACAGCATCTGTGGTGTTAAAACATGAAATTTGAAAAAAAAAAAGGTCATATTGAGACGTGGAACTTCATATTACTACAGGCTACTATTTTTACAACTTTTACATGAAATTCTCAACAATTGTATTCAGTTGTGTACAAATTGAATTATATTTAAATTAAATAAATAAGATGTGATAAATTTATTTTATTTGTTCACTTCAGGTGAAAGAACTAAGTGGCATCTTGGCGGAAAAATCTGATGCTAAATCCATCAATCTCAGGAATGGAACAATGAATGATGACCAAATGGAAGAATTTGCCGCTGCTTTGAAGCAGACGCCGTCCAAAGTCGAGGTAAGTCATGGGGTTAATACTTATGACAGTGCTGATTGGCTACTTTTAGCAAGTTTTATATAATGAATTTGATTGGTCAAATTACAGAACCTTTGATTTGCCTGTCATTGAATGCACATAACCTTTATTGTTCATAATCATAATTGTATATTGTAGAAAGTATCCTTCTGTACCTTTCTTTTCTTCAAAATTTTCTTATTGTTGTGCTCTTCAGTGTAGATTAATTGTTAATGTTGTATATATGTGATAATTTTCTTCATATATTTATACGTTACCACAGAAACAACTTTTGTTCCTCTACTAGTCTTTTCATTCTCTCATATTGGTCATATTTTTCACACTTGTGTAGGGGGCAGGTAAGGATTTGTTTGTATATCTTCACAATAAAGACAGGCCCATCTTACTTTCTCTCCCCCTCTTGCCTTAGGACCTGTTGTTTGTAGAAATTATTAACATTTTTGTAACTTTGAATTTCAAACAAGCCAAATTCTGTATAGTGAAGTACATGGATACACTACATGCATATGATTGATTAAGTTTTATCAGAATTTTGAAATTATTTTATAAACGGCAGTTCTTAGGCTCCCTAGTACAATCCATACTTTTGTTCTTTATCCTTGGGTTAGAATGTGTCCGTTGCTGATGGCAAGAAACCTTCAACAGTTGAAAAGCAGAACAAAAGTATGGATCTTACCCAAAAAATCACATTGTCAGCCAACATAGTCATTTTAGGTTTTTATATTTGCAATTTTGGTACCCTATCCCCAATTAAGCATGGTAGAGTCTTTGAGTTGAGTCAAGGTTTAGAAAAGAGAGCATGATATTTGTCTAGTATCTAGTTGAACACAACACCCAATAAAAGCATGAACCAATGCTTCATCACAACACATGCTTGGTTAGAAACATAAATGATAATTATAAATAAAAAGTGATAAATATAGATTAAAAGTTAATATAAAAGTTATCAGAAAAAGTTTAAAGTTTCTTGGCCTTGTTAAGTGCTGCGTGGTGTTTTTTCTTTTGTTGACTGGAAATATAGTGAACATATTTTTCCATAATGCATAATGAATTATATGTTTTATAGAAATGAATGAAGCATAAAAACTATTTGTAAAAGGCTTGAAAACTAATACATAAGATTTGTCTATGTTGAATTTATCTTAATGTATTTATCACTATATTTTTGCATTTGTAAGCATAAGTAGTGTAAAACAAAAAAGAATTATGAAAAAAATAATTGAATTTTTAATGAAGGTAACCTTTTAATCAAGAGAGTTAAACCTGACCAATGTAAGCTTCCCTTCTCCATTCTTTTCAAATTAACAATTTCATGTTTTTTAGATACTGATATATTGTTATAATATTTTTATTTCATTTTCAGTTAAAATTGCCAATGCATGTACATTCATCTGACAATATCTGCAACTTAGTGCCATCTTGAAACTTTAAGAAAGCACCCTGAGTTTTGCTGTTCTGATGAAGATTCATTTTCCTGAGACATATGCTCTCTAGTTAAAGGGGTGATTCTTCAGTAGACATAAAACTCGGGGTACAACTGTCATGTCTCTGACACTTTAAGCCCCCCCCCCCATACTTTACTAAAAGTGTGTCGACCTTGTTTTGCGCCCCGAGAGTCCTGCATGCTTTATGTGTGTATAAGTAGTATATCCTCCTTTCCAGCTCCTCAACCTGAACCTGAACAAACTGGGTCCGCGGGGTGTGAGTGTGCTGGTTGAAGCACTCAAGGAGACTCCATCGCTTCAGATATTACTGTAAGAACTAACAACATAGATGTGCTCTTTTTTTCTTCTCTGTGAGTTCTTACCAGCATGTAGAGGTTTTGTGATGGTTTTGTCTTTAAAATGTCATTTGGGCAAAGGCTTACTGAAATGCCTTTTTTTTTCAGTAATTCATTGTCCAGTAACTGACGAAATACTATTTAATAACTAGTATTTATATATTAATTGATAATTAATGTTTATATAATCAATAATTAATATGCTGGTATGAACCATTTATTTATTGTTCTCATAGACTGCTAATTTTGATGATTTGAACCTTGAAAATCAGGGTTATCAGTGAAAAGAAAATGATAATAAAAACTATCAGAATTTTTTTGTAATTGGACCAAGTAAAATTACAAAAAATATTATTTTTTTGCAAATTATAATTATTATAATTTTGTCACTTAATTTGGGGACAAACTGTTTCATTTTCTAATGATTATATAATAAAATTTTGGCATGTTTAAATCTGTGCCAATGGATTAAGTTGTCTCTATTTTAGATAACTTAAAGCATGATAATCCTGTTTTACAAAGGTTTCTGGTGCTCTTTTATTAATTGTGGTAACACCTCTTAAGTATTAAGAGTACTTCTGAAAGCATGCCTAACCTGTTCTTTGTCTTACATTGAAAATTCATAAAGCGGCTGTCTAGATTTTAACACTGTGACAGTTATTTAAATATTAATGTAGAAACAATCTTTGGGTATTAAATTTCATGTGATACTCTACCTTAATATATTATGTTTGCAAACACTATATAAATGGTGGAAAACCCAGGTTTTTTGAGGGGGGGGGGACAAAGGTTTTAAAAAATCCAATTGGCCCTGTCATCCCTTTCCCTGAGGTGATATGTAGAAGAAGCTATATTATTTTTTTTCAATTCTCCAGGCTGAATGATAACCCACTGGGTGATGATGGGGTGGTGGCCCTTGCAGAAGGATTGGCAGCCCCAGAAATAGATGAAGTTGAACAGCAGAAGAAAAGGGAGCAGAAGCAAATCAATAAACTTGCAAAACATATGGTCTCGCATGCCATTGACGATGCACTGCGATCGCCATCTTTAAGTTCTTTGGTCAGCAGGGGGAGCATGGACCACCGTCACGACAGCGCCTCCAGCGCCAGCAGCAGTGTGAGTTTATACAGAGGCGCACAGCTTCACGAACTGGATCTTGGGTCATGTGACATAAAGCTAGATGGCGCCACAGCTGTGTCTCGCTTACTGGCCCAAGACAACAGCATCAAAGTCCTCAATTTAAGTGGCAATCGCTTCATCAGCACTGATGGTTGGAAGAGGATTGGGGAGGCCCTGAAGAAGAACGAGACGCTGAAGACGCTTGCCGTCAACTCTTGCATGATGGGAAATGCAGGCCTGATGGCGTTGTGTGACGGCATCAAAGAGAACAAGTCCCTGCGCACAATCGATCTTGAAGATAACGACATCAGAGATGTGTCGGCTCTCAAGTTGAGGGAGGCCATTAAAGGCAACAAAAATATCCTAGAAGTTATGCTTGGGCCAAACAATGGCATCAGTAAAAGTATTGTCTCAGATATCAAAGATATTTTGAAAGAGAGGCAGTAAGGGAGGACTGGGAGTTATTAGTTTGGCGTCACATTTCTTGGTCACATTAATTGCTTAGAGTCATTGGTCAAATACTGCTATTAACAATGGTATTGTGATAGAACTTACTTGCAGCAAAATCAGTGATATATTGTATTTTGTATGAGAGCATATGTTGGCATTGACAATGGGGAGGGGAGTTAGAATTCAGTTTTTTATCCACATTTTGGACTAGTACGTAGGATTTCTATGTTATGGTGTTATACTGGTCTATGGTAAAAACTGGAAAATTTTGTCAGTCTTGAAAATTTTTGCCAACACAATTTTTTTTCACTTTGAAAATTTTGTCACACTTGAAAATGGACCTTTCTGTAATTTTGAAAAGTTTGTTGTCAATATGGGTGTGTCAGATTCACAAATTTTTAACTATTAATAATTTTCAAGTGATGAAATTTTCTCAAGGTTTTACCTTATACAGTGTTGTTATGCTGTGATGAAACATGAAAAGGGCAAATGATTGTTGATGTTGATCTTGGAGGGGGGGGAGATGATTTGGGTGATATGATAAGCAAGGGTTGAGTACTCCATTTTGTTGATAGAATCAGGATCTGGTTGTGCTGTTTATTAGGTATGCAGGCATACCTCTTAGTCTAGCAGATTTCTCCCTTTTAAAACCTCTTCTTTTTAGACTCCAGTACAGAATGGTTCTGTTCAACATAATTTTAATTGTTTAAGACATTTATCGGAAAGGCCGTCTCTTACCTGAATGCTACAAACAACTTCAAATGTCTATAATCTGTTTTCTTTTGATGTTTTTTAAACATTTTCTATGGTAGTAATGCTAGCTGTGAAAATGTACATAATATTTATATATAATTCTGTTGGATTAGCGTGTTGATATGAGAAAGGAAGAAATAAAGAGGCATATTAATGGAGACCTTATGGAAGCTGTTAAATATATGTACATAAAAGGGGCTTTTAAAGGGAACATGTTCAGGATTTTCCTGACAAAAATACAATCAGTCGCTATACTACTTTGGGTTAATTTATGTATGTGGTTTTGACTTTGACGCATCAAAAAAAATTTGTAAAAAAAAAGGATGGGTAATCAACTTGATCTCTCTTATAAATTTTTCAAGTAGAAATTATTGTTGCATTTTTGTGTATATTAAGCATATTATACACATGCATCATATTTGGCTTTTACAACTTTTTAAGGAATTGATAAGAACAAGCTTCGTATCCAGAAAATTATTTACTCAGTGAGCATTGCTTAAATATATTCAATTATGTAATCTTATTCACATGGATCCTTTCCTACATAGGAAAAGGTGAATTTATACGCACTACATCCAGAGATTCTGAGTTTTCACTCAACCTTTTCCATGCTCCTGTTCTGTGTTTGCATCTAAAATTAAGAACGGACACAGAAACTAAAATTCAGGGTTGATATATCTTGCTCTTTCTTCTTCAAGGTTGTGGATGAGCCTGATACGAGGCATTGTTTTTTATCTTACTTTTGAACCATTTTTTTTAGATTTTATCAATTAAATGTTTATTGGTTTATCATAATATTATTTTAATATATTATTTAATATAGGGTAATTGTATTTTGTAGTAAGCAGAATACACATTCAAAACTCTAAAAACATACAATATTATTTAAATAAAATATTTTCACAAACTTAAAATTTTTGAATGAAACTAGATGTAAGTTTTAAAAAATGATTTTAGTGATCACATAAGTCCTATCAGTACAAAGATTTGAATTGACTACAGTAACTGAAATTCCTGAATGTTAATATTCTCTTGGAATCATATGTTGTACAGAAGATAAATGTATGGTAAGGGCTTGATTTTTTCGATGGGGAAAATCATTGTCTTTATTATTAGTGAAGTAGATTCTGTAAAATTCACATTTTTCCGTCGAAAATATCTAGTAAATATCTTCTAGTTGATGCAGACAAGATGAGATCTCAAGTTGCAGGTGGTCATAGAGTTCAGATGTAATGAATTATTCTTTTATCTTTAGAAATGCATTGTAAATGTGACAATCATTGCCAAATAAAGTTATATTCAGCGCTGCATGTTTACCTTTTGACAGCTCTCTTTGTTAGATCTCTTCTTCAACATTTTAAAATTTTAAAGAAGAGTATATTTATAAGTACCTTCCTCAGATCTTGACCGATCAAATCAAGTTGGAAAATTTGCATCGCAAATTTAAGCTGTTTTTAACGTAGTCGTTTCTTGAACTGAAAGCCTAGCATGCTATTAATACAGTACTTGAAAATTACCCTTCAAGTTGACGTAATTATGCCTGTTCATGATGTTTAAAATTCAACTAATTCTCACTTTCCACCATCAGAATTATACTGAGGCAAACTGCTCAAAAATGGGAATAAACCCCAAAGGAACATGATTTTATATCCATTTTATTTCCAATTGTTAAGTAACAAATTAATATATAATTCAGTTGACCTCCCAGGTTGACTCTCTTTAATTCTAAATGATTATAATTCATTGACATAGCAGTAATAAAGTATAAATTGTTGCAGTTGCATCACCACCCTATTTAGGATGCTACATGTATAATTTAGTGATACTATTTTAAGCAAGTGTAATACACAATTTAAATTCTTTCATATTAACAAACCTTTTTTTTTAAAAGATGACTCATAACATCTTCATCAAAATGTCTCTCTCAAAATAAATCGAAAACAGTTACGTTTTATAGTGTATTTGTGTCCGTCTTAGATGTTCCTATTCATATTTGAAGACCGGGAAAAAAGGATGGCAAATCATTTTTGCCACTGGAAGAGCATTATTGCGTTAGATGTGCCAGTGGATGTGACATTCAAGCAAAAAAAAAATGTGCCTATTGTGTTAGGTGAGACAACTGGTTGTGACACCATTGCTCTCTGCGTAAGTGTACCTGAATCATTATAAATACTCTTGTATTAATCTATAATCTACTATGCATATATGACTGGAATAGTCCACCGCAAGTTGTACATTGCTGATGATTATAGTAAAAATAATAATAATAATAACGATATATCATTGTATCACACATATTTGATCCATTTTTTAATGCCTCAAGCTGTAAATAATGTGGCATTGTAGTCTAAGTAATCACTGTCGAAGTCTTTCTAAATCCTTGCACGATGGCTGACTATTGCTGGAGGTCGGAGCAATCTGTGACCAATTTTTTGCCGTCAAAGGTGGTCTTAAACTGCTCTGGTACTGCAAATTCCAACTGAAACAAAAACAAAAAAAGTTTTGTTAAGAGGTTCAGTATTGAGATGACATTGCAATCAGTGATTCACACTTTGAGCTTATCCACATTAAAAACAACAAATGGTTAATGTACTACCTAATAGTCAATCCTGAGGATGGAAAGTAAGGTAAAGGGGAGAAAATTCAACCATGTTGGGCAATCATTCGGTTTGCCATGGGATAATTTCCCAGCTACACATTGGATTGCTTAGCAGTTTGTTGCCTTCAAAATGGAAGAGCTCAAGACAAGCTATATCAAATTCAACAAGTTTAATAAGTTTTAAAAGATTTCAAAAAATAATTAATACATGAAATCAAATTTTAAAAAAAAAGGAGACTATAAATCTACCTAAACACAGAATCATCAAGCACTATTATGTTTCATTCGAAAGAAAAGAAAAAAAAAACTTACATAGTCTCCATCAGGTCCAGGCACCAGGATATTCATCTCGGAGGACTTGGCGGTGATGAACTCGGTGTTCATAGAGTCCTTACTGAGATACATCTGGAAGCCGTCTGTCTTGTCCACGCTGACTGTATGGACATGACCGTTGACCTGGGGGAAATGGATGTTCATTAAATACTAGTAACTAAAGGAGTTGACCACTTAATGCGATTTACAAAAATGTATTATAGTGCCTAGGTGTAGCTGATTTATAATTTCACTCTTGTATGTCAATGACCATGAATAGTTGTAACTGACTTTTCCCATGGCTGG
This sequence comes from Lingula anatina, assembly GCF_001039355.2. The sequence continues at coordinate 351,693 of NW_019774959.1, read as the reverse complement.
GGCTTCGAGCCATGAGATAAAATGTATGTCAGAAAGACCAACTTTTTTTGTACATATTAAATTTCTTGATGAATTCTTTAAAAAAGAGTGCATTTAGCAACCTGAGTGAGTATATACTACAACGTCTAATTACTAGGCAAAAGTTTTCATTTTTTTCCCATTTTCAATCCTCATCCGTCTCACCTGAGCCTGTACACTTTGACAGTTGACAAATTCCACACAGGAGACCACGTCATCAAACACCAGTGCCGTCTTCTTACAGTTATCTGCAAAGAAACATAGGCATAAATAAATAAATAAACAATTAATCAAAATAAATAAATATTTATATATATATATAAATAAATAACCATTGATTAAAATAAACAAATAATTGTGCAAAATGCCTTTCTTTCATTTCAATCTAATATCATTGTTCTGAAAAAAAGTTGTAGACTTGAAGTTCCCCTTTCAAAAAAAAAAAAAAAAAAATCTATATAACAGCAAAATTTCTAATGGTCCCTTCACAATTTTCGTCCTTCTCAACCATCACTATATATTTCACTGTCACTTCACCATGTCTCTTCAAACTTTACCATAAACGAGATAAAACCATGGATGAGACTGCGATTTTGTGGAAAAAGTCTGAAAAATGTCCAGGGGGCCAGGATATGAAGATCTGCATCGATATCAAAATGGCATTTTTGGCTCCCAAACAGTCTGAAATGTGCAAACAGTACAAAAAAAATCTCATTACTGTAAAATGGGATATTTTTGTACTCACCCATGACAATAGAGTTCACTTTTCCCTTGACTTGTAGAGTACTGTCCACACACTTGAACATGTAAACCACCTGTTTCAGCTCCACATCGCTGATCACCAAGTTACGGTTGCCTTTGTGGTGTTCCTGAAATACAAAGACAAAATTCACAATTAATTATATGTAATTATATCAAACGACAAAGAGAAAATGTTAACACTCCATCACTGAACAAAGTGCTACAGTTAATTGTTTGATGTTCTTGGACACAAATAAATTAAAGGGGTTGTTCATGGAATTTTAACTTATATTTATTATTAAATACCCTTTTACAATGTCAAAAGGCAAGTTGTGCCTTTTTTTAGGCACTGACGTTACTGCCACTGCTCTCAAAAATGGAACTACTGCAACCTTAAGAATTCTTTAAAAAAATAGTTATTCATCAAGAAGACAACTTACCACAATCCACTTCTTTCCTTGTAGCTCTAAAACTGGGGGTTTCTCTGCTGCTTTGGCAGCTACTGGAGCTGGAACAGGGGCTTTCTTGGCTGGAGCGCCTCCTGGAGGTTTGAAAGGCTGGGCCCCAATCCTGAGGCTGGGGTTCTTGTGAGTCTTCTGGTCATCTGTGACTTTCTTCAGCCCTGAAAATTTGGATTCAAATTGTTAACTTAAGTTGCTCATATATTTGTATCATTAAAATTCATAAAGGTTACAGCTTTAAATAAAAGCAAAAGCTCATTATTTTTTACCTTTTTTTCTTTGAGCTGAAAGATCTTTTCCAAATACTGTTTCTGACAATAATTTATAAAGCAAATCATTCTTACCTAGTAAAACCTGAAGCTGGTAAGTGTTTTCATTTTAATGGGTTTGAAACATTTTAGATAACTCCAACATTCATTCCTCAAAAGTCAAAGGAGTTCAAGAAGAGCCCAACATAATACAGCTATGTCTTTTTCAACATACATGATGTGTTAAGAATGGCAATTGTCCAATGGGCTTACCCTTGGTGATATCTGTTCCTCTGTTGATCTCAGCAAACACCCCACTCATAGCAGCAGCTGGAGAGGGACCCGCGTCCATACCTCCTGGTGGGGGTGGTGGGGGTGGCCCTGGGGGTGGGGGAGGGGGTGGCCCTCCTGCTGGAGGGGGTGGTGGAGCTGCAGGTCCTGCTGCAGGGGCACTAGATGCATCAATACCCTAGAAATACAAAAACAAGCCATTAGATTGAAATAGCTCTTGGTTAATATATATTAAGGCATATTCAGACCAGGTACCATTTAGGCAAGAAATGGATGTAACTTCTGTTATCATATGACCAAAATACCCCCATCCATTCATATGTTTAACTGTTAGACCGATTTCCAATCCAAAGCAAGTAATGAATACAGCTGACACCAAATTGAGTTCGCTCAAGTTAGCTGAAATACTATATTATAATAAAGTTATCTTGTCCATAGCTGTTAAGCCCTAAACAAACTATCTATTGGAAAATCAAATAACTTTTCCTGTGTTCCATGTAATTCAAGGAGCTAGTGCAGCATTAACATCTAAAATAGGTGCTATGTGCTCTTGTGTTCCATGTGACAAGCAATGCCTGTGTTGTGGAACTCCTTGATGTATAAAACAAAGCATGGGACACAGTTATACAGCACTTAACCCCACATTCCATGCAATCCCTTTGTTGTGGAACTCCTTGATGTATAAAACAAGGCACGGCACACAGATATGCGGCACTTACCCCTGCGCTCCATACAATGCCTGTGGTGTGGAAATTCTTGATGTATAAAACAAAGCACGGCACACAGATATACGGCACTTACCCCCGCGTTCCATGCAATCCCTGTGGTGTGGAACTCCTTGATGTAGGCCTGCAGTTCCTTCAGAGTCTCGTTCCAGGCTCTCATCCAATCCACATGGGTCTTGTCTCTGGAAAGGGTGACATTTTCATCACATTTATTTACTCCTTAAAAGTATCCAAAATCTATTGCAAGTTGACAAATATAATATAATATAATCTAAAAGCAGATCATTTCTAAACAATTTAACATTTTTTATCTAAGTTATAATAATTTTCCCCTTTTTATTTTTCAACATCTTTAGGAGACCACAAAATACTTTTTCCAGAACTGTAAATATGTATGAAATTATAAAATCGCCTATACACAGATTATTGTATTACAGCTGCAAATTTTGAACACTTCGAAACAAAAGGCAAAGCACTAGACTAAGGAGTTAAACACCCTATCTACAAACTCTATTTGCCCTGCAGATTTTAGACAATTTTCAAAAAAAAAAAAAAAAAAATTTGCCTGATGACCTCTGTCAGATTCACACTCCCATCTCTTCAAAACAATGTTGTGACTGATCTTTAAATCTTACTTTTCTTTGAATTCCTTGAGAACTCTGTTTCCATAGAACTGTCCAGCATCACCCATCTCCTTCACAAATGGTCCTGGGGCTGGGGCCTACATAATACATACAATACAGATTTTATTATAATATTTCTGTGGAATTCTACATCGTGGAACTAAATAAACCGTTTAAAAAAGAAAAATGTGTGATAAGTGCAAACAGTTACAGTACTGCAAAATGTGGTCTGGTAGATGGAATTCTGAAAAATGCCAACTTCTGAATTTTTCTCATTATTTCTCAAGATATTCTCTCATATTGCAAAGATACGAGTAAATCAGCGTAGACATTTATCTGAGATAAATCCAATATGATACTAAAATGTAAAGTGTGCTGCCCCCTGGTGTTGTGATTAGAGCTGCCCCCTAGTGTCATGTACTGTAACTCACCACAGTGACCCATCCCAGTGCTGGGCTGGACTCACTGAGAACGGACAGATGGTTTATGAATGGACTCTTATGCTGTTTCTGGCGGAACGCCTGGATGTTCTGGATCTCGTCTGATGTGGGCTTCAACAAGGCGACCAGTACGTCCTGGAAGATAACATCATAAATTATAAATTATATAAATTATCATAAATATATTATCATAAATTATTAAAAGTGGCATTGTCACATTATCATGGTGAAAATTAACTTCAGCAGCAATCAAAATGTTTTTTTTTCTGCAAGTTACAGAAATAACTCTCTCACAAAATTCAATTCCTCCTTATATCATTTCATTCATCATTTCCAATTCACAGGTAATTTCATTCATGAAGAAAAATATGATAAGGGGAATATCGATGTCATTCTAAATTGATCTTGGTATGGATGCAACTACATCCACATTACCCAAGAAGTGTTTAAACCTAATAGCGAAGTTTGATTGCTGCCATCAAGCTGCCAGTCACTATTTGATTGACAGCACCATCCATGCTAAAGACCTGCATATTAGACACAATCAACCAATCACCCGCTTCAAAACTAGGTCAAGGAGCCAACAGTGTGCGCACACAACAAATCACAGTGTCACCCAAATGTATTGTTCCAACGGCAAGAGGGGTAAACAAATATACAGTCAGGTATTGCTGTGGCTGGGCAAACATTTTAACTGATAGCTTTTGTGGTTTAATGTTCGGAGAGAGACGTTTAAATGGGGATTTAAGACACTGAACATGAAATACTCTTTACCGGATCCAGCGCTTTGCCAAATATCCTAGGCTTTTATTGATATGTATTCCTGAAGTGAAATATCCAAGGCTTTTATTGATATGTATTACTGAAGTGAAATACCCAAGATTTCAATTGTAAAATATTATTGAAGTTAATGTATGAGTTTAAGCTACCTTAAAATGTTGAACTTGGAGCGCTTTTCTCAAGTTTCTAATCCTTTACCAAATATGTAATATTTTTTCTTTTTGTAGTACATTTCAGGGGTAGCACTGGTTGCATTAACATGTGTTCAGTCTTTACAGTTCTATTTCTTCTTATTGGAATACCAAAGACTTCTTGTAGAATCTCAATCACAGTAGAAAAAATATTTAACATCAAGTAAAAATACCTCCTAAACATTGAGTATGATGCATTCCTCGATAATTTGCCAACTGTTAAAACTGAATTTCTTTTAAAATGTATAATGTCAATTATTTAAAAAAAAAAAATGTCAACCACTTGACTACTAGTTTGGTCAAAATATGCCTCATAAATCATTAAGTAGCAACCTAGCATAAAGAAAGGAGCTAGCAAAACAGCTGTGAAGCTATTTAACCAATAAAACAAATCCACATGCTGACAGTCAATGAAATTCCTGGTGGATAATTAACTAAACTGAGCTAATTTTATGATACGGTCTCTAAGTGGTCATCATGCTATAATAACACTCATACAGGCTACACTGTGTACTGTCCAATGAGAGCATATTTGACTGCTTTGCACGAGCAAATATAAATTAAATAATATTCACAGTACTCACTGGAAAAACTTCGAGACATACTGCCTATGTCACTTCATTAGCAGTAGTGCCGTAATAGTATTTGCTGACCAATTTCCAAACATTCTACCGTTTTCCAGAAGCAAACATCGGTGAGATAACAAATCAGAACGCATACTGTCACTGGCAAAATATCAGCCATAATGACATCACCAGGGAGAGTTGGAAGCCATCTTCTGGGTCTTCTGGAAGATGGTCTGAATTTTTCAAGCTTACAATGACAGGCTTCTTATTTTATTTGTTGGAAGACAGTCAAAAATTGAAGATGGATCAACAAACATAGTTTGGAAGACTGTCGGAAAATATCTCTGGATCCACTTCTGATCACAGCATACAGACCAGCCTCAAGTGCAAATTATTCTACCGTTCTACGCAAACTTTTCTCAAGGGTGATTTGAGTCAACAGTGGCTAATTGTGAGCTGTCATAAAGCACATTAATACATGTCCAAGTTGGGTGGACTATCAGACTGAGGTGGACTATACTAAGTTGGGTCTTCCATCTCCAATAGAAACATGCCTTATAATCTAGCACTTTTGACAAATGATTCGCAATGTTTTCGGGTGTCACTGTTTCCTTGATAACATGATGTTAATTCATAAATCTACACATTTTGACAAGTAGAATTTCATACCCCTGATTCAGGAGAATCCAACTACGTCAAATACAACAAATCGACAACCTGAAAATTTATCTGTACTGAGCCTCAATGACAAAGAGTTTTCCTTTGAAGAACAATAATTCTAACACTATCCCCTCTACCACTGCTTCCCCCCCCCCTCAAAAAAAAAAAAAAAATCATTTGGCAAAATACAAGGGAAGTTTGAAACAAGTGTGTTAAAAATGAAGGTCCCCATCTTTTATTCTGTTTTTATCTGACAGCAGCGGTGTAGTCACAACACCAGAAGACATCACCAACGCTTGGTCTGAGTGACTGGCCAAACTTCTCGACTTCAATCCATACATCTATCTTCACCAGAATACTCAAGGTGATAATTGTATAAATACACTTAATGGACAGTTGCCATGGCAACAGATAACACGATGCTCGCAGACAATACTTCGCAAATTCTTTTTTATTGTGCAGGATAAAAGTAAGCAAATATTCTCCAGTAAATATACACACTACACCCAACTCTGTGACAACAAATAAATAACCTCCTCGTGACACAGAAACCTGAACAAAGAAATCTGCTGGGTGGAATACAATGGATAAGTATATGGTACTGCCTCGTTAGATTTCAAGTCCTAACATGAAAAATGATTGTTAAAACACAAACCAATTTTGATATGACACAAGCCATGACCTCTACAAAGAGGTATTGAAAGGAACAGAAAACAGGGCTACTGTGTAAAATTTCAAGATATGACCTAGAAAACGACCCATAAAATGCGAGCCCCTTGGAAAAAAGTGAGGCAGTTCCTGAAAGACATATGCAACCAACATAAACAGGGCGATAAGGGTTTCATCTATATTTGCCCATCTTTGTAATAATACACCTAAAGGTTTAGAAGCCAAGATGCCAAACCCAAAAATAACTTTCATATGTTCTCATAAACAATTAAAGTCCGTAGCTTTTACTTAATTCAATGAGAGTCCTTAATTTGTTATCTCAACAGCGATGTTGATGCAAGAGTAACCTTAAATGGCATACTAGTAACCCACGGTTTGGGACAAAAATGAGCTTGATGAGGAAAAAAGATTATCCTGAGTAACACTCTTACAAAATGCAGTAAAAAAAAAGGAAGTATTCATTATATCCCTGAAAATTTCAGGAAATTTACTACTTCTTCAGCAAATTAATGATAACTTTTTTCAGTTATATATTGCTCAATAAAATGAAAATGGTCATATGTTCTACTTTCTTTAGGCCAGAATAAAATTTCTTTGTTATTTGCAAATCCTGCTTCATCATACCTTAAAGAAAGCAAGGCACAAAGTACAGAGAAAAAAATAAGGAAATTGCGGAGGTAAAAACTAGGGAAAACTAGTAATTCCCATATTAAAAGCATACTTCAGTTGTTTAAAATTTACTAGCTATGCTTAAGTTAATAGTGTAACATGGAAAAAAATGTCAACTACATCTACCTTACGCAATTTTTAAAGTTGATTCTAAAAATCTAACAAACATTTGAACACAATTTCAAGTTTACATTCGAAACACCTGTATCTAAGGCATAAGCATCAAACCCAATTAAAATATATAATTCTGTTTTTCTTGCTATTTTATTGCCAGTTTTCAAAAAAAGCATTACTTCACCAGGTAATCATTTAATCTCACTTAAAACCCATCAGACTTTTACCAGCCGGAATTTTAATTCTGTTTAACAAGCGCATCAGCCATGGTGAATACTCTCCATGTTAAATAACTGTGAAAGAGAAAACAAGGCAAGTCAAAAGTTATAACGCCTAATTTGTCCAGGATTATCACGTGTAAACACGCCAGGTGAAACACGACCTTTAGACCCACTACTTCATGCTACTACAATATTATCATAACTCGAATGAAAACACATACAGAAGTATCGCACACAGCCAGATCATCACTTGAGTGGAAACCTTCAGAAATTGCCCCGAAAGGAGAAACATCATATTACAACATCGTATGAAATCCCATCCCTAAGCCTGGTCCACGGGAAGTTCAAGAGAGCATTTCATAAATTGACAACGCGATGGAGTGTGTCTGTCCAGAAAAGGGTATATTTGCCGCGTAAAATAAACATGAGGCAACTAACGGCTCATAATGCTTTTTGCCTGAGGCAGTGTATTGTTGATTTTTCTACAGATATCCCCTACAGCAAGTAGCACTGTAAATGCCTGATGACTGTGCACATTTATTTTAAAATTGAAAAGCAGTTGGAAAATGGTAATTGTTGGAAATTCACTCCACAACCAACACAATTGTTCTGCCTCCAAAAATTGACTTCTTCCACTTAACATAAATATCCATAAATTAAGTTTATGTTAATTTGCAGGTCAAAAATCGTTCATCTTCTTTTTTCTCTGTTAATAAATTGAAAATAGAACGATATAAGAAACTTTTTCATTTTCATTCTGAGCTTGCCCTTTAAAAAAAAAAATTAACTTTCAGCATGTGAATCTCAGTGATCCAAAACCAGAAAAGACAATAAATGTAACCATTTTACATTAAACAAAATAAAATTCAATATAAACAATTCCTTTTCATTTCAATCAAAACTTTATCAAACACAACTTTTTGCCTTAAAAACTACTCCAAATTCATAAAAATAAATCCTTCAGTTTTATTTACATTACTCATTAAATGATTAAAACCTTTTTTCAAAACGACAGATCGAGAAGTCAAGGCATGACCTTGACTTAAATGTGTACGCAGCTGTGACCGATTGATCTTGGTTACGGAGGTCCCACGACTTTACGACTGACACATTAACACGGTCCAATGAATTCAAGTAACTTATATTCACCCTGCCATGAAGTCATTGCTGTTGGCATTGTAATAGGTGATGTCTCATTTAAATATTCATGAAGTAAACATTTGATTGACAGGTGGGGTGCTACCCAATTTGCATGTGGTATGTGGTGACATCCATTGGCAGCTTAATGTATGTAAAAAGAAAGTGTGTGTGTGTGAGAGAGAGAGAGAGAGAGAGAGAGAGAGAGAGAGAGAGAGAGAGAGAGAGAGAGAGAGAGAGACTATACCTGTGAAGGTTGTTTGCACTTAGCGACTAATGACAGAAATTGTCTCTGTGCCTGAAACCCTTTCAGCAACATCGCAGCCTGGAACACAATTAATAGGAATAAATAACTCACACTGATTGTGCCAGGACACATCCTTCATCACACCTAACACAATCTTGAAAAAGATCATGTATCAATTGTTAATCAATACATTATCATAATAGTGAGCAACACAACCTCTTTTTGCAAACAAATATAAGTGACATTTTCGAAACAGCAATTAACTTTTACTTCACAGCCACAAGTAAAAGACTGCCATCAGTTTAGCCTTTTTTCCTTCCACCTAAAGTTTCAAAGAAGAAGGTCTATATTACAAAATATGCTAACATATCTGTTTTGGATTCTCATTAGTTTTCATTTTCAATTAAAAAAAAAAAAAAAAAAAAAACTTCCTATCTTACCGATTCCTTGACATCTCCTCCAATCTTATTGCTCAGGTCTACGAAGGTGGCCAGATTCCCTTTCATCAGGTCATCGAAGGCCGTCACAAAGGCATGGGACACCTCTGGAATGACCACAATATAACATTATAGCAAAAAAAAAAAAAAAAAAAAAAAAAAAAAGAAAAAAANTAAAGGCATATTCAGACCAGGTACCATTTAGGCAAGAAATGGATGTAACTTCTGTTATCATATGACCAAAATACCCCCATCCATTCATATGTTTAACTGTTAGACCGATTTCCAATCCAAAGCAAGTACTGAAATGAATACAGCTGACACCAAATTCAGTTCGCTCAAGTTAGCTGAAATACTATATTATAATAAAGTTATCTTGTCCATTGCTGTTAAGCCCTAAACAAACTATCTATTGGAAAATCAAATAACTTTTCCTGTGTTCCATGTAATTCAAGGAGCTAGTGCAGTATTAACATCTAAAATAGGTGCTATGTGCTCTTGTGTTCCATGTGACATGCAATGCCTGTGTTTTGGAACTCCTTGATGTATAAAACAAAGCATGGCACACAGATATACAACACTTACCCCTGCGTTCCATGCAATCCCTGTGGTGTGGAACTCCTTGATGTAGGCCTGCAGTTCCTTCAGAGTCTCGTTCCAGGCTCTCATCCAATCCACATGGGTCTTGTCTCTGGAAAGGGTGACATTTTAATCACATTTATTTAGTCCTTTAAAAATATCTAAAATCTATTGCAAGTTGACAAATATAATATAATCTAAAAGCAGATCATTTCTAAAGAATTTAACATTTTTTATCTAAGTTATAATAATTTTCCCCCTTTTTATTTTTCACCATCTTTAGGAGACCACAAAATACTATTTCCTTGTAACCAGAACTGTAAATATGTATGAAATTATAAACAAAAGACAAAGCACTACACTAAGGAGTTAAACACCCTATCTACAAACTCTATTTGCCCTGCAGATTTAAGACAATTTTCAAAAAAAAAAAAAATACCTGACGACCTCTGTCAGATTCACACTCCCATCTCTTCAAAACAATGTTGTGACTGATCTTAAAATCTTACTTTTCTTTGAATTCCTTGAGAACTCTGTTTCCATAGAACTGTCCAGCATCACCCATCTCCTTCACAAATGGTCCTGGGGCTGGGGCCTACATAATACATACAATGCAGATTTTATTATAATATTTCTGTGGAGTTCTACATCATGGAACTAAATAAAACGTTTAAAATGCGTGATAAGTGCAAACAGTTATAGTACTGCAAAATGTGGTCCAACTGATGGAATTCTGAAATGTGCCAACTTCTGAATTTCTTTTCATTATTTTTCAAGATGTTCTATCATTGCAAAGATGTAAGTAAATCAGCATAGACATTTATCTTACACAAATTCATTATTATTATTATAAAACAAAGTGTGCTGCCCCCTGGTGTTGTGATTAAAGCTGCCCCCTGGTGCCGTGTACTGTAACTCACCACAGTGACCCATCCCAGTGCTGGGCTGGACTCGCTGAGAACGGACAGATGGTTTATGAATGGACTCTTATGCTGCTTCTGGCGGAACGCCTGGATGTTCTGGATCTCATCTGACGTGGGCTTCAACAGGGCGACCAGTACCTCCTGGAAGATAACATCATAAATTATAAATTATATAAATTATCATAAATATATTATCATAAATTATTAAAAGTGACACAGTCACATTATCATGGTGAAAATTAACTTCAGCAGCAATCAAATTTTTTTCTGCAAGTTACAGAAATAACTTTCTCACAAAATTCAATTCCTCCTTATATCATTTCATTCATCATTTCCAATTCACAGGTAATTTCATTCATGAAGAAAAATATGAAAAGTGGAATATCGATATCATCCTAAATAGATCTTGGTATGAATGCAACTACATCCATATAACCCAACAAGTGTTTAAACCTAATATTGAAGTTTGATATCCTGCCATCACACTGCCAATCATTATTTGATTGACAGCACCATCCATGCTAAAGACCTGCATATTAGACAAAATAAACCAATCACCCGCTTCAAAACTAGGTCAAGGAGCCAACAGTGTGCGCACACAACAAATCACAGTGTCACCCAAATGTATTGTTCCAATGGAAAGAGGGGTAAACAAATATACAGTCAGGTATTGCTGTGGCTGGGCAAACATTTTAACTGATAGCTTTTGTGGTTTAATGTTCGGAGAGAGACGTTTAAATGGGGATTTAAGACACTGAACATGAAATACTCTTTACCGTATCCAGTGCTTTGCCAAATATCCTAGGCTTTTATTGTTATGTATTCCTGAAGTGAAATATCCAAGGCTTTTATTGATATGTATTACTGAAGTGAAATACCCAAGACTTTAATTGTAAAATATTATTGAAGTTAAAGTATGAGTTTAAGCTACCTTAAAATGTTGAACTTGGAGCGCTTTTCTCAAGTTTCTAATCCTTTACCAAATATGTAATACTTTTTCTTTTTGTAGTACATTTCAGGGGTAGCACTGGTTGATATTGCATTAACATGTGTTCAGTCTTTACAGTTATATTTCTTCTTATTGGAATACCAAAGACTTCTTGTAGAATCTCAATCACAGTAGAAAAAATATTTAACATCAAGTAGAAATACGTCCTAAATATTGAGTATGATGCATCCCTCGATAATTTGCCAACTGTTGAAACTGAATTTCTTTTAAAATGTATAATGTCAATTATTTAAAAAAATAAAAAAAATGTCAACCACTTGACTACTAGTTTGGTCAAAATATGCCTCATAAATCATTAAGTAGCAACCTAGCATAAAGAAAGGAGCTAGAAAAACAGCTGTGAAGCTATTTAACCAATAAAACAAATCCACATGATGACAGTCAATGAAATTCCTGATGGATAATTAACTAAACTGAGCTAATTTTATGATAGGGTCTCTAAGTGGTCATCATGCTATAATAACACTCATACAAGCTATACTGTGTACTGACCAATGCAGGCATATTTGACTGCTTTACACAAGCAAATATAAATTAAATAATATTCGCAGCACTCACAGGCAAGACTTTGAGACACGCTGCTTCTGTCATTTCATTAGCAGTAGTGCTGTAATAGTATTTGCTGACCATTTTCCAAACATTCTACCGTTTTCCAGAAGCAAACACCAGTGAGATAACAAATCAGAACGCATACAAAAACAGAGGACATACTGTCACTGGCAAAATATCAGCCATAATGACATCACCAGGGGCAGTTGAGGGCCTTCTTCTGGGTCTTCTGGAAGATGGTCTGAATTTTTCAAGCTTGCAATGACAGGCATCTAATTTTCCTTGTTGGAAGACAGTCAAAAATTGAGGATGGATCAACAAAGATAGTTTGGAAGACTGTCAGAAAATATCTCTGGACCCGCTTTAGATCACAGCATACAGACCAACCTCAAGTGCAAATTATTCTACCGTTCTTCGCAAACATTTATCAATGGTGATTTGAATTAACAGTGGCTAATTGTCAGCTGTCACAAGGCGCATTTATGTCCAAGTTGGGTGGACTATCACACTGAGGTGGACTGTACTAAGATAGGCCGTCCATCTCCAATGGAAACATGCCTTATAATCTAGCACTTTTGACAAATAATTCACAATGTTTTCGGGTGTCACTGTTTCCTTGATAACATGATGTTAAATCATAAATCTACACATTTCAACAAGTAGAATTTCATAACCCCGATTTAGGAGAATCCAACTACGTCAAATACAACAAATCTACAACCTGAGAATTTATCTGTACTGAGCCTCAAAGAGACAGAGAGTTTTCCCTTGAAGAACAATAATTCCGTCATTATCCCCTGCAACCCCCCAATAAAAAAATGGGCAAAATACAAGGGAAGTTTGAAACAAGTGTGTTAAAAATTAGGGTCCCCATCTTTTATTCTGTTTTTATCAGACAGCAACAGTGTAGTCACAACACCAGAAGACATCACCAATGCTTGGTCTGAGTGACTGGCCAAACTTCTCGACTTCAATCCATACATCTATCTCAGCAGAATACTCACGGTGATAATTGTATAAATACACTTAATGGACAGTTGCCATGGCAACAGATAACACGATGCTCGCAAACAATACTTCGCAAATTCTTTTTTATTGTGCTTGATAAAAGTAAGCAAATATTCTCCAGTAAATATACACACTACACCCAACTCTGTGACAACAAATAAATAACCTCCTCGTGACACAGAAACCTGAACAAAGAAATCTGCTGGGTGGAATACAATGGATAAGTATATGGAACTGCCTCGTTAGATTTCAAGTCCTAACATGAAAAATGATTGTTAAAACACAAACCAATTTTGATATGACACAAGCCATGACCTCTACAAAGAGGTATTGAAAGGAACAGTAAACGGGGCTACTGTGTAAAATTTCAAGATATGACCTAGAAAACGACCCATAAAATGCGAGCCCCTTGGAAAAAAGTGAGGCAGTTCCTGAAAGACATATGCAACCAACACAAACAGGGCGATAAGGGTTTCATCTATATTTGCCCATCTTTGTAATAATACACCTAAAGGTTCGGAAGCCAAGATGCCAAACCCAAAAATAACTATCATATGTTCTCATAAACAATTGAAGTCCGTAGCTTTTACTTAATTCAATGAGGGTCCTTAATTTGTTATCTCAACAGCTCTGTTGATGCAAGAGTAACCTTAAATGGCATACTAGTAACCCATGGTTTGGGACAAAAATGAGCTCGATGAGGAAAAAAGATTATCCTGAGTAACACTCTTACAAAATGCAGTAAAAAAAAGGAAGCTACTATTCATTATATCCCTGAAAATTTCAGGGAATTTACTACTTCTTCAGCAAATAAATGATAACTTTTTTCAGTTATATATTGCTCAATAAAATGAAAATGGTCATATGTTCTACTTTCTTTAGGCCAGAATAAAATTTCCTTGTTATTTGCAAGTTCTGCTTCATCATACCTTAAAGAAAGCAAGACACAAAGTACAGAGAAAAAACAAGGAAATTGTGGAGGTAAAAACTAGGGAAAACTAGTAATTCCCATATTAAAAGCATACTTCAGTTGTTTAAAATTTACTAGCTATGCTTATGTTAATGGTGTAACATGGAAAAAAATGTCAACTACATCTACCTTATGCAATTTTTAAAGTTGATTCTAAAAATCTAACAAACATTTGAACACAATTTCAAGTTTACATTCGAAACACCTGTATCTAAGGCATTAGCATCAAACCCAATTAAAATATAAAATTCTGTTTTCCTTGCCATTTTATTGCCAGTTTTCAAAAAAAGCATTACTTCACCAGGTAATCATTTAATCTCACTTAAAACCCATCAGACTTTTACCAGCCGGAATTTTAATTCTGTTTAACAAGCCCATCAGCCATGGTGAATACTCTCCATGTTAAACAACTGTGAAAGAGAAAACAAGGCAAGTCAAAAGTTATAACGCCTAATTTGTCCAGGATTATCACGTGTAAACACGCCAGGTGAAACACGACCTTTAGACCCACTACTTCATGCTACTACAATATTATCATAACTCGAATGAAAACACATACAGAAGTATCGCACACAGCCGGATCATCACTTGAGTGGAAACCTTCAGAAATTGCCCCGAAAGGAGAAACATCATATTACAACATCGTATGAAATCCCATCCCTAAGCCTGGTCCACGGGAAGTTCAAGAGAGCATTTCATAAATTGACAACGCGATGGAGTGTGTCTGTCCAGAAAAGGGTGTATTTGCCGCGTAAAATAAACATGAGGCAACTAACGGCTCATAATGCTTTTTGCCTGAGGCAGTGTATTGTTGATTTTTCTACAGATATCCCCTACAGCAAGTAGCACTGTCAATGCCTGATGACTGTGCACATTTATTTTAAAATTGAAAAGCAGTTGGAAAATGGTAATTGTTGGAATTTCACTCCATAACCAACACAATTGTTCTGCCTCCAAAAATTGACTTCTTCCACTTAACATAAATATCCATTAATTAAGTTTATGTTTATTTTGCAGGTAAAAAATCATTCATTTTCTTTTTTCTCTGTTAATAAATTGAAAAAAGAACAACAGAAGAAACTTTTTCATTTTCATTCTGAGTTTGCCCTTTAAAAAAACTTTTAACTTTCAGAATGTGAATCTCAGTGATCCAAAACCAGAAAGGACAATTAACGTAACCATTTTACTTTGAAAAAAATAAAATTCAATGTAAACAATTCCTTTTCATTTCAATCAAAACTTTATCAAACACAACTTTCCCCCTTAAAAACTACTCCAAATTCATAAAAATAAATCCTTAAGTTTTATTTACATTACTCATTAAATGATTAAGGCCTTTTTTCAAAACAACAGATCGAGAAGTCAAGGCATGACCTTGACTTAAATGTGTACGCAGCTGTGACCGATTGATCTTGGTTACGGAGGTCCCACGACTTTACGACTGACATATTAACACGGTCCAATGAATTCAAGTAACTTATATTCAACCTGCCATGAAGTCATTGCTGTTGGCATTGTAATAGGTGATGCCTCATTTAAATATTCATGAAGTAAACATATGAATGACAGGTGGGGTGCTACCCAATTTGCATGTGGTAGGTGGTGACATCCATTGGCAGCTTAATGTATGTAAAAAGAAAGTGTGTGTGTGTGTGTGTGTGTGTGAGAGAGAGAGAGAGAGAGAGAGAGAGAGAGAGAGAGAGAGAGACTATACCTGTGAAGGTTGTTTGCACTTAGCGACTAATGACAGGAATTGTCTCTGTGCCTGAAACCCTTTCAGCAACATCGCAGCCTGGAACACAATTAATGGGAATAAATAAATCACACTGATTGTGCTAGGACACATCCTTTATCACACCTAGCACAATCTTGAAAAAGATCATGAGTCATTTGTTAATCAAGACAATTATCATAATAGTGAGCAACACTCTTTTTGCAAACAAATAAAAGTAACCAATTAACTTTTACTTCACAGCCACAACTAAAAAGACTGCCATCAGTTCTGCCTTTTTTCCTTCCACCTAAAGTTTCACAGAAGAATACCTATATTACAAAATATTCTAACATATCTGTTTTGGATTCTCATTAGTATTCATTTTCAATTAAAAAAAAACAAAACTTCCTGTCTTACCGATTCCTTGACATCTCCTCCGATCTTATTGCTCAGGTCTACGAAGGTGGCCAGACTCCCTTTCATTAGGTCATCGAAGGCCGTCACAAAGGCATGGGACACCTCTGGAATGACCACAATATAACATTATAGCAAAAAAAAAAAATAAAAAATACATTGAATCAAAAGTCTCATTTACATAAGATTTAATTCGGACTGGAATTCGACTCCTTTTTATTGGACATTTAACTATGATAACATCCCCTCTTGTCTAAAGAAATCTTTGTCATCCTTTTTCAAAAAGAGAGATATCGACTTTGGAGCTAAAAAAAAAAAAAAAAAAAAAAAGAAGAAAAGCACTGTAAAAAAAACTCTTGTAAATCATAACATCAAGTTCAGTAAAATGGCAGCAATATGCAAGCATATAGTATTCCTCTCTTAGCTGGAAATGAAAATTTCTGTCGTTATATACTGATGAAGATGGCTGATGCATAAAAAATATAAAGTTACATATGCATAAATCACTACTATTAATCACTCTTAGTTTCTTATATGACTCAAATAAAGTTCACACGCCAGGGATAAACCAAATTAATCACTCAGTCAGTCCCCGCCCCCCCCCAAATAAAAACTTAAAAAAAAACAAAAAAAAAACGGCATCTCCTTCAAATTTCTGGTTGTTAACTTTATCTGTCCGTACAGATCATAAGTTTGCTAAATGACACAGTATGACACATTTCTGCTGGACATGCAGTATATTATAATTATTCAAATGATGTTTGGCAAAAAGGACCAAGTGTTAAATATAGCACAGTAAGACAGCAGTGTTATTACTGCATTTCAGGTAAAATGAATTTTTTTTTCTCTTTCATCCTGGTATACCTTTACTAGAACCCCCCCCCCCCTCCCACAGACCTTGCTGCACCACAGAGTGAGACGTGTAATGATGCTCCTCCCTGCCTTGTGAAGAATGACTCAGCACTTTCTGGGATGCTGCCATCCTGGGATTGGCACTTCCGTACATGCTGGTTGTTTCCTCCATCTCTCTCTGGAGTCGAGGTGAGTTAGCTTCAGTCATCTTCCTTTGGTGTGACGGAGAGCCAAATTCGGACATTTTTCTTTGTTGACTTGGAGAGCCATATTCTGACATTTTTTTCTCCAGCCTTGGAGAATTTGAACAAGATGATTCCATTTCCCATGCTGATTGCATCTCGCCATTACTCGACTCACTTGCATATATTTCTTCCTTTGGTTTGGTAGACCATGAACTTTCACTTTTTCTCACAGAATCTGTGCTGAGGGGTGTTCTTTTTGGCTCTGGGCTACGGCTGCCAAGATGGCTTTCAAATGACCTTCTAGATGGCCCAGGGCTACTGTATGGTGATTCCTTTTCCGAGGCAGTCACTGGGGTAACTGGATGTTCTTCTTTTGGAACTTGAAGTGAGGAAGTTGTGCTGTATTGGCCACCAGATGGCACTGGGGGAGCTGGGGCTTTGGCTTTTCCTGGCTGTGTTACCCAGGGTGCTCTGCTGTTTCCACCTCCCTTTCCTCCACCATATTTTCCTGAGGGCATCTGCCATTTTGTGGTCTTATTCTGACGGATTTTGGACTCAAAAGTTTGCTTTCTAGCAGCCACGTCTGCTTTGGGCGCCCCGCCTTTCTTTTGCCCGCTTTGTGGATCAAAAGCTTGCTTCCTCTCGGCTATGTTAACACTGTGAGCAATAGCATTGTTACCACCTTCTTTTGTCTCAGTTTGGTCTGGCTCCTCCTCGCCAGCAGCATCTTGACCCCAAAATCCAGTCTTCTTCAAATTCACCTTGAACATTGTCTTTGCATAAACTTACGTCTGCTTGGAACTTGGAACACAGAAGAAAACCTCCTTAAAGCTTTTGCTGAAAATGGCACTCAAAGTCTGAGAGTCATTCGTTTTTGACACAAAGAGCATTTATGACAGAACTAAACTTGAGCAAGTCTTTTTGCACGCTCCTGTCAGAGTTATAACTGTGGGAAGCACTGTACTCTCTGCCTGTAAGTCTTGTCAGAGTTTAACTGACAGATATCTCCTCGAGGACAGTTGATCGACTTGTCGTGAGTAGAGAAACGGTGCCATAGCACATAAAGACAACTGTTCTGTAGCTGTTTAACTCAAGTAAAGACAAAACACTGGCTTTTCACAGCATAAAAGTCAAGAATATTTTCCTAATGCCATTCTACAACACCAACATTGTCAGGCGGACGCGACAGCTCGCTTGGCAGTCCGCAAAGACAGTGAAGTATGATACATATGACAATTTCTAACAGCCACAAAACACATGTGGTCTATATTTCTGTCCAGCTCATCATCATCCATTTCAGGGCCCAAGGATGTAACATAGTGTACAACTCAATCATTGCATGAAGAAGCCTGAAAACTCAGCTTCAGGGCTCCAAAGTATGTAACACAGGTGCCCTATGAGCATATCTATTAGCAATGACAGTCAGTGAAATTGCTGAAACTTTCACCAACCATATGGTGGCTTTTAGGGCTGACACCATGTTTAAGATAATGGTTACGAAATGCTTAAATACTCGTCCCAATTTCGGGCCAGAGACCCAGAGAGCTCATTCCCAAAGAAACTGCAATTCTACTTAGATCAACCCAACTCTACGGGGATCTTTCACTGAATGCAATCAGTTTAACAGCTTTACACACCTCCTCTTGACAATGAGTCTGAGACAGAAAAGATGGAGATTATACTAGTACAGTGGTGACAAGACAAAATTATTTCGTTGGTGCCCAGAAGCTGCATGATTAAGAGTTGTAACTGCTTGCAGGGCAGTAGGGTACCAGCTGTCGGGACTAAGTCACACTGCTTAATTATTCCCTCATTAAAATTTTTGTTCCACACCCAAGGCAAAATTTTAGAATGAAATCGTTAAATTAAAAATTTATTAATAAAATACAGCATTTAACTTTTGGTGGGAGTTGGTGGCATTTTTTGCATGTTACAAGCACCCACTGATGGTATATATGTAAGTTAATTACGATGGATCATCAAGTGCATTTAATCCCAGGCTGATACTCATCAATGAAATTTCTAAAAATATTTCAAATAAAATTTTTTCATCTTAGAAAAACTTTGGTGTTTCTCATTTTTCCTGGTGACAGGTTAAGCAGCAAGATGACAATCTGTTGCAATGCATACCAAAATATTCCACTGTCCCTGTAAAAAAAGCTTAAGAATCTCTAATTTGTATAGTAGGGATATCTTTATGAGATATTAACAGTATGTATGTCAGTCTCTGGGCACTAATTCACAGAAAACTCTATTTTTTAGCTAAGCCTAGACTGATATACTTGGAATATTTTTTAATCCAGACATAAAAAGAAATCGGTGCACTTCATAAAGTACGTAATCAGCCTATCAATAAAACATTTTTCAGTAAAAAAAAAACTCAAACATCTTTGAATGGATGCCATGTGACAGCTTGCAGACGACATGACAAGTCATTCTTTCTAATATGCTGGGGACACTTGTATCCTGAGAAGCTTACAGGGACAACAACTCTTCATATCAGATCTATGTTTCACAATATATACTGCTGTACATGATTGTAAACAACTCATAGAAATATAATATATACTATTTTACCACAAAAACAGCAGTTATAGTAATTTTTTTAAAATTTGTGCTTGTCATTGGACCATGTGACCTTCATAGATAGCTATACTCTGTAATAATCTCTTAAGAGATTATCGCAAAAAAAAAAAAAAAAAACCTTTTAGAAAAAAACCAGGGACTATCCTTGAATGTAGAAATGGATTTATTATCCAATGGCTAGCATGAAAAAATTGTTGATTACCCCAGGAAAATTCAATTTTTGGCCAAAATGAACAGTTGTTATCCTCTTAACTTGGACAAGGTTTAAGTCCAAATATGACCACTTTTTTTTTTTTGTTTAACTCTGGGATTTCATTTAAGTTTTCAATATCTATTTATGATCTCAAGTTTTAAGTCTTAAAATGACCATAGTGGAAACAAGTCTTCAGACTATTCTGATAATCCTATGATTTTATGTAGGTTTTCAATATCTGAAACAAAATTTATTCATTTAGTTAAATTCTACAAGGAAATATGAGATGAGAATATCTGATGAGGTCAAACAAACTGATTACTGTCTGAGGCACCCTATCTAAAAAAAAAAAAGTAGAAAAAATTCTAAAAAATATGATAGAAGTGTTTCATGTCATGCTCGTGATAATGCCTTGAAATTAACCCCTAAAATGAAAAAAAAAAGTAAAACAGTGACAAACATTTCTATACTACGACCAGTATTTCCATGTTACTGCCAGTACAAATCCCCACTTAGGTAATTAACTCAATAACTGCCTAAATGTCGTGGGAAATGGGTTAAAAGCTGCCATCCAGCAGGTAAAATACACCTTTACGTGAATTCATGCCTTCTAGTCAGTCAAACACGGGCCATCAATGTTCCATCAATCTGCAACCAAAGCAATTTACCTGTAATTAAACAAATTTGTTCTGTAGGTTGGAAAAGCCTGTGCAGGAACATATATACTACACCTATTTCTCCCTGTAAATTAAACTGAAACTAGTATAAATATGCGAACTTCAAAATAGCAATGTTGGCCATGGGATTACATGGATAAATCTAGTGAAAAAAGTGAAAAAAAGAAGAAAAAAGTGAAAAAAAGAAAAAAAACTTTAAGAATATAATAAACAACATACTTTCCTTCAATAGTTTTCTAGCATTTGACAGTTGTCACTCTATGAAAATATAAAAACCGTGTTTTTGGTCTTCAATCCTCAATCCTAAAAATATTGCAATTGCTTATTTTTTCACGCAATCCAACCCTGAAAGGAGCTGAGGGTATATTATATCAACTAGACATATGGTGAAAATGCAGAAGAAATTAAACATATATGAATCAGTATCAAACATAAACATATTAAACTAGATCATGTTATTCAATAATTAATGCAATACAGGAATGCAAGAATATAGGGCGACTTATTACAAATACAATTTCAATAGTATTTTATTCATCATACAATATACCTTCAATATCAAAACCATCGAATATGCAGACCACATAATCACCATATGAATTCCTTCTAGTCTAGTGACATCACCAATTACTTGACTCAAAACTTTCATAGCATCACTGAGTTATACACCGTTACCATAACGACCAAGTTAAAACCATATTATAACCAAGTGGTCCATTTCTCACCTTGTGAAGCTCCTGCACCGCCACCGCCACCAATTCCACGGGAGGAAATATTCTCCAACTTGCTCGCCACCGCCTCCAAACGGTTTACTAGGGCTTCCAACTGGGCCATCACGACAGGATCAACCTCTTCCTCTTCCTTACGGACCTCTTTAGGGGGTGTGGGTGCCTTCTGCTTCACCAAGTGCTCAGGTACTTTAAAAACAGGGGGTCTTGGGGCGTGGCGCTTGGCTGAAGATACAGAATTGGTGCTGTCTTGGCTTGTGGGTCGTGTTTCTTCTTTAGTGACCTCTGGTGGCGGAGATTTCCCCTTTTTCACAGGAGGAGGGGCACTGACCGGTGCTGAGCTCTCGACTGTCTGTGACTTTTGAACTTTGACCTCAGGCTCTTGAACCTCAGGCTGAACTTCTTTTGGAGGCGAGGGTGTTTTTTCTTTTGTTTTACTAGGTGCCTTTACCTCGATAGTTTGGGCTGGCTCTGGTGTATTTTTGGGTTTTTGTTCCAACTGTTCGTCTGTGACTTCGGTAACCTTGTATTTCTCTGGGCTGCTACCTTTACAACAACATAAGAATCCTCTTGAAGGCATTATACTTTATACTTTGGGTCAAGGTCATTTCAGGGTTAAGGTCATAACACCTTAATGTCAAGGTCACTTTTCCCTGAGAGTTGAGTTTACCCTGTGGTCAAGACTAGTGGCACTTGGACTCAGCCCTTCACTTTACTTAAAGCTGAAACGTGAAATTAGGCTGCTCGAGAACTGTCATCAGCAGAGATTTCTTTCCAGCCAGTATATAGGTAGGCATATAACTGGTAGCTCAAATGACAACCTAAACATAACTTTATAATTTACAGTCACTTACCTTATATATAATGAATTGTTTCAATTGCAATAAAAATATTTCATTCTTATGCAGATTTGGTGCAAGAATGATTGCATGTGCATGATTCTCTCTCACTCTCTCTCTCTTAGCCCCAGCTTTTTCTCTGTCTCTCCCTCTCTTTCTTTCTTTCTCCCTCTCTCTTTTTCCTTCTTTCACAAACATAGGCACACATGCATGCAAATACACACACTTCTGTCTTTTTCCACACATACATCCTTTTCTCTCTCTCTCTCTCTCTCTCTCTCTCTCTCTCTCTCTCTCTCTCTCTCAATTTGTTGCTATTTTCGTTGTTCCCCTCACCTCTAAGTATAGAAAGCAGCAGCAGACATTTTCTACCAAACATAAAGCATCTTCAATTATTTACATTGTAAATCCTGCACTATGAGCCACCAGTTACAACCTTGTATATATATATACTGCTGTGAAAAGTTGCGCAGGTAAGTAGAAGTCAAAAAAGGAGATTTCCAAATTAATCATGTGCGTGCAAACAATCCACACTGCCACGTTCCGATTAATGTTAGTCAAAGAAACAGTGCAGTCAGCAAAGACACCCACTTAGTAAGATTTTTAATCAAGGTGGAACGACACACGCCTGTAGAGGTAAACAAGATGCAGGGGCCATCTCAATACCAGATAACAACATTAATACATTAATTTCCAACATATGCCTGTCAAAACTGTGACAGTCTATTGACTTATGGATTTTGCATTGATTTCCAATTGTTTTGTATAATGGGTGCAGCAAAATGAGATGTTCTATGTAAGGGTGTGAACTACAAACTGTTTGACTTTACTCTAATATTTTTCAAGCAAAGCGTTTTTTGGACAGTAGTCAAAAACTGCAAGCTTCTAATCTAGACACAGCAAACAGAGAAGAAATATGCTTCAACTATGTTTAACTTCAAATTAAAAACACTGATTATGTTGTCACTATCAAAAGTGAAACAATATTAAACATGCCACTAAAAAACTTAGACATGCAACTGATATTTGATAGTGTTTTCTTTATGCATTTTAAAGTAATTTAATTAATTTCACTTTCAAAACAGTATTCCATGAAAGTATTTAAATACAACAATTTTTAAAATTACAACTGCAGATTTTAAGAGCGTTTTCCAAACTGGACTTGTACACAGCATCTATGAATTTATTATTATTATTATTATTATTATTATTATTATTATTATTATTATTATTATACCCACAGGGATTAAGTGAGGCAAATTATATGGTCATTAGAAGCTTAGTGTTAAAACAGACATGTTATTTTTACCAGATTTTCAAAACTGAGGAAAAATGCATTTAAAAATATATATATTAGTGAAATTAAAATGTAAATGTAAAATTTTCTTCGTCTTTATGGACATACTAAGATTTGAAAAATGTATGTATTGAGATGGTCCCTGTCTAGTATATCCCCATAAAGAAGTGTAAAGAGGATTACAATCCAGTCACAGCAATGGGAGCAAAACTAAGTGCCACAGCAATAAAACCAGAGTGATCACCAGGCATGAGCACACAGGGGGCAGCTCAAAACTCAACAAGGGGATGACCTAGATAACAAGAGCATTCAGGGGGTGTATCAAAACATCCAGGTGTGAAATATGTGACATGTCCCCTTGAGGGACCCCCTAGTTTTAGACCTCAATGGAAACTTACTATTTCACATCAGCATGTCTCTGCTGTTTCTAGTAACACCCTGAATATCAAAAGTCGCTGGAAACTTCCCTTCTCATTATCAACATGCCCATGATTGGGGTGAGTTTCCAGTTCTGACCCTCAGGGTGCATCCAAGGGGTAAATTTAATTTTCTTTACTAATTTTGACTTAAATATATCACTAAATTAATACATTTGTAAAGACAACAGATACATTGCCAAAAGCAATATAAATTTCAGTGATGGTCAAAAACAGCTATAGAATAAATTCTGTATTTTAGCCATCGTAATTTTGTCTCAAATTCTTCTCACCTGAGTTGGTGATACGCCCCCTGGCAAGTTTACTTGCCATAAAATACAGGTAAAGTTCAACATGAGCATACTTCAAATGCCACTTTAACAATCAGATGTATCATAGCAACTGTACTGCCAAAGAAATTTATTAAAATTCTAAGACTAAGGTAAAAAACTTTATAAATACAAAAACTGGCAAAATTACAATCTACTCTGATACTGTTAGACAGAAAATTTTCAAATTCATAAAAGAATTTATTCAAGACTATATGTGACAGATTCACAAGACATAAGGCTACTAGTAAGGAAATAATATATGGCAGTGCAAATGAGATCTCGAAAATTAATACACATAATGATAATACACTAAGACTTTGAAAGGCAAATAATCTGAAATACATACAAAAGTCTCATGGATGAAAGAATGTATTATAAAGGAAATCCTTGTTACAAATCAAAATTGAAACATATTTCATTTGTTTTACTTCAGATGATAAGTATGCATTGCTGGTCGAAGTGCATATAGATTTTGATAAAATTCAAATATTTTACTGTTTGACATAAAGCCAAAAACATATCTGAGGAGAGAGAACCCCCCCCCCCCTCCCCCCCCCCCCCCCCTGCACCTACTGGTGAAATCCTAGCCTAGAATTTCAATTTAACTAATAAATGCAATATCCAAGACTTCTTTGACCACATATCATCAGGATGTCTTTAAAATATTTATCTTCATTTATATTTTGAAAATTTGTATTGAAAGTTACATGACAAAAACCTGATATGAATAACTGTGTAGATCAAAATTTTAAAATGCATAAAATTTAGTCTTATTTTCGGTTTGTAATCAATTAATCCAAAAAATAATTAATTAAGTTTTCAAATTCTTTCAAATAAATCTATACCCAATACTAAATAACAAACCTAAAACTGGAGACAGATATGTGCCCCTTAAAGAATTGCACCTGTGATGTCTTACCTTGTCCAAAGATATTAAGACAACATATTACTCCCACAAGTAGGTCAAAGTGACACAAATCACCTTTCAAACCAAATATAACCATGACTCATTCCCTATCAGGGTAATATATCCACATTTCCATACAAGGCAATATTGTCATTGGGCATGACACAATCCATTATGTCACATGGATATAAATCTATTATCTATATATGGAAAAAATTGTGACATGTGGTTTGGGAGCAATCATCTTGATAACAATTTAGAGGTGGCATATTGTGTGGTGGTGGATAGTAATTATATGTTAAGGCTGATTTTGGATACATATATGTGTGTGTGTGTGTTTTTGTGTGTGTGTGTGTGTGTGTGTGTGTGTGTGTGCGTGTAAAATCTATACTATGTATCAGCACTAAATCACAGGTTGGCGAAAAAGATGTGAAGACATCACTCTTTTTTTTAAATATATGTAATAACCATTTTTTCTTTGTGATGTCCTTCTTGATAGACAAAGGTATAAGACTGTTTGAAAATAGCATTTAAGTAAAGCACACAAGACTTTCAAATGAGCTATGCTAAGGAAATACTGTTGTAAATCTGTAGTATGTTATAGGCTGACACTCAAGCCCCAGGGCAAGTACTGTACAGTAATATCTCGATCTTTTCAATGGGGGGAAATTATCAATTTTACAGATACTATATTTGTAAGTTAATGATTTCTTAAAATTAGAACATTCCTTTTGAATGTAGCAAAAAAAAAAAAAATTTTTTTAAGGCAGGCTACTCTATAGTTCTTTTCAATGCAGTAAAAGCACCACAAATGCCATACAGAAATATAACTCTGTGTTTATAAAATGATGTCGGAGAGTTTGATTATCTTAGCCCATTTAAAAGATCAAGTCATTAACATTCTAATTTGATAAAAGCATGAGAGGGTATTTACAAAGCACACCTCGAATCATCTCAAAAGTTTTACAATGTAAAAGTGTAACCCATGTACTGGTACATACGTTTCTTGTTAACACGTACTACAGAAGAAAGTGAATGTGAAATGTTTATCGAGTCAACAGAATGGAAAGCAATAAGTTTTGTGAAGAAAAAAAACAACTTCAGATGTATAAGAAACCAAAACAAGAATAAGACTTTTAATTTGTTATTTTGGAATCTTTGACATATAATCTAGAAATGTATAATATACTTTCTGATACTAATCAGGAAATAGCCAGTCACAAATGTTTACATTATTATTATAAATTTGATGGACACTATATGAAGGCGGTGGGTGTTATAAAAGCAAGAAAGGTTAGTTATCTTAGCACTTAATGTGAGATGCCCCTTCCTCACCTAACATTTAATGGTTTCGGTCACGTACCCGAGGTCGAGTATAAAATTAGGTCAAACTTCTTTCCCTTAAAATGCCCTTTACAACAAATTGTTTATACGTATCAGCAGACTTCAAAAATCTTCAAAAATCTTCCAGAGTGCCACACAGTATGTCACATTTTACAAAATAATGACAGTGATGTAAAATACCCAATGAAAACATTCAACCGGCGTTTTAAAGAAAGGGGGCTGCCATATTTAGTCATCGACGAGTTGAGTCATTCATACATGCTGTTTTCTTCTCTACTCTACATCCAAGCTTTAAAACCCCGATCTTTTATTAAACAATAACTCTAGTGCATAGCACCTACTGCATGCCAAGCTTCAGATGTAGGTTTACTTGTCCAAAAACTTACCAACTCTGAGGTCCCCGACTCACTTCCTAGTTATGGGGCGGGTTACCGGAAACGAAGGGCATGACGGGAGAGAGGGAAGTAGAAATAGAAAGCAGGTGCGTCAGGTGCGCTAAAAGAGGATGCGTCAGACAAGAGCGACTTTATTTGAAAAAACAAATATTTAAGAGTCAATGTAAGTAAACATATTCGACGAACTTTGTTTATTCGTGCATGAGCATTTTTACAGTGAATATTTGAAAACTTTTTCCCCAGTTTTGGCCAAAACTCGTAAAATTTGGATGACCTAAAGATGATCCAATACATTATCTTATCTGACAATTAATTTAAATATTATCATGAATATGAATTGTCATCTTGTTATTGTCATAAATTATGTTATCTTGTTATTGTCATAAATTATGTTTTTGTTTAAAAGGTCCAAGGGAAGAGACAAATTAACGAATACCCTAAACACCTCTCTCTCTCTCTCTTTTTCTCTCTCTCTCTCCCCCCTCTCTCTCTCGATAAATGGCATGTAAAATGCCTCCTTCCCCAAAGGCAACAAAGGCTAAATCTTACAATTCTCACAAATAGTCAAAGTAGTCCAAATAAACGACAGCTAAGTGTGACCATTGTGACAGTTGTGACAATTGTTGTGCCATGATTGTGTTATAGCCTTGGTGGCAGCAATCCTCCCCATCTCAGCAGACACACGAAGATTTAAACTATCAAATCACAGGCAACTTTGGATGATAATGATAAAAATTTGACTGTTCAATTTCTGCACAATAACCTGAAAGAGAAACTGAGAGCTTTGTCCATCTCAGCAGACACATGCATGAAGATTTAAACTTTCAAATAACAGGCAACTTTGGATGATAATGATAAAAATTTAAAACTGTTCAATTTCTGCACAATAACCTGAAAGAGAAACTGAGAGCTTTGGTCCCAACCAGAAGGATATAAAGATACTACACTGACCAGCTTTAATCAGATCTTAAAACTGTTTTTATTTTTTCTTTTGTAAACTCTCATACCTGCTTCTTCCATTCCTTGAAAGTAAATAAATCTGGGAACCAACATATTTCTTACTGCATTACCCTACATTTTTAATATTCCTAATAAGATATTATTTTGTAAGTGCAAAATCTTCAAAGTTTTTATTTTTTAATTACTAGTATCATTTTTTATTTTCATTGATCTTCATGCTATGCATGCACTACTGTACATGAAGCATCAACTGAGTTAACTTGGACCTTTTAGGGCATCATCGACCAGATAATGTCAGTACAGGAAGGCTTAAATCAGACAAAATGGCACAGTGACAAGTTAATCACATCAGGACAAACAGATAATCTGTCCTATTCACCCCAAATGATTGGTCGCCAAATCCTCCATCACGGAGGCTCGGTCACGCAGGCTCTCCAAACTGTCAAGGGTGGAGTGATTTACTTTAACGAATCTATTGCTTTATATGCTTTTCCTTCTGGTATATATCTTTAGGTATGTGATTATAAGCCACGGTGCTCAGTGCCTTTTGCAAAGTGGTTATTAAGGCCACTGTAGGCCGAGTGGGGTGAGGTAGTGTATATTTTTTTTAATGGTATTTTACTTTCATTTTCTTGTTTTTCTTCATCTAAGCATCATTCTTCTTTCTTCTTTCAAGCTATCTTGTGTCTCTTTATAGAACTTGTTATTATTTTGGGCCGTGCTTTAATCATCTCTAAGATATGTTTTTCTGTGTTTTTTGGCAATGTTCATCCTCTCTCTCTCTCTCTCTCTCTCTCTCTCTCTCTCTCTCCTGTTTGTCTGTACTTTTTAACTGGAATTATGTATGAATAAAACCACAATCAATTCCACTCAAAGTGTCAATGGACTTTCTAAGACATCCACTTACTTACTCAGGTCATAATAAACCCATACCCTTGATATAATATCTCATACTCATACGTACAGTATTTAACTGAACAGTGCAGGTGGCCTCAGGGCAAGCTGTCAGCCCCTCACTTTTGTATTACACATAATTGTTGTTAAACAGAAACAGTGATGCTCAGCTATTTTTAGAAGAATTTTGACCAGAATGAAAAAAATGGACAAATGAGTGAGATGTACATGCTGATTTCAACAGCCCTGTAGCCAGGGATGGGGGGGGGGGGGGGGTTGTCAAGCAAACTGCCCTTTTTACTGGGAAAAGGTCTGGGTGACATTTGATTTTATGGCACATTGAGGTTTCATGGTAAATGATCCACTTTTTCAGGAAAGGAACCCCCTCTTTAAAATTGCTGGCTATGAGCCTGCTTTAAGGAGCTTCAGCTTTAAAAAAATAAGTATTTGTATTTGTTTCTGGTACTTGTTCTTAGTTTTTACTCCCTCTCTCTCACTCCACTTTTGTATTCACTATGATTGTACTAGTAATGTACACAGGAATAAAGCAGTTGGTTGCTATTTATTGAAGAATCACATAAGAACAATTTTAAGCTGTTAGAGACATAACTTTGAAGGCTTACAGGATAATATAAAAACATCCTATAACTTTTATTGGGTGTTAATCTTGTTTAAAAATGCTATTGAAAATAAATATAGAGGGATGCACAAAGACCAAAAGAATTTATAGTTCAAATATTACTTTGATGGTGAGTGTATATTGGATAAATAGTGAAAAAAAGAAAAAAATCATATTTTCATTTAAAAATGAGATTTTGCATGATCATTAAAAGGATATGCTTGATATTTTACCCCCACCTTCAGTTGGCAATATGTGTGGCAATTTTGGCTGTCTCTGTTCTGGAGAACAAAGACAGCATTCTTTTCTTTTTTGAAAATGGTATTTCTTGATTCACACACTCAACATCATAATTTTTGTGTCATTCGACATTGATCTGAAATTTGCAGAGGAGAAATAGCATTTTAATACTTTTTTTAATTCTCCATTTGATCCTGTTTAATTTGAACTCTTTTCCATTAACTCTTCATAATTCATTCATAAATGTTGTTCAGTCATAAAATATCACAGCTATCCATCATCATCACTCAATAGATAAACTCCATTTTTTTTTCAACAAATGCATTTTTGATGTTCCAAACATAGCATATCCAAGACATACACTATCAACCAATCACACACCTTTATTTTGATACAAAAAAGCCCCCTTTGCTTTTTGAGTGGTTTTCTTTTACTTTAAATGACTGTGTTAATCCTAAGACATCAAATACAGATTAAAAACACACACATCTTTTTCTGTTCTTTTGTCACATAGAAATATTCCCATAATATGGCTGTTACTTTACCCTCCCCCTGCTTTCAGGTGATCTCATCTGGGTGCCACTCAAGCACACCTATTAGCTCATAGCCTTTCACTTAAGTCTTGGACATACATTTTCTGTTTGTTTTTATTCCTACAGAAACTAGCAGGCTATTTGACTTAGAGATTTCTCTCCTCCTAGGGTGGCTATAGACATTGATGTGAAATCAATAGACGCAATAATAAGAGATAATTCGCGCAGTGTACAAGGTGTGGATAAGTGAGGTGATATATTTCTTAGAGTCCTTTTTATGGCATTCCTGCAGGCCCAGTGTCACTGGGGCGTGGATACAGCTAATAGTGTTGAGAAAGTCTTAATACTTTGAGTTGCTGGGATTAAAATGAGTAGGCAGGCAAAATACTTGTCAGAATTAATGCTTTTAGGGTGTTAGATGGGAGGACATGCATGTGTGCGCGCACACACACGCATGCACAAATATGCGCACATACAGACACGAACATGCACAACACACCCTGCTTTTTCAGACTGTCTGATGATGAAGAACAATATTATAGTATATATATATATATAGAGAGAGATGGAATAAAGGTTCTACCATGCTGCTAAATATAAATTAATATTGTGAATAACTTTGTGACTGGGTCACTGTTACCAGCATATTTTGTCTGAGGTACATGATGAAATAACGAGATAACGAGTGCGTGTGGCACATGGTTCTCTTAATTGAAAAACTAAAAAGAAAAAAAAAAGAAAGAAAGTACAGACATTGCTGTTGTGGTAATAGACTGAATACTTTGAGGGAATGAAGGTGTGTGTGGTGGTGTTGAAAATGTTACACATTTCTAGAATGTATTGCACTCAAATGATGAAAACTCAGGCTGTGTGTTAACTGTGTGTGTATGTGTGTGTGCATACGTGTGAGTGGGTGTGTTTGTTTGTGGAGCTGAGAATTTTCCAGGTAGATTGAAAAAAACATGGTGTTGAAAGTTTAGAAAAGGAAACATCCCTGCAATAACACCCTGGATACTTTGAAAGAGTGAAGAGGTTGAGAGAATGTTACATGTTTCCGCAAAGTATTATCCAAACATTTTTGATAATGTATACCATACACTGTGTGTGTGTGTGTGGTTCAGAACCTACTTGGTTGAAAGATGTGGTATTTGAAGACTAATTTAGTGGCAGTAATACAACATGAAACTCTACTGGTCGGCTGACTACTGTAAATACTGCAGGCAAGACTCAGCTATTTTGAGTTATCACCAATATTTTTTGAAAAATCAGTGCACCAATAATAATAATAAAATAATAATGAAATATTAATAATAAAAAAAACAGATTGAACCATCTCTTCCCACTAGCATTTTTCCCAAAATTATTCAAAAGCAAATGTTCGTTAAAATAATATATTGTCTCTTATG
>NW_019774959.1:273350-319594 GCF_001039355.2 Lingula anatina | reverse complement strand
GGGGGGGGGGGGGGGGCGTGTGTGTAATCTTGTTTATTATGTTATATTTACTTGTTTATTTACTCTAGTTAATTTCCAGAATTCTTAGGAGGTTGCCCCAACCTTTACCAGCAGAACATGAGAGCCCTGGCCAAATTCTGGCCTTGCTTGTACTTTGTACTTCCATTCTTTCCAAGTCATGACATTTTGTCCATGGTCAGCAGAGGTGTGAGGAGGAATGTACAAAGGAGTGGTGGTTTTAGTTCAAGGGCAGTAAACTTTAAGAGGGGCAGGGCATATTACAGTAATGAGATTTTTCTGACTTGAGGGAGATTTCCGACTTTTTTGGGAGCTAAAATATAATTTTTGACATCAATGCAGATGGCTCTAAGGACACCATGCAATATTTTGAGACTTTTTCACCAAATGGAAGTCTCAGCCTTGATACTCATATATGTACCCTGAATATTGTGACATCTGGCAGGAAACCATTCAGAAACCTCCAATATCTTATCAGCATGCTTCTGCCATTACCAAAAACTTATTGGTACGGTTTCTGGAAACTAGCTGAGGTAATTGCTACATATAATCATATGATAATAGTGGTGCCTTTTGAGTAATTTCTTTGGATACTCAGGGTGATTGGCATCAATGCTTAACTAGGAGTATGTCTAGCTGATCTTTGACATTGCAAGAGCATGCTGCGGGTTTCAACATATCTTTTTTTCCTATAAGACTGCTTTTAAAATAGCTCAGGTAAGGGAGACATAGGTACACCCTGGGTTTCAGAGTTTACTGAAAACTTGCCCCAATGATCAGCATGATACACATCTGTCATTTCCAGTACCTATGAAAGTCAGAGTGTGCGGCAGGTGTACCATACAGTGTATTAATTTAGTCTGGTCACATGGTGAGTTAATGGCAGCCATTGGCGAGCCGTGAAGGGCAGGATAGAAAGAGAAAGGTACTCGTACCCTGCCCTTTGGTGAACTGTATGTGATAATCGGGTGTGAGGCAGATGTACCATACATTGTATTTAGTTCGGTCACATGGTAGGTTATGACAGCAGTGAAGGGCAGTATGGGATGGGAAAGGTAGGCGTACCCTAGCTGCCCTTTGATAAACTGTAAAAGTTCAGTAGGAGGAATTTGGGAAGGATCCCCTTACAGAATCATTAGAGATCTGACAGTAACAACCTTGATTAATGATGCTGTACTTTTACTCGTGATTTTTTTCTCATTTGCTGTTATACTTTATACTGTATTAATGATGTTAAAGTTGAATGTACAAGTTGAAATGAGATAATGTCAAATTTATTAATTGTAATGTGTTAATTGTGAAATGTTGAATAAAATATTTTTAGAGTTTCAAATAGAAATCACCAAGAAAGACACAAATGGAGAGAGAGAAATACTAAAACAGTGTGTGTCATTTTCATATGTGTGGGAGGATTGCATCTTTGAGCATACAGTGAAATATGAACAAGTATGAGGGGGAGGGGATACTAATGATAAGCTTGACAAAGAAAGATGAAAACATGAAGGTCACATATTAGTCATCTTGTTTGTTTTATTAACAGAGGTAAATTTATTTATGCCCAGACTGTAAATAAAAAAACACAGGTAAGAGTATCCATTTACCAACATGTAGGAGTGAGCAGTGTTTGAGTAATTCACCATGTTTACTGGCACAATTTGCCTGTACATAAAAGTTTTAGAATAAAGTTTAAAACTTTGATACTTGATCGGTCTATTTTGGCTTTGTGTATAAATATGAGTTAGAAAGGACAGATTGTTCTTAGTTTTATTTCCTATAGGGAAAAAATGTGCAAAATGTAAATCCAAAATATGTGATGGGGGGAAAAAAAACAAAAAACTAAATTGGGGACAACAAATTTCTCCTTTTTCCCTTTTATTTAAAACCATTCAAAGATTTACTTTATGACGTGAACTTTTTCAAATGTTACTTTGATCTGGGGAATATAACATCACAGTTGTGTTGAAATTTGATGAAAAATTATCATATTTAAAGTTCAGTATTTATGCTGACTGTGCTTGACTAGTCAGCAGAAGCCTTTTTCAGTTTCATTGGTAGATGGGTAAACACCATGCAATGGTCAAGTTACCATATAAAAAGAACTTGACCATTTTGTCCAAACACTTGCAGGCACTGACTTTGTGTCGTTATAGTACCACGGTGTCATGTGGACAAACAACGGGGAGTTTTTAATGAAAGTTTAATGGTCAAAATGCTCAAGTTGACTGGGACATGGGATGAAGCATGAAAGACCTTAATCTAGAGATTTTACTATGGGGTATTTGTCCAACAATTATTTACCAGGCACGTGAATATTTATTCTTTAAAAAGCCATTTTCTGTTAATTTTCTATGATTGTAAGTAGATACCTTTTAGATTTATGCTGGGCTGTGTGTAAACTTTCTTTTATGACTTAGATTGTTGGCATGAAATTTTGTTTGTAATCCATCAGTTTTTCTTTGGTTTTAATATCATTTATTTATTTTTTTTTTTAAAGACAATTGAAAGTATATAGAATTGGTAATTGGACACTTCCAAAGTAGAATTTAGATGGAAATATTTTTCACCTGGGTACTCGATCTGTATTTCATTTTTATAATTACTGCCCGCATTCCTGAAACAAATATCAAACTATACCCCACATTTTGGAAATAGCTGCAAAAGATAACATCTCACTTTCAAAGATATAGATTTCTCCTTGGAATAACAGTGGTGGCCAAAGCAAAACTTTTATTAAAAGGATAAAAACTCTACATTTTGGCAGAAAAAGTGCCATGTAACAGATTTTCCTGGGGTAAAGGACTATTTTCCCATACTTTCCAATGGCTAAATTAATGAATCCATCGCGACATTCAAAGTTAGCTGATTTTTTTTATTAATTATGGTTTTTATATAATATCTTAAGAGATTATTATAGAGAGCAGTCACCTTTGTAGAACCAAGTGTAACATGCACAGTAACAATTTTGATTAGTAATTTATTATAATTAGAAAATTAAAAACATTCCAAAAGGAAAAAAAATAAAGTTAAGCTAATTCAACTGGATTGGATTACTTAGTGCAATTTAAAGATATCAAGCAGTACCTGGAAATAAATTCCATGTAAACTGCTCTTAGAAATAAATCCTGGGAAATTGGAAGTCAAGATCAGATAAACTGCATTACTGGAATTAAACTATTAGAAAATGAAACCACAGTATCCTGCCTAGTTATGCAATTGGCAATATTGAATTAGAGATTGTGTATGCTTACTGAAGTAAACTGTGGCAGACCTGGACATATGGTAATTATTCAATAAAATCAAACAAAATTTAATATTTTTTAAAAAGTAATCTATATTTAGTAACCTCAGAGTTCATCATTTGAAAATTTGAGTTAAATGTGAGTTAAGGCTCGTGTCATAGAGTACATATGCTTTTCATGAGACAGTTAACATGGGGACATCTTGAAAAAATTTAGATTTTGGAATTTTTCAGGTGTTTCAGCTTTGTAGGTAATTACTGTATTTTCTTGTACTCCAGGGTTTACCTATACCTTAATTAGGAAGCAGTTTCATTTTCTCAGGTTGATAGCTGTTGCCTGGCTTTGCCCATCATCATGGAGACCTACAAGTTCTCATTTGTTTGTTGGTTTTTGTGTGTATTTATTTACATTATGTTACTATATTCAGAAAGTATTATTATTATTATTATTATTATTATTATTATTATTATTATTATTATTATTATTATTATTATTATTTTTGGAAAATTTGAATTTTTTGTTGGTGTTTGTCATCTTATAAGATGGGACAAGTTATCATTTTTATGTCTTAATTCAGCATTTTTTTTAGATTTGAGATACTCTCTATTTAACAAATAAAGTATGTCTTCTAGTATATTTTCTTTTTTGATTTTTGGTTGGTATTTTTGTTAATTCTAACAGGAAAACCAAATAAAAGAATACTGTATATTTGTGTTAAATAAAGACTTTTACTCTCTCTCTCTCTCTCTCTCTCTCTCTCTCTCTCATGGAAATAATTCCTAAATGAGATCCCAAACAAACCCAACAAAACCCATTTTGTTGCAAAGTTCAGCAGAAAGCTGATGCCATAGTGGCTTAATCTCCACCATAACTGAAAATTTACTTTAAAGTATCTCTTTCTGTCCAGTGACATAACCTGGTTCTGGGTAAATAGTCGCCAGAGGATATACCTGTAATGACCATATGGTCTGCCACATAGGCATAGTGAACCGGACAGACTAACACTGGCGGATGCCACTGGGGGATCCCTTCTGAGGAGGGGGTTAATCATTTGCGTCTTTTCTTTTGAAATTTCGAATATGGGCCTGCATAACAAATGTTTCATTTAATCAAATTATGTAAAAGTCATGTAAGGGCATCCATCCCTTCAGTCCCATCTTCCATTTCTTTTCCTTCATGTTATTCAAGTTACATATGTATAAATATCTTGAAATATGAAGTAATAAGATACAGATTTTAGATGGGTGATCTCACACACACATCTTCAGCTGCTTGGGGCAACTTTGACGCATAATGCCGTCTTGAAAAAACATTGTAGAAATGATTTTCAGTCTGTTAGATCCTTTTATTAGAGAGAACAAGAAAAGGGTATTCTTTTGGAATACTAGTAGACATTGAGCTGGAGGTGGGGGGAGGGGGGCATGTAGATTTAATTTTTTAAATAAGTCATTCACTGGTTGTTGGAAATTTCCAGTGGTCAAAGATTAAAGGTAGAGAGAAAGGGAGTCATTTTCTTAAGCCTCCAATAAAAACAACAGTAATTTTCCTTCAAGCAATTTTTCCAATAATTACTAGAATTTCAAAAGAAAAACAAGTAAATATGTACCCCCATCAAGCTTGTTGATTTTACAGCGTGCTATATAGGGAAGTGACTTACCATCAACAAAACTTTCGAAAGGTAAAGCACAGGTGTCTATTATGTAGTTACTTAAACAACGCTGAGGCAACACCTTTAGTCCAGGGGTCACTGTGATCTTATGTTTGTTTGCCGCGGGGTGTCTGAACTGCCCCATCCCATACTGACCGCTGGCTAACCCACTGACCCCTGGAGTCTATAGGGGCCTAGTTCATAAGGTTGATATGTACTTTAAGTCCAATTTTTGAAATCAATTTTGATCCAAAATGAAGTCATAATAGTCCATCAATTAAGGTAAGAAGGGATGNCTCAGTGCAACTTAAAGAAATCAAGCAGTACCTGGAAATAAATTCCATGTAAACTGCTCTTAGAAATAAATCCTGGGAAGTTGGAAGTCAAGATCAGATAAACTGCATTACTGGAATTAAACTATTAGAAAATGAAACCACGGTATCCTGCCTCGTTATGCAATTGGCAATATTGAATTAGGGAATTATGTATGCTTTCTGAAGTAGACTGTGGCAGACCTGGACATATGGTAATTATTCAATAAAATCAAACAAAATTTAATATTTTTTAAAAAGTAATCTATATTTAGTAACCTCAGAGTTCATCATTTGAAAATTTGAGTTAAATGTGAGTTAAGGCTCGTGTCATAGAGTACATATGCTTTTCATGAGACAGTTAACATGGGGACATCTTGAAAAAATTTAGATTTTGGAATTTTTCAGGTGTTTCAACTTTGTAGGTAATTACTGTATTTTCTTGTACTCCAAGGTTTACCTATACCTTAATTAGGAAACACTTTCATTTTCTCTGGTTGATAGCTGTTGGCTGGCTCTGCCTATCAACATTGAGTCCTACAAGTTCTTATTTGGTTTTTGTTTGTATTTATTTACATTATGTGACTATATTCAGATTTTTTTTTTGAAAATTTGAATTTTTTCTTGGTATTGGTCATCTTATAAGATACTTCTGGGACAATTATCATTTTTATGTCTTAATTCAGCATTTTTAGTTTTGAAATACTCTTTTATTTTACAAATTAAGTATGTCTTATAGTAATGTGTATATATATATATATATATATTTTTTTTTCATTTTTTGGTTAGTATTTTTTTGTTGATGCTAACAGGAAAACCAAATGAAAGAATATTGTATATTTGTGTTAAATAAAGACTTTTACTCTCTCTCTCTCTCTCTCTCTCTCTCTCTCTCATGGAAATAATTCCTAAATGAGATCCCAAACAAACCCAACAAAACCCATTTTGTTGCAAAGTTCACCAGAAAGCTGATGCCATAGTGGCTTAATCTCCACCATAACTGAAAATTTACTTTAAAGTATCTCTTTCTGTCCAGTGACATAACCTGGTTCTGGGTAAATAGTGGCCAGAGGATATACCTGTAATGACCATATGGTCTGCCACATAGGCATAGTGAACCAGACAGACTTACACTGGCAGATGCCACTAGGGGATCCCTTCTGAGGAGGGGGTTAATCATTTGCGTCTTTTCTTTTGAAATTTCGAATATGGGCCTGCATAACAAATGTTTCATTTAATCAAATTATGTAAAAGTCATGTAAGGGCATCCATCCCTTCAGTCCCATCTTCCATTTCTTTTCCTGCATGTTATTCAAGTTACATATGTATAAATATCTGAAATATGAAGTAATAAGATACAGATTTTAGATGGATGATCACACACACACATCTTCAGCTGCTTAGGGCAACTTTGACACATAATGCCGTCTTGAAAAAACATTGTAGAAATGATTTTCAGTCTGTTAGATCCTTGTATTAGAGAGAACAAGAAAAGGGTACGTATTCTTTTGGAATAGACATTGAGCTGGAGGTGGGGGGGGGGGGGGGGCATGTAGATTTAATTTTTTTAATAAGTCATTCACTGGTTGTTGGAAATTTCCAGTGGTCAAAGATTAAAGGTAGAGAGAAAGGGAGTCATTTTCTTAAGCCTCCAATAAAAACAACTGTAATTTTCCTTCAAGCAATTTTTCCAATAATTACTAGAATTTCAAAAGAAAAACAAGTAAATATGTACCCCCATCAAGCTTGTTGATTTTACAGCGTGCTATATAGGGAAGTGCCTTACCGTCAACAAAACTTTCGGAAGGTAAAGCACAGGTGTCTATTATGTAGTTATTTAAACAGCACTGAGGCAACACCTTTAGTCCAGGGGTCACTGTGATCTTATGTTTGTTTGCCGCGGGGTGTCTGAACTGCCCCATCCCATACTGACCGCTGGCTAACCCACTGACCCCTGGAGTCTATAGGGGCCTAGTTCATAAGGTTGATATGTACTTTAAGTCCAATTTTTGAAATCAATTTTGATCCAAAATGAAGTCATAATAGTCCATCAATTAAGGTAAGAAGGGATGTGATTTTTTTTACTATTGGTGGATTTCTGACTTTTTTTGCACCCAAAAATACCTTTGGTCTAGTCGACCCCCTGGAAAACATGCCATATTTTCCAATTTTTTCATTGATCTGATCCTTGGTAAAATGACTGTTGGTCTAAAACAATAACCATGGCCATGCATGTCTAATACTACTGTGGACATGTAGAAGTTCCATAGGTGAGAATCAAGTCATTTTTTGAAACTGTGGACCCTTTTACACCCTTACTTAATCCAACTTGAGAAATAACATGGAGCCTAGTTAAAATTTTGATTCAGAGCAATATGTATACTGACCAAAATGGCTTTTCTTTAGCACCCCCTCCCAAATTGCCTATGGGCCTGATGTGCTTTCTTTTTCTAAAAAGCAAGTGCATCATTTCATGTCACTGACTCCCACTGGGTGAGTGTAAAGTTAAAGATTTTGTAAGGATTAATTGTTAATTTTTTAAAAGACCAGCTTTAAGTTCAAGTTCTATTGTAATAGCAGCACCCAAGGTGTAAAATGGACAACCATCTTCAGCTGGTATTGACATTGGTGTAAAAAATTCAGAAACGTATACCCAAGTAACACAAATGACAAATATTTTTGAAAACACTGAAATAAATATAATTTGTTGTTTTGTTTGCTTGAATTTTCAAATGGTGTGTCCTTTTTGGGGCAATCCTTTCTTACACCAAAACTCTTTAAGTATACAGCAACTACTGTCTTTCCCACCCGTTATTCATGAAGTTTTTCATAAAGTTATGGTCCCTGGCTTTTCAAATGTTAAAACACATTTGTGTATGCTCAGTCTTTTGAAAAGCTCTTCTTGAAAAGGCAACTGCTGAAGGCTTTCATACCCCTCAAAGGTGAAAATGGCAATGAATATATGCCAATGAAAGTTTGTAGACATTTGAACTTTGAAGAACTTTATACAAGTTTGTTCAAAATGCAGTGATGTTGATGTCAACTTTGAAAATGTTAATGTTTGTTTTAATTTGAACTAAAGAAGGCGTGGGAGCAAGCCTAGGTTTGATGTTTTGCCAGTTTTAAGTTGAACAATTAAAAGAGAGAATGCAAAATTTTCTAATCATTCACATGTTGTGAAATACTCAAAAAACAAATGATCAACAAACATTTCACTGATCAACTGGGGACATTTTGTTGATTAAGTTTTGGCAGTTCTAAAACATTTTATTTTTGCCTTTTATATTTACCTCAAAGTATATTTATTGCATCTTTATCCTCTCACATTATGCCCTCAAAAAGATAATGCCCTAACAGTCCTCACCGAGTCCTTGAGAGTAACAAAAGACGCAAAACCTTCACCTTGTCTCAATGGGGGCATTGTTCACATGTGTAACAATCCTTAGAGTTGATAAACTTGTTCAGTGTTTGAGTTATAACTGTAACCTCTGTATGTGTGTGCGACTGTGTGGTACGGGCCAATAGTGACAGTGATCAAACAGTACGATTGCATAAACTGTCATTAGAGCGGTGTTGAATTGTTCCCCACAGAAATTTTCTTCATTCAGTGACTGTTTGTTGCAAATATATTGGCAAACACCAAAGTTTGAATCAATAGATGTGTGACTGACACTTCAGCACAGGCGGAAATGGGGGTTGGGGGTTGAGGTTGGTGTCTGGAATTGGGGTTGTGTACTGTTTTTAAAAGCTCACAATTCATAATTTGGAATTAAATACAGTTACGACAGTATGTTACAGACTCAAAGAACAAACGTGCAAAACTTACACGCAAGGCCTATTCATTATTATTACTATTATTATATCTTTTAACTTCCCATATATTATCACAGTTTCCAGTTTTCACTGAGTGAGGCAGGACAGGTTATGGACTATTTTTGTTTCTAACAGTCCATACATTGAAGGCATTGAATCCTGGTAATAATCTTGTTCATGACTTCCACCATCAGCTGATGCCTTCTGAAGGGGGTTCATTCACGAGATATAGATCCAGCTTCTTTGCCATTGCTCAAGTTGGGCCAAACAAGAGGGTAAAAAGATCCCCTTTTCAGTAAAAAAAAGAAGGAAAATAAAACCCTTTGAAATTACAGGTTACAGGTATCTAAAACTGTGAAATATTATTTTCTTGCCCTCCAACCACCTCCATCCAAGTCCAAAGACTGAAAGACATCTTACTTTATACAAAAGCCATGTACAGACTATTTTCAATAAAAGTATTTCTCCAGACAATTTTGTGTACATTTCTGTACTTTGCTAGACAGGAATTTTCTTGTGCAGCTCTAGATCTATTACATAACTCCATTGTGTTCAATCCACTCCAAGGACATCCCAACACAATCACAAAGCGTTACGCTGTTCCGAAGAATATCTCATTTATTGCAAAATGTGTGGAAATTATAATTTAGTTTTATAATAAAATGAAATGCAGGGTATATCTATCTTTGTAATGTTGCATGAAAAAGGTGGAATGCCATGCAAAATACAAAACTAAATAGATGCAAATAGAATCTAAATAAACTAAATAGAAGCTGTATTTATATAATGTGGAATATTTGA
Organism: Lingula anatina; assembly: GCF_001039355.2. Next base: position 309,764 of record NW_019774959.1, on the reverse strand, counting down.
AACTTTTAGTTCTCAACTAGTATTATTCCCTCGCAGGCATAGTCTCAAGAAAAGTTTCAAACTCCTCAATTTATCACCCATTTTTTCTGTCTAGTGTATGAGAGACTTTTACGTTCATGCATTAAGTGATCATTGCATTTCTATTTATTATATTTAGCTCTAGCATAATCTTTGGTGGCCTTGATTTTTGCAGTACTGTAGCTACTGACTCAGGCTTTCCCCCAGTGAAACACCTCTTCTCACCTTCGTCAGGTGTTTAATTGGACTGCTGCCAAAGCCAACAGCACCTCTCTCTAAGCACGCTCTCTCGTTGTTCAGGTCTTTTCATAGAGATGACTTCACAAACTGTGTGCGTTTTTTTGTAGCGCGATGGAAAAACAAAGACGCCGTTGAATAGTAGTTTATGTACACGGGAAGGTGTATTAAGCGAAAGTGAATGAAAACTATAACCGACTTTGCCCAGTAACTTTTGAATTGTGGCTTATCATGATAAGGATCAGTTTGGTTGCTGTACCCCCTGGCTTTGTACTGTTTGTGTCTGTCTGCAGTGAAAGGAGGGGATTTTTGAAATGGAAAGGTGATTTGGAGGGAAAAGTCAGATGTGATACCTTGAGAGACAGGATGGAATGGAAAACATTGACTTGAGAAAAAACAGTTTTTTTTTTTTTCAAATTTTTAATGAAATAAGAAAAAATTTACAAAAAAAAAATAATAATAAATAATAATAAAATAAAGATCATAAAGTGTGTAGTTCAGATATCTTTCTGAAAGGTACATCACCTTTTCACAATAGGTATTTATGAGTATGTCTTGCTTTTGAATACAACACAAAAAGTTGAAGCAGTTGCCATTTGTATGGGGAAATCCTTCAGTCTGAAAAGCTGGAACTTTTATGTTTGAACTGAGTCAATGTTCTGCATGGACATGTCTCCAGATTGAAGGAAAAGGAAAAAACTCTGACACTTTTTAAATTTATTTCTATTGGTTTTTCTTTTTTTCTCAGAATTACAGCCAGTGCTTGCCCAAGAAAGATATTTGCGTTTTTAAACTTCCTGATTTCTTGATTTACTTCTTTTAAGATATAAATACAAAAAAAGTTTAAGCAAGTTCACACAAAATAAATGTCAAAGCGATATAACCTATGACTGAATTTTGCTTGGGTGGCAAAAACTGAGAATGGTTTTATTTGAAGTGCTTTAGTTTAGCTGTTATATGTGTTTGATTTATGTGCCCAGGGTGTTTGCTTCTGATATGACAAAGAATGGGAAACCTTATTTGACCACTGTGCTGGGGTAGCTTACCTTAGGGCTTCATCCACATTTCTTGAACACAAACGGAATCATTATATTTATCGAAACCAAGATTTTACCAAGGGGGAAGAGACATGTTGGCCATCAACAAATCTTCGGCCTTTAGACAATATATAATCAGTTGATTGCTTGGCATCATGCTGCAGTATTTTAGATTGCCATGGTGTTTGAAATCGAAAAAAAAAAATCAGGTGAAGTTTAGTTTTTTCCAAAGCTGTTATTAAATGTAATAAAATAAGGGAGAGCTAATTTCATGCCATGTTAGCATGACCATGGGGACACCTTAAGTTAAACCATCCAGCCATCATGTGGACGGCCGCCTGCATCACCGCACAGTCAATACTTTCAAAGATGACTAAACTGCTTATGAATTATTTTAGAAAAATGATGGCTTGGACTTTCTGAAATTATGTAGGCGTTATTATTACAGGTGATAATTTTGGACAGCCTGTACCCCCCCCCCCCAATCCTGGGAAAAGCCCTGATAAAAAAGCTATGACTGGTGCGTACCTGGCTCTTAACAAACCCATGACCTGACCTTAACGTCCCAAACCAGGGCTGTAGGAAAACATGTTGTCAACTTTGGACAAATATAATCTTGATTGTATTGTATTGTTTTGTTTGCTGACTTTCATGAAGCAGGCAAAGCCAGAGTAATCAAGAATTAGTAAACAAATCTATGGGGTCTGGGAGACTTTGATGTGAGGGGCTGAATCAGCTTTGAAAATATAGAAAGATTGATTTGATTTGATAAATGTGTTTTGGGGTTATTAATTGTTAATTGAATGAGTTGTGCAAAATAACGTTTTTTTTTTTTCTTTTTTCTTTTTTTTTTTTTTTTTTGTGCATGAGGATGATGTGTGTGTGTATATGTGTGAGTGTGGAGAGAGAGAGAGGGAAACTACCTTTTTCAATAGAAAAGAAAAAGTGAAGAGAGTGCAAAAAACTAACTGAACTATTAACAAAAGTAACAAATATTTAGGCAAATAAGAGTTTGGGTATGATGATCCAATGTGTTACAGAAACTATTCAGTTGAAATTGAGCTTTTTATTAAAAATCCTAGAATATCTTTACTGGTAAATTATAGGTCTATAAAATGCTTCATCTTATCACCCCTAGTTCCCCCCCACCACCACCACCACCATCACACACACACACACACACACACACACACACCACCACCACCACCACCACCACCACCACCAGCACCAGTAAGTTTTTGGAAACTGCTTTCAAAACACAATTTGAAGGATTTGACTTGTAAGTCACCTTTGTAATTGTACATGCAGAAAAAAATCAGAATATATTTAGTGATTAGGTAAACTAGGCCAAATGAAGAAACCGTAGCAGTACCAGTGTTTGAATGTTTAAATATTAGGACAGGAAATGTCATCACAGGAAATTTAAATCTTATTTTTATCTCTTTTGGGAAGGAAATGCTTCATTTAATCAGAACTGCAGCTGCTGGAACAAAATCCAGATCTAGTGAAAGTTACATGTACGGTGTGTTTAATTGGTTTGATTAGTATGTACTTTTTTTACAAATTCGAATGACAGTTTTTATGATTCATATTTTTTTTCTTTTTGTACTCAGTATGATTAATTTTCAATCTTTCTATCTTTATTGATTTATTTATTTAATGGTTTATTTATTTATTTTTTATTTGTTTAGTCATGTTTATGGAACATCAGACATTTGAATAAAAAAAAAAAGTGGTAGATAATTGTAAAACTTACTGCCAATCCTTTGAGAACAATAGGTCTAAAACCCTTACAGGGTCAAATTAATATAAAGATTTTCTTCCCCACAAATTGACTATCATTTGTTCATTAATTTTGCAGTATTGGCCTAGAGAACAGAAGATAAAAGGAAAAAATTGAACGAGTTGCTAATAACGCGATTAACCTCTTCCGTCATCTCAAAGAGAGGGGTCTTGTTTAATTGTGTAACTGGACAAAGAGAGTTTTGACCAGACGAACGACTGTGTTCTGAGAACGTTGGGTCAGTTTCATCAACAAAAGATCACTCTCGTTTCTTTATTCTACTCATTATTGATATTGTTTCGCGTAATTATCACAAGGCGCAATGTCAAATCCCGTCCTTTTGTCATGCCAAATGAAGTGTGAAAAAAATCACACGTCTGGTCACATTCCAACACCACATAAAAAGGTCCGTGAAGTCTTTCAAGCTCTCAGCGTTAGTTAACTTGTTCTGTGTAGTGTCACAGTGCTTGAGCTACATAATTAATTAACAAGATGAGGTTACGAGGTTGAAAAGATTAGCAATGGGAATCGATGAGGAACAATTGTGTGCGCTCTCTAGTATTCTTCAGCGATGAGGCCCGTAAGGGGTGAAAGAACAGCTCCTGTTGCTTTATCAATGAAGGCTGATTGGGTATTCTGCAAAATGATATGTATTTTCATTTTCTAAAAATGCTTTGGACTATATTGATGTTAATGAGTGCTTGTGTAGGTGTTAGTTTCTATATCACTTAATTTAACATTTTGTAAGTAAATGAAATGTTTTAGTCAAGTGAGGCATTGATCAGAAAGACTTTCAATTGTTGTTGGTAAATATGAAGTAGCAAACAAATATGAAATGTGTCTTTCGGTAATATGTTTCGATAGATTTTTGTATCATTGTACAGTCGATTGTTTTCCTGGGAGATATTCTGCCTGGTCTGACTCATGCCTCATGTAGCCATGTCTCAGTCAGTCTGATATTACAAGATTTTAATATCTTGAATATTTTTTTTACTCATTTTAAATGTTTATTTAAAGTGATTTTAATTTTTAAAAAACCTAAACTTCATTTTAACACTGTCGCATTTTAACACTTTGCACTCGATATATGTTTTATATAGGTATTGCATAGAGAATGCAACTAAACTCTTATTGTTATTTATGTTCCATCATCTTTACTCAGTCATGGAACTATTTGAAATAAATAAATATATGTTTTATATTTTGATATATTAACACAATTAATTTGTTAAAAGTTTGTGTTTGGTTTTATTTTCTTTATTTCACAGGAGTTGTAATTATTCGAAGTCATTGGATTGGCATTGTGTGGTCAGTTCATCATAATAGTACAATCCAATTAAAAGAATTGTCTAGAATTAAACCACCCCTTCTTCACTGAAACAGAGCTGTTTCTTATAAACTTAACTTTACCATAATTTCACCAACAAAAAGTAAACGCATTAAAATTTAACAGCACAAATTAAATAAACAGTATTGAAGTTCTGTCACCCCCTGTTCTGGCCCCAGTAATTTTCCAGTATCATCTGTGTGGAAAATTAATTAATATTATATTATGTTGGCCAATAGTAGTTGTGAAGTCGAACACAATGCCAGTCAATAATATTGATGGAGAAAGAATTCCAAGTCAGCTGGTGGAGGGCCAGATGTTGATGTCTCTGGTGGGAAATTAGAAGGAATTCCTTGTGTTAATTTGCTTGTTTTTATTAGTCATCATATGTTCTGGTTTTTGAATTTGTGTACTGTGGGTGTATGTTTGTGTGTAATAATAATAATAATAATAATAATAATAATAACGGTGATGATGATGTATTTTCTTGCAACTAAATGTTCGGTTTTACGTGCAAATTTTTTTAAAGAGTGATAAAAGCAATTAATACACATTTCATGTGTGAGGGAGTTTCTTATGACATTTATATTATCACTAAAGATTACCTAGAGTTAAAATTTGAATTGTTTAAGCATTCTTTGGCAAAATTATGTCTAATGCTATCATTTATCCCTTGATAAAAACAGTTACCTGTGAGGAATATCTGTGGTGTTTTGAATAGATGAAAAAAAAATATGAATAACATTTTTTTTTTTTTTTTTTTTTTTTTTTTTTTTTTTTTTTTTTTTGTGGAGGAAGGAGTGTATTTAAAGGGCAGCTAAAATATGTTTGAATATTTTTCTGTCAACATTTTGCCAACTGTATCTGAAAGAAAAGCATATTATGAAGCAGTTCATATATAAGCACCTTTAAAAATAATTGCTGCCACCTGTTCTTTCTCTACCTGAAGACTTCAGGGTGTTCCCAGGTACAATATTTCCTCATACTATTTCCAATACATATTCATAGTTTTTGTTCAAGTTCCAAATGTTACGGGAAGTAAGGAGAGAAAAGCAGATGGCAGATCTTTGTAGTATTCTAACTCTTCACATACTTTTAACATGCCCAAGGGAAAATAGAACTTCAATTCACTTTTCTTTGTTGGTCTGTACATATAGGCAGTCCACATGGTAGTAGTTCAATGAAGTTGAACAAATTTAATTAATTGTACCTACCAATTTTTTTGTTGGTGATAACAGTGCAAATATTTCTTAATCTTTGATGATGTGATAATTTTGTTTGTCATCCTTATGTTAGTGACAAAAACAAAATTAGGTTTATAAAAATAAAATATTTGAATTAGTGAGGGATTCAAAATGTTTGAGTAATTACCATAGAATTACATTGATCTACTTAAGCAGGCAATGTTTGCCGTGTACTCAGTCAGTTTATTGGAACAAATTTTATTTATTGACTTCTCAGTTTTTCTTCAGAATTGCCTGTTGAATCCATGGATTTTCTATTCTAATCTGCAGCAGACTGGGTTATTTTGATGTTCTTGGGGGCACTGCTCAACCATTGCCACAGAGCACTTCTGGTTATGCATGTTACCCCATCAAATCAACAGTTCTTGGAAGCAATGTGGGCAAATGCACTATACAGATATTTTTTGATGAAATTTAAAGAAAAAAAAACTAGCTTGACCAGAATTTGCACTGTGCTAATGCTTTTGCAGTGAATTTTTTGTTTCAAAGCATGCAACATGCAGACATTTTTACAGTCAAATTTGAAGAGAAAATTTGGTTTCAAAAGTTTGCGTTTTTCAGGTTAAAGCATTTGACATTGTAGTATCTTTTGCCCCTTCTCCCTCAGCAGACCCCCCTCTCCCATGTAATTTCATTAGTTGACCCCCATCCCCACCCCCTCTAGTCCCCACCTCCCTTTTTTCTCGTGACTTCTAGATGTAGTATATAATACATTTCATCGTCAGCTCTCATCTGGTGTAAACACAATTCAATTAATTACCAGAACTTGTGAACTGCCTTGCATTTCCCAGAGGTTATTTTCTGTCAATTTCTTGCAGATAAAGCAATAGATAAGTGATTATTTGTAGTCAGCTGTTAAAGGAATGTACTTAAGATTAACTACACCGAATTTCATTATTTCAGTAAAGCAAATGAAAAGCCATTTTTTCTAGACTTTTTAGATGAACTTTTTTAATAGTGTCTTATGACTGGGATCATTTTTGAGTATCAGATAGAAAATTTAAAAAACCAACCCTCGTCTTGTTTTTTATTTTGCTTTTATTATCGAAATTGAATAGTACATATAATAACAATTATTAAAAGTAAGTCTGATGGATTAAAAAGTTACCATGTTCTACTGGATGCCCTCCTACTCCATTTATCTACTGATTTTTTTAAATTGGATTTATACTTTAAAATAGCCTATAAATGAATTAATAATTAATCTGACTTTAGTATACTGTAAGTGCTGTTTTAATGTACATCCCTGGCAATTTTCATCACTATCTCTCCACAACTATCATTTACAATCCTCGATAGAAAATTATCATCTTCTTAATAGCTAACCTTTTTAATAAATAGATAGGTAAGGTACGAAGTGATGGAGAGATTAAACAAATAACATAGTTTTCCCTCAGCCGGGGGTTGCTGCTAATGATGCATGTAACTATAACTATACTACTTATAATATTAATAATGATATAGCTAAGCTATGGATATTTTTGACCCCTTTATAATACAGTTAAGCTACGAGACTACGATTTAACAAAGGGACTTTTGTAACCATGGCAAACTGCTTTGTAGATTTCACTAAAAATAAAGGCGGAAATCGTCCTCATCATTGTCATCAACCCCTAACCTGGATGTATAAATTTCAGTTGCCTTGGATAAAAAGTCACCTTGTCACCATGGTAACAATGGTTATTACGATGAGCATGATTTTTTTTAATGTTCTAAGTTGTGCATAGTTATAATATTGTTAATTTTTTTTGTTCCTGTTAGATATTGATATAAGAGTCTAGTTACATCTAATTCTCTAAGCTGGTGTCTTAAATTTGTTTGTATACAAAGAGCTACAAACTAAATATAAGGCAGTAAATATTCTAGTCTACTGTAATAATTGTACTTGCAATGTGGCTATATAGCGACTTAATAAAATGAAATAAAAATTAAAAAATGGACGTTGAACGTATTTAAGGTTTCAATATGCCTTACACGTATTTTTACAACATTTAAATATGTATAATATTAAAAAGGACAACATAACATGGTTTTTATCAAATAATTTAGATAACAGAATCAACAGTACAGTTGTCTTACTTGCAATACGTACAGGTGGTAAAACGAATCGAGCAAGGACATAATTATGCCTTCCCCATAGGTCATGTGACTACCACAAGGATATCACAGCCAATAAGAGCACTTGTTACATAAATCTACAAGGTACTCAAAATTTTATTCACATAGCAAGACATATGGTCAAGCATTAGGGACAATCGGTCAACTTGACCGTTAGTCACCCTGTGGTCATCACATGACGCTTGGTCAGCATGCTTTAATTAGGCCTCATCCACAAATGACTCTTCCACAGAGAAAGTACCATGGCAGTGTTTGTCACAGATGAACTTATTTCTGAACTGAGGCACGGTTATAAATATAATACAGATAGTGTGTTAAATGCTATCTCTATCTCAGTGCCTTATTTCTGGGGTTAATTTGTCCCAGTTTGTAAATTTTTGCCACCGTGACACACCAACAATAAACAAGATGGCTGCCAAATAGATCCTCCGTGAAAGTGAAAGTTGTGGTACCCTTACCCAAAATGGTGAAATGAGATTTCTTTTTCTCGTATTTCAAATGGAGCACCATTTTGCCTATGAATGATGTGCACTAGGGCGATGACGAACTTAAGACTAAACTAAACATAATAACCTCTGTATTAACAGAGGGTGGTCTGGGAAATGATAATAATAATAATAAAACTACGGTGTATGTACAGTGTAGTAGCACTTGTTACTAATAAAGCAAGGGCAAGCTTTCTGCCAATTCAATATAGACTTGTGAGCATCTTAGTAGTAATACAACAGATAATTCTTTTAGTTTCTGAAACAGAACAACTTTGTGTGTTATAAGCTTCCAAATTGTTCAATGTCTTACTGTTTTATCCAGTATAATATTGATTCAGGGTTGAGAGAGAAATTGCAAAACTGATGATAAATATAGATAATTTTAGAGTCTCTTTCTACAATACTGACCCTTTTTCCAAAAGAGGTGGATTGTAAGTTTAAAGAGATTACGATTCTCAGAGTGCATAATTAGTCCATACTGCATTTGATCTTTAAATTATGAAATAAAAAAAAAAAATGATCGAAAAAAAAAAGTAGCACTTTACATAATACAAATAATAATAATAATAACAACAAAGGTGAGGTGATGTGTATTGTACCAAATCAGAGATCATTCTGTATTTTCTTGACATAAAACCGATTTAAAAAAAAACAAAAAAACTTTTGGACGGATTCTTTAATGCATGATGCAGTAATAAGGATGTTATTTGTTAGAGTCTACCTCAGTCCTAAAAGTGTGTGGAATGGCAAGGCTGTTATTACTGGTCTTTAGAGACAAAAAGAGACATAGCCAACTCGTATTCCAGCTTGAAGGAATCAATAAAAGATTATATCATCCCAGCTCTGGAAGAAACTGTCGATACTTGTACAGATGTTCAGCACTTTGGGCAATGTTTGTTTCTCTTCCTCCCATTATAACCATGGCAACAGCCCTGCCAATAAATCTGCCATTGTATCTACCAATGTTTTACAGTGTGTGTGTGTGTATATATATGTATACATATATATATACAGCTCTGCTTTAAATTGTCCCTTAACCAGTTGAAAACTAAGACCTGTTGATATTGATGAAAGCTCCAGCCTGAATGTTTATGTCACAACAAGTGAATTCTCCTGCCTTTTAATGTCATGTCTATAACTTTGTTATGTATTTATATACTTAGGTACCTAACTACTATGTACAGACAACTACTTAACTACCTAATATGGTACTTTTACCCCAACTCTTAAATATATGAGTTACCCCATTTTTACATGCCTTTTGGTGCATAGATAATATAGTCTGAGACAGCTATGTGTCCGTCTTATGGACAAAGAAACCAAGATGGCAGACGCAGAAAATGAGAAGTACACACCACGGGTCTCTTGTCTATTTGAGATTCTTGGCCTTATATTTTGCAAGCTCCTCTGCTCCCAGTGAAGAACGATTACATATACATCAGCAGTTAAGCAGAGAATTCCGTTCCTTCATCTGATTATTCCTGGCGTCTGCCATCTTGTCTCTCCTTGCCCACGTTAACCATTGAAATATACATACATGTTGGAGTCCTGTGTCCTGGCCCCTCCCTACCCATAGTTAAAAACAGCCTCCCCCCAACCCCAGCTTTACTTATTATGAAATAACAATAACAATTAGTCTCTTTCAGGGTTGGCACATCAAGCAAAATTCACCAGTTAGTACCTGCTTAGCTATATATATATATATATCTTGGTGGTTGCCATGACACTCCCTGGATGGGTCGAAGAACAGAATTGTTGATTAACTTGTTGGTGGTATTTATATCATATCCACCTGATGTTTGTCTGTTTTTTTCTCCTTTTTTTAAATTCAGAAATGAATATTTTTTTGCTGATGGTGGTGGTGGTATGCCTTTTAATGACAGCATGTTTATCGTTCATCTNGCTCAGGAACTCATGGTTTGCTGACTGGAATCTCCTCATAATGACACCTTTCTCCTCAGCATGTTTATCGTTCATCTGTAGGAGAAAGGTGTCATTATGAGGAGATTCCAGTCAGCAAACCATGAGTTCCTGAGCCAAACAGTGCTTTGAATGCCTCCCTGATCCTAATGTCTGTCCTTAAATTCTTTGAGCTTGTTAACATAACAGATGCAGTCTCAACTGGTGCAACTTTGCAAAAAAAAAATAAAAAAAATTAATAAAAAAATTTGTAAAAAAAATGTTAAATATAATATAATAAGAAGAATGGTAAAATTGATGTGTCATCCCTTCTTGTGCATTTGCTGCAGAACTGTCAACAGTTCTAACCAATCACAGCTCATTATTGTAGTCGCTCCTGGATCTGTTGTGGCTGATAGGCTGCGGCCAGGGTGGGAGTGGCTGCGGCGGGGGATGTGATTGGTTGTGGAAATGCGGCATATGTGTATGCAGTTGGGGCTACGTATCCGGCTGTGGGTGAAATGGTCGCATATGGGTCTTGAAGGCCGTTGGGGTACTGTCCTGCTGCGTATGCGGCTGCGGCGTTTGCATAATCGAAGGCTGCGTACTGTCCTGGGGCACCGGTCGGTGAGAGTGGCGAGTGTGGACTGACGGCCATGACACTTGTAGGTGCTGTCATGTACGACGGATAGATGTACTGTGCAGGCAGTCTGCAAGATAGGAAGAAAAGAAGGAAATTAAACAAACAAGTTTTGATTCCCTCAAATCAATGATTGCTTAAAAGGGAGTTACTTAATTAAAGGCAATGTTGAACCCCTTGATTTGGTCTAGGTCTTCGGACCATGATCAGCAGACAGTAAAGCTATGACTAGGTATGGAGATCTTCATAGAAATCATTTCTTGACTAATAAAAAATGTTACACCTTCACAGATTAGAGTTACCAACCAAACCAGGCTTTATATTGCTAAGGGAATAATGAATAGACTTAAAGCCTCATATTAGTTGCAAATCTCAATTTGCCTTTTGGGGTGTTTCAAAGGATATGTTCAATTAGTTGAGCTACCTAGGGTTTTCTCCTAATTTCTTTTTTTCCTTCAGAATTAACCAGGCTTCAAGGAAGTGAAGGCGACCATGTGGTCATGGCAGCCACTGCTATTATATTATTATCTGACCAAAATCAGGCAAAGGCATGCCAATTCACCTTGTATATACTCAAAAAACAACCAAATCCCACTGTCTCAGAGATAAAGATCAAGTAACCACCCCAGGCCTAATGTATGAACCTTTATGACTGTTCTTTGTGGATTGGCCGTGCAGCGCAACAAGCTGCAGTGCTTTTTATCATTTTATGTAAGATGGGCATACACAGGTGTGCTGCAAATATTTTTGTAACGGCGGTAAGATATGTTGTTAACTGCAGGTAGGGGGGATGTTCTGCTTTTTCGCATGTCGATCTTTACAACAGAAAGAAAGACATAAAACCAGTAGGTTATTATGCTTATGTCTCTTTGGTTGATTTGGATCTTTACTGATGCAACGAGGAGAAATGTTTTAACACCAATATTTTACCAACAAGCATGAAAAGGTTATGACTTTGGCTCTGACGTTTAGATAGATTTAAAGCATTTTCCTTCCCTTCTTATCTTCAAGAGAAAAAAAGGAACATTTGAAGGAGATTTGATAATGAACTTTCTTTTCACAAGGTTTTTATTATTTTTAAATTTGCACAATGAAGTTTTTGGTTTCACCATAGTTTCCAACAGTATTTCTCAAGGGCTGGGACCCCCTGGCAGCCATGTGGAATCCCCTTTGTATTTATCTAGAAGCTCATCTTCGTATAAATTCTCTCAGTATACCAGAGTCACCTGTTTCAATAGTTTTATTATTGGCGCTGTTTAGTATAAAGACCACAGCTGGCTCGCACCGTTCAGTAGACAGTTTCCAATGTTTTACACTCACGTGAACAGATAAAACTGAAGTGATGCAATGCATACTGACAGTAGTGTAAATTAAGTTATTTTTGGGTGATTTGTCTCAGCACCACTTTACTCGAGTCTTTTTAAGTGTTTTTCATTTTGGAAATCTGAAGTAAGGCCAATCTGGTGTAAAAGAGGGGTAATTCCGTACACCATATTTACCCGTTCCATCCAGGTTTGAGAGGTAAAAAAAACATTTCTGAAGCCAGAGAATAGGCTAAGATACATTCTCAGTTATGTGCACAGTGTAACTTAAACTGCTGGCAGTTTGGCAAAGAGAGTTGAATGTTCATAATAGAAGTTAGGACTTTCCTCTCAGTACCTCTTGAGAGATTATTCCTTTTCTGAAAAGAGCCAAAGAAGTACTTGACACTGGTTACGTTTTGCGCGATTTTCGAGAGGATTTGGCAAGAGTCTTTTAACTGAAACCTGTTTCCGAAATTGCTGATTGCCTGGAAGGTGCTTCTAGACGGGAGATTTAAGGATGTGTTGTGCCTTTAACATTTGCTAAAAAGCACCGTGTTATGTATGCAATTTACCAGAAACGCAGTCTTCTTCATTTGCCTCTTAATTTATCAAATTGGACATCGTTACATTTTGCAGATTATCCAAAATATAAAACTTTCCACTGGAAACTACTACAAGACAGTCAAAAGAAAAGTAGAAAAATAAGGGATCCTAATTGTAAAGCGTTCTTATTGGCTTCAGATGACTATCTGATTTCTCAATTTTTCCCAAAATCCAAGTTATGCATAAGGTACTCGGTGGCAGGTGTGCCAGGCTTTTTTGCCCACCTTTAAGGTGCATTTCTCACGGGGAGTTTCTTCTAAAATTAATCAAGAAGTGATGAAATGTCTTTCGCACTTGTCCGAATATTTCATATCCCCGCACAGCTTCTTAAGAACCGAGCGTTCCATTTTGTTGAAAGCAGGTGTTAAAGATACCTTCACGGGGAGCAAGCTCCCCCCCCCCCCCCCCCTCCTCCTCCTAACTCATTTCTTTCGTTCTACCTACTTTTGGTGAACCTCAAAATAATTATAGTATTCTTGTTCTTGCATCATATAACTTACGATTTCTGAGTCAATACAAACATTTAACCTTTACATAAATAACGCATAAGACACAAAGAAGTGCGCATGTATCAACATAATGCGTTCTAATAAATGCCAAACTAGTAAGCCGGCATTCTAAGTTGGGTATATTTTTTCTCTCTCTTTCTTCTAATAACGGAACCTCCCGCTGGTGCTAGACACTGGGTTGCACCCCCGATCTTTTCATCTTATGGAATCAAATTAAAAGGCAGTTGTTATTTACCCCTCACCAGTTTAGCAGTACCAGCAACGTAACCGAAAGCAGGCCAACTAGGCCTGTTTGTTCGTAATGACTTACAAGTCGCTTCGGGCAAAAAACATATTTTTTCAGTACAACAAATTTACCGTGTCATTTATGTTTGATGAAAAAGATCGAGTTCAGTGGCCGTTTTCAAAGTGGGTTTTGCGCTGGTTATTATTGCCCCCCTTCGTTCACGTAATCCGTCGTAAGGGGATTTAGCGTTCCAAGCTGAGAGGTGCGAAAGTTGGGTATACCTATTACAATTTTATATTAAAAACGTGTGCGGGTTTTCAGTTTTGTTTGATCGTCCCACCCTTTAAAGATTGGCAGTAATCGCATTATTTATTTTAGGCCCAAGATGGTTATTCTGTAATCTGATTTGGAGACAGTGGGCTTGAGATTTCCGTGAACAAGATTAAACTGTATTCCTCTACTAACAATCAAGATCTTCAGTTATATATCCTTTGAAATCACCCTTACAAAAATCAAGAAAAAACAGCAATCTGATACAACGAAAGACCATACAGAGGAAGAGAAAGGGAGCACTTCAACGGTATTAGTTCAGGAAAATAGTTCACTTTTCACGCGGCTGACTCGTTTTCGGGCTAAAAATGCGGCAACAAGATTCTTGCGTGTAGGAACGAAAACGAAGTCAAGGCGTGGCACGCTCACTCTGAATTGAACAAAATTACTTCAGATCTATGTCAGAGGTGGATTGTTTTAAACTTAAAGAAAATATTGTGGAAATTAAGACTAAAGAATTGTAAAATACAGCGCTTCGTAAAAAAAAAGAGGCATTTAATCCCAATTTATGAAATGCTTCTGACTCTTCCGCCGATGGCCGTCGTTTCTGAACCATGCCGTAAGTTATCCAGGCAAGCCAAGCTCACGTCACCCAACGCTCTGAAGGTGTGTAAGGTCGGGATAAGAACACCCACATCACATCAGACCAAATCACATCAATTAACATGCACCGTTTGCTATTAAAAACCCTGCAGGACCCCCCATACTGTGATTTCGTATTAGATCGGTCCCAAACCAGTTAAAAACGGTCTGAATCAGCACTTGGGGCTTTCCTATACATAACGGCTTCCTAAAAATTGTTGAAGTATTGGAGCGACCTTAAACAGTCCAATAAGTATCCAAGTTAAGGCACATTACAACAGGTCATTGACTGACAAGTTTTCTAGCGTCCCTCGTAGGAAGCGTAAACCTTTTAAGAACCTTGGCAGCAAGGAGTTTGGAAAATGAAAATAAATACACATCGATATGTCTGTGTCTAAACCACTCCCAGAGAGTACTGTTGACATTTACCCTGACGCTGAGTTAAGAAGTTAAAGGATGATAAATACCCTGTTTGTATTGACTGGAACGCGAAATGATTTCTACAATTATTCTATAGGCACCGTGACCTTCTGTTTAGTTTATGCTGCGCTACTGAAATCTCATAACATTTATAAGGATGTCAGATTGCACTGTGATTAGGATAAATATACTTGTCACTGGTAATAGCCTTCACGTATTTCCTATAAGGTTATATAAGCAAAATTCACCACTTGACATCGTAATTTGACATAATCTCCATCGTATCGGGTATTTCATCAAAGCAAGCACGCCGGTAGGTAAGACGTTGGACCGAATGAATGCAGTGTTTATAAAAAGAGGGTCGAAAGTGTTTGAACTCATCTTGGCGGGATAGGGCAGTGTTGTGATTTCGCCAGATTTCAAAATGTTTCTGGAGATGTCTGAATATAAATTGCGGTTTTGTTTTGTTTAACCAGGTGTCCTACTTGTTTTTCTGTGGTCAGAATATCGTGCGGTAATTTTTTTTTTCTTTCTTCTGAATCTCTTGCGATTAGTTTTGTTACACATCCACATTTGACATCATACAGTTTCGCTGAAGGATAACGACACACGACGGTTATTTTTTTATAAGCTTGATTCATAACGCGCTTACTGTGTATCGATACTTTTGGGTACAACTGTACTTGGGAATGAACAACTAACGGTCGACGACGCTAACTGAACTTTTATCTTTACAATGGGGTTTCGCTGGTGTCACGCGTCAACAAGCCTCTTCAGTGGTGACGATAATGGTGACAGATACAAGAGGGCGGATATTTGGGCAACATTTGAGCCATAATCCACGTCTTTTGATGTGTAATCCTTGTCTGTTGATGTAACGTGCACGCGCCATGCGGGGGCCTCGTTGCGCAGTATTATGCTACACGCGCGCACGCGGGAATCGTGTTCTGCAATTTTAGGATGGGAACTTGTCCCTACATGTGCAAGCTACTGAAATTTATACGATCATTAACCGGACCTACATTCCCTATTTCTTGCCTTGTCCTTATTAATTCATACACAGTATTCAACTTTTTAATTACATCATGTGCTATTAATGCCTATTGCTACGGTCATTGCACATCATCCTCATGTCCCTATAGTGTTAATAATATCTATCAAGTTTTTTCGGAGGGACTCCGTGCGCCTAGATCAGATTGCGATGGAATGCAAGCTTTCTTTAGAATAATATGTTTTCAGCCTTCCATATATAGCCAAGCCGACAGGAGTGTTTTGACATTCTAGACACAACTCTCTTTGCACAAATCCACGGGGATAACACGCAAAATAATACGATCACCTGTTGAAATGCTGCGTTCGTGTTGACGGCAGCTCTGCCCATGATTAACACGTAAATTGTTTAATAACAAATAGCATTGGTACTCTGGTTTATTTGTGGTTCCTAATGCGTATGTTGGGAGCTAGTTTGGACATGATTGACAGATCTATGCTTCCCTGTGCCTGTCAGCAGCTTCCTCTCAAATGTCGTGATCTCTGAAGTATTCGTTTTTGATTGACGTACTTTCTGCCCTAGCGCAGTCGCACAGCGGTAGCGGGATGTTTTACTGGAAGAAATGAATGAGAGGATACCACGTGCAACATTGCTGACGGTCAACCTGCGATGCTCGCCCTAGCGCTAGGGGTCAACTCGCTATGCTCGTGATGCTCGCGCCCGCGCGTCATGGCGCGACTGATCAGCATGGGTCTTGATCGCTATTAATTGGGCAGGTTAATCGTTGTCCTCATCGTGCATTACACACCGGCTTCCAAAATCCAAGCCTCACCGACCGAGATATATTGGGTAACCGTCAAGCTTTGGCTCAAGTGTCAGTTTCATAGGTTGCACGTGCCTGTGGGGTATTTTTAAAGTCCATTTTGGCAAATATTAGTTACTTTACATCTTTACACTGACGAGTTTAAAATTCGGAAAATGTACCTTGGCGATCACTCAAATAAAAGCTTGAATTCAAGTTTTACATACGCTTAGACGTTTCCCTATCAAGAGCACGTTGGCTAGATCATAGACCTATAACAGATCCAAAACACTTAAACACCCATATTGGCATACACATTTGCATTTTATGTTTTGTGTGTCTATTGGGATAACAAGCTACGGGTGGAACAAATACTTTTAGATTCACAAGCTGGGGCGATCTTGCCTCCTTTTACAAACCAAGCTTCCACTACACGTCCATCAATGGTGATATTGGCTAGACAAATGGGAAAGTATGTTAGTTTCCAGTATGACGCTTCGACAGTTACGGCAAAATATGTTTTTTACAGGTGTGTTTGGGTTTCCTTTGATCTGCCGCGAAAAGGCTCATGTTTTGCCAGTTTTCATGCGCGAAAATCGAGACAAAAAACCGATGCTTTTGCGTCTAACCTTCAGGTTGTGAAAAGTCGAAAGGGCTAATTAGTTGTGGGTGCTGTGCAAAAACTATCGCTTTTTCTCATTTTCTGTTCAGCAAGAAAGGGTAGCTGTAGCTTTCAATAAGGATCTGAGCTCTTGCATGAAGCAGGCAAGCGATGGGAATGGCAAAACCAGGCTAAACCCCGTCTAATAGATAACCCCAATATGGCACATCTTCAGGTGTAGGTGGCGAGTGTCATTATTGATGCTTTCCTGGGTCATGATGAGAGAGAGTAAAGAGTTAAATATATTTAAACCTTTAATCCCAACGCAGGCCACTGATAATTTGCTTCTCTGGTTTCGATTCTGGTAGTGCAGCAGAAGCCTACTGTCTTTTCAAACTAGATAACAACGAGGTTATAAAGCGGAAAGCTGGAAACTGTCTGATCTACCTGTTGACCTTGATGTATGTCAAGTCAAAACTAGGTTACTAACAATTGAAACCCCATTCAAAACGTGCTAACAAGAAGCCTACGCAATGAGGGGAGGTTGCTAAAAATTCCGCCAGCTATTCATACTTAGATGAAATCTCTAAACTGGCTCCGTTCCCGGTAATTCATACATAGTGTATTATCAACAGTTCAACACTGCACAAAGTCGAAACAAAAACTGGAGTTTGAGGTCCAGTTTTAATAATGGCTTGCCCAGTGTTAGAGTGACCATGTGAGCCCACCCGCGCCATACAGATGCATGTGTAGTGAAGAAGGGCTTTTAGGCCAAGAGCAGCACGATCTAAAAGTTCCCATCGATCATATTTAGAAGGATTTAAGCGCTTGGAATTGCCTCTACACCTAAATCATAGCCATCCAGGTGCGCTCTGGAATTGCGTGTAAGGCATAATTGATCGCATTCTGAAACAATATCAGTTCACCATTACCAACCCAGATGCCCGAGCCTACTGATTAAACCACGGGCCATCAAAACCTGGCTGACGGGGCCAATGGCCTGACATCCATGTTGCGTTTCAGGCGTGTGGTCACGTCATCCTGAACGTGGATTTTCAGCGTGAAGACGTGGCATTCACTGACGTCAAGGGGACATGATGGAGGTTTCTACTTTAGGGACTGTGCTTACTGAGATGAGCTCAGATCAACCTGGGGGCAAACTTTCCAGCAAATTGAATTTGTTGTACACTAAATAGTCTCTGATAACAATCTTCCCAACCTAATATAACATCAAACGTTTTACAGGTAGCAGGGACTTGGGCCTTGCATGAAAGTACATATCACGGTAACAATCCCTAGGTTTCAAACACCATTTTAATTTTTTTTTCATGTTTATCATTTACAGTTCATCTAAAAAGAAGTACTTCTCGACGCAGTCCAAAATTGCTTTGCATATATTCCAAATCGAATTTTCCTTCTGGTACAACAAAGCGAACGATAGTTTTGGGATGGACAGTTGAGCATGTTGCTGTGAACATAACGAGTAATTACCGTACGTACGTGGAGCGTCAAGGCCTGTCAGTTATTCTCGTATGTTTGCTTGTGTAGATGTTATCGGGATGTTCAACATCATGCCGTTCGTAGATCTGCAAAGTTCAGTTATGTCCGGGACTCGGGGCGGTAACTGACCGAGCAGAATACATTTAGGCCTATAACCTTCAGAGCTGTAATACGGTCGTTAGTCTATATATTGTGGTGCAAAGTAGCAAGTATTTGTCCGTGCGTTCGTAGCGTCACTACCCCATCAAATTGTTTTCAATATCGAAACATTAGTACGATTTTTATGAACGCCTAAGTGGTTTTCAACGGGCGTAGGATATGTGTAACGTTTCCTTTAAACGTAGTTGGTACCTGCGTCGTCACTTTGCGTTTGTTATTAAAACAGTCCTGCTTTTTTTACCTGTGCTGTCAAGCAGGTGTGTTCGTGATTTAAGTCTCAAGCGCAACAAGTAGGTTGTTTCTAAACTACAAAATACTACTGCCAATCTCCTCGATGTGTTTCTCATGATTTTAAAGATGTGTATGCCAATCATCAGTGGGTGCTGAATGTTTCAATGTCTTTTAAATTTTTCCGTTTCTAATTTAAACCTACACAAACCACGTTGTCAAACTTTGTTTGCAAGGTTATTTTAACGGGAGAATGATTCAGCTTGTGTCTAATTTAGAACCGGTTCAGGAACAGACTTTTGCATCTCGACCTTTTGAAAACAAATAGTTGAGCATTTCAGTTTGTCCATTTTGGGTCTTCTTACATAATCACAACATTCGATATATGGCCAAGTCGCGAGCAGCGCACAGATCATCTGATAATATCCCTATTTGTATTGGTTTACACGCGAGAAGAAAGCGCAGCACCGGTTCCCACTATCCCCCCTTTCGCCGAAGCTTATATTCTCGCTGAAAACTTTTGTTGACTTTACATTAGCAAAACATTTATCAATTGCATCATTAATGTAAAATCAACGCACCAGGGGCATTTTACCTGAAGGCGTCTCAAACCGGTCCTTTCGTACTAATAAAGAGTGTCCCTGAAACCGGGCCTATTTCTGTATTTGAAGGAAAAGGGGAGGGGGTCGAGTCCGTTAGCCTTTTCAGGTGGTCAGTTTTGGTTTATGAAAATGAGAAACATTTTAGACCTGTCAGCGAGACTCGATAGGTTTTTGAAAAAAATTTACTCGGTTGACCCAAATGGAAATGATTCTCTGGCGTGCAATCGTGGAGTCGAAAGTGAGGTGATCTGGTGAAAGTCTATCAAATCGTCATTTATATGAAATATCTACGTTCCCGAAGGAGGTCGTTCTATTTGGTCACTGTCGCTGAAGTGTATACACACAGAATTGTGCTTAATACTGTTATCTTGACGGAGGCTTGTGTGTTTTGATTGAGCGGCCATTGAGAGCTAAGATAGCACCTGGGAACACGATAAAACTATTCTCTTGGCTACTTCACCGTTTTCACTGATACTCTTGTCCCGGCTTATCTGGTCGCGTAAGACTGCCACAGAGGGCTAAGTTCCATAGACTGATAAATAACTGGGGCTGTAAATTTTCAATAGTGCCTTCTGTGGCTTGGTTACCCCGTGGAAAGAAACCCCTGGTAGACCCCCTGCAGAAAATTCGCCTATGGAGATACTTTGAATGGTTTCCAACATGTCACGGGTGGCTAAAGTTTATAATATATTGATTGCAAATAAAAGACCAAAGGGGAAACGCTAACAAGTGCGGTGGTTTAATTTTAATTTTAACCTACTCATCGATATTATTTTGCACTGATGGGTCGAAGGGAAAATGTTTTGAAAACTTGAAATTAACACTTCTTTAATATGACTGTTGATATAATAAGCATCATGGACGTACTACCAATAATTATTGACAAAACATTTTGATTGATCGAAAAGGAGGTGGATTCATGGTTTCATGTTACATTATTTACTGACATCTAAACCCATTACGAATGTCTGCGAATGGACATCTGCTCTAGTTACAATATTACAGAACCAGAAGTGATATGCAATAAACCCCATGAGGCCATGCTTCTTAGATATAGAAACATCCAAATGTAATATAATGTTTGACATTACACTGAAAGGAAGCAAGATTACATTTCCCTACACCTATCTGCACCCTTAGTAACAATGTAACCAGGGATATATACATTGTATCGGTTATGCTGATGATGAAATATGCCAGATTTCCTAAGATATATACATTGTATCAAAACTGTAAAGGGTGTTGGTAAACATAACGACTTCTGCCTGTCAATATATTTTACTTTATCAAACATTTATCACTATTTAGCATATAATAAAACTCGATTGGACATGAATCAATATTTACCTGATAGACATTCATGAATATTACATTTGATTAAATATGTATCAATAAAATATATATTTATACATTTGTCCCTCTTCCATCCGCCATATATACAACTATAACGAGTTAGTTTCACGCCACCACCAAAATAATACAACACAAAAATAACACCAAATCGTGTTAGATGCTAACTACGGCCATCAAATAATATTAGTACGTCACAACACTGAACCATCACGTGCTTCCCGCCACTACATCATCATGCAGAGTTAGTCGTACGTTTTGTTGTTATTTGTAGCTGTATATAATATTTGTGTTTCAACCAAGTGCATCGGCATACTAGGGTTAGTTTCCAATCAAAAGGTGCAAGTTGTTTGATATAAATAAATCAGATGAGAGATAAAACATGTGTGCGAGGCCCAGTGGCGGACCAAGGGTTTTTAAAAAGGAAAAGGGATCGCCCCCATCAATAAGCGTATCTTCCCCTTGCACGTGTCTCTATGTGAGGTATTTGTGCACAGGATGAGAAAGAAGGACCTCTCCATTTAATCCACTGTTCCATGGGTTAAAGAAAGGTCTAGTAATAGGTCTAGACTATAAAATCCTTAATATTTCACCCCCCTTCCCCACTCTAATTTTTCTGGGGCTTGCTTTCAGGTCCCTCGATCCGCCACCGTGTATTGTTTCTGTCCTGTCTGCCCAATGTTGTCATGATTGGTTCGTGTTCATGCACCATTTGTCATGGTTGCAATTGAAGTGCGCTTGCTACCAGTAATAAACAGTACCTTGGGTTTGCCGCGGAGGACGAGTAGTGTGTTCGCCATGTTTTTCCAGGATATTTCCAGCACTCAGAGTCAGCACTGCTTTTAAGGGTTATCTTCGAAGCCACACTACAACCAAACCAAAAATAGGAAAAACCCATGAAGGATTAGTAATGAAACTGTTTTGTTGCACAACAACACTAAATGACTCGTGTGTACTTGAAAAAAAAAATGAAAATGAAATGAAAAACACCTTGCTAGTTGATGATGATGAAAAACTCAGAACTGAGAGAGACTGATAGAATTCAAACAAGCTAAGCAGTACTGATTGACTTTTACGACAATCAAAATTTTAAATAAAAAAATGAATTCAACCTTGGAATGGGTGAGTGTTATACATCGATACAGTGATATAGTGGTTCACTCGAGTGGTAGAAATAGATTTGACAGTCTTCAACACACAGAGGAAATAATACAAAACTATATATATAAATATATCATATATATATAATACTACATCAACGTCATAAGCCATGCAAGATCATAAAACGTACAGAGATCATAACTCGTTGTAACCCAGAGGCGGATGGAAGCAAGCGAGAGAAACATGGTCAGCATTATATCCCAGATAAAGTGCATTTTCTTTCAAAACCTGCATATTCCAAGTTGTTACAGTTTTTGATCGTAATTACCAGCAGTTCTGATCTAACACCTGCCTTCGGTATTTCCATATCGCTGGTTTGGGGGACTCATTTTGTTTTGGGACTGCACTGCCGATGCCCCCCCCCCCTCCCCACCCCCGAAACCTATTCTCCCAACACGTCCATCCGCCTCTGTTAGAATCATTATTCATTTGATTTAATTTGTTCCCCAATCACGTTAGATTAATATGGACACTCAGTTGTGTTACCTCTAATCTACACTGACAACGCCTACTTAAAATCAAATGATCACTTAAAAAGATCACAGCTATTCGCGAAACAGGGACGCCATTTCTGCCAACTTGACTGCATTTAACAAAATAAAAATAGGCAAGAATAAAGCAGAGGGACGTGGTCACCCTCCCTTCAAGGCGTGCACTGTCAATATTTGGCGATAATTGGGAGGCGCTGTAAGGTGAGTGCGACACGTCCACTGGTGACAATGCAAATTTTGAAAATTGAGATGACGAGCACCAAACTTGCTTTTCATAGTTTTAATGATTTTTGTCTCATTTCCGCAGCGACCTTAAATGCCATTATGGCCTCTTGCCGTCAGGCATCACCTAAAGCCCTTACGTGTCCCTTTTTATTTGGTATCGTTGTTCTGAAAAATTTCGTGTTCAATTTGGCGTGAGGGTGGGAGTAAAGCCGTGATATTGATACAGGTAAGGGGCACACGGTGTGAAATCAATCTTCGCGCCACTTTCATATGAACCGTGTTTGGTGTTACACTCCATTGAACTCCGCGGATTTCCAAAGAAAAGCTCTTTTTAACCATCTTCTACAACGAGCCCTTTGAACTCTGCCAGAAAGGTGAATAATTTGGAATTTGGCTAGTGAACCAAATAGAATGGGTGATGACTCCGTAAAGAACATTACGTTTTCAAAAAAATGATTTTTCTAACCGTATGGTTAAAATGGGATTCCTCAAAAACATTTTAAAATAAAAGATGCTCCGGATAATATCTTAAAGCAAGGTTTCTGGGTTTGACTTCACCCACCCCCTTCCCTTCCATCCAATCGAAAGTCGACCTTATAGTTAAAATGTGTACCCCCCATACCCCACCCCAACCCGCCCGATTCACCCCTCGGTAGCACGCACACTGAGCCAAACGAAAAGCCCCACCACCTGAAAACTGCAAACTGTTCACACACGAATATAGAAGGAGGGTGGATGATACTACAACACACACAGACACACGGCTAGAGACACTCCAGTTAGCGAGACGGAACGATAAAATGCACTCTTTTTTATCCCTACGGTGGACCACACCCAAAGTGCTGTCATTGTGCCCCTGTAACCCGTGACAACGTTGGCGTCACACACGTGAGCGCACGCGCTACACAGAAACAGACAGACACGCTCACTATCACGCACACTGCCATTCACAGCGTCTTTATTGGAGGGAACAGTAACGAGACGTAATGTGTTTGCTAAGAAAGGTGCTGCTGCGAAAAGAAAATTGGCAAGAATGCAAAGAGACGGGCAATGTTGCCGAAAGTTTACAGAGAATAAACCGTTTCCAACATCATCAGTGGTATTTTACTCAGAGAGTGTAAACTGACTAGTTTTGTTCCAGCAATTAACAGACTCACAGGTGAAGGGGAAAAAAACGCGTTCCTAATCTACACCTAAACTAACATCACTTAGCAAGATTGCATGTTCTCTTTTTATGCACAATGTTTGCGTCTGTATTAACTTGTCAAACGACTACTTACAGACATACACAGTCTCAGCCGAGCAAATAAAGGATTTTTAAGACAGCAAGTGCTTAAAGGGCTAGTTTTAAAAGATTGTGTCGAATTTTGCCGCCATTTTTCTTATTGATCATTAGATTTAAACTTTCAGATTTTCAAAGGGGTTTATAAAACGATTCAAAAGAGTCAAATGCAATTTGGCCTTTGCATGAAATTTATCCTACTACTTTATTGTAACTTTTGTTTATCCAACCAAGTTCCATATTGTTATTTTGATGAACTTTGCTGAGTGTTGTTTTCTTGGTCTTGGGTAGCACACGTGCACTTTAATGAGTAATCCACACGGCCTCGCGTTCTATTGTCTCGGTGGCCCCGGCATCTTCGCATCACCTGTGAACTTGTTTTAAACCCGGGAACCAAAGAAACGTCAAATTAATATGGTTGAATTAATCTTGTTTTCTGATTTTACGTCCAAAGGAATTTATGCTCAGCCTGTCTTGACATCAACTTCCGCACCTATTAAAAACCTACAGAGATGCAAACGAGTAAAGTCGCCCTGCTTAAAAGTAAAGTGATCCCATACATTTATGCACTTGTTGTGTTTGATTTAAAAACTTTGTGACTTTTTTTAAAGTTACTTTTATAGCTTTGGTCCATCAAGCATAATGTTATCTGTTGGACGGAGAGGTATCAACGAAACTGAACAAGAAACAGCTGAAGAAGGGGCAACCTTTTAAGGCTTCGGGTCTTAGTATCGTATCCAACCCAAAAAAGCCACTGCATCTGACCTCATACCCTCTGGTACACGTGCGCCGAACATATATCTGTCAAACTGCGATCATTGGTCGTACTTAAAGACGCGTTCAGATCATTTATTTTGGGCGGTATGCTTCTGACATGAAGTGGCGTAACTTGCTACACAGAGTATCAATTTTCATCTACAGGGACGCCCTGTTTGTCTTCTTTAGCTTAAGGGTGGGCAGTTTTATCTTCCGTGCCATCTATTTAATTCTTACCTGGCTCGACCAGATGTAAGACTAACATGCCTTCATGTACAATCAAGATTCAGGTATGAGGAACAACCTTTGTGCAATTGACTTGAACATGGCGTACCAAATTGCTTCTCAATTATTCATCTTATTTTCCAATCAATTTCCAAAGAGGGGTCTGGCAGGCTGTAAAATTGCTTGCCGAAAACATCAATTCTGCCAGCACGCGACCAAGACCACAGCTGTCGTCTGCATGAAATCTCTTCGTGACCTCGTGCTGTTCCAGTTCATTTACGTCCCGTCACAGTCAGTGTGTTAAAACAATCATGAACGCTCTAATGCGTCTTCGTTGATGGGTCATTAGTAAGATTTGGTGGTCTGACTTTACTCAGCTTGTCATACACTGCTTTGAAATGAAATTTTAAGAACTGGACTGATTCTGATTTGTTCCAAAATTAGTTTTCCTTTTTTTATTTTGGTGATCGGGACGCTAAATCTCAATAACATCGCCATAATTCTAAGTAGACAGCGAACAGACACAGACAATTTTAACTAGTGCCAGTCAATCAAATGGACCACTGTTTTCCGGTCCGTTTCTCAAATTTATGTTTCTCTAGGAGAGGGAAGCAAGGGGGCGAATCTTCCTTAAGTGGGGGACGAAATATAACCAATTCCCGGCTTAACCTCCGGCCTTAACACGCTGGTTCCGGTATATAAACAACTCGCGAAAAAAAAACGTGCACCAGAAGCCAAAGTTAATGAGAGGTTAAATAAATTACTACACAGGTGAGGTGGATTTAAGCCCGAATCCTGTCTGGCGTCTCGCGCTCGTAAATATATTTCGGAATGGGAGTCCCTATTATTATTGGGAAAGGTATGCAAAGCAACAGAAGAATTTCCTTTCCCTTTACTATCTTATTTCCAATGCATGGCATTAGTTTTGCGCAGAATATCGAAATCTAGACATAAATATGAGCGATCTTGTAATTTGCAACTGTCAGTCGAGACCTCACGGGAGTCGGCAACGGAGGCCCTGCCTTGTGAGAGCAGTCATGATGCTATTCAAAGCCGTAGATTCGATTTCATTTCCCTTATTTCCCGCTTGGCGGTCAAGGTATCGGTTTGATGATTGATGTGGCTAATTTGCTTAGTTAAATTAACGATTATTGGAATAACTCTTCAGATAATCCGATTCAGGATTATCAGATAATCATACGAAGGAGTTGTACTAACAATTGTATATGGCGGCCTGGCAGAACACAGGTGAAGAATAGCCTCTTGTACGGAACGAAAACGGCAAAAACGACGAAAAGTTGACCCGCGGCATTGCTTACATCCATCTATAAATTATAAATATTTCTCTAGCCGATGCAGTATCACAAGCATCAGATAATTTCATATTCTGTTCGACTGCAGGACTCGTATATAAATATATAACTGCTTAGTCAACAACGACCACGTGAGAAGAGGGCAATGAAAGAATGTGTGGTTACTTTTCTGCATGATCGGGTCTGATCTAACCGCTTCATCGACTACAATCTGTTGATTATATTAGCCTTCGATCCTTCAATATTTATCAAAGAGCACAACGGGGCATACCTATGAATTAATCACGAGAGAGTTCCTTTATCTGGCAGCGGGAATGATATAACTTCATAGCCCAGTCTTTGTGAGATGATATAACCTTTAGGTCAGCTACAAGGGTCAGCTAGTGTAAACTTCACTTAGGTAACTCTTATGGGCTTAACATAACATTGTCCTCTGCTTAAAAAATTACTTGACGTGCTTTCTTAAATAAGTGAATTGTTATCAATATCCAAGAACTTTGGGGGAGGGGAGCTTGCTTTCAAATATACAACTAACAAAGCCAACCCTAGTACGAAATCATCGCCGTCAAAATGTGTGCATTTAATGAAGCGCATTTAATACGCAAACGACAACTGAAAAGTTCTGTATTTAGGCTAATAGACAAAAGTTCAGGTGCGCGCGTCATTGGAGCCTTGGTATGATGACTGGAAAATGTCGCCATATTTATTTAAGTTAAAGGTGGATCTGTCGTTGGAGCAGTGTCAACCGAAGCACTGGGGGCAAATACATTAACGGAGGCATGGATTTACTTTTACTTTTTATATACACCTGGCCAAACAGTTTTGACGTCATACGCGTCCCTACTAAAACATGCCGAACGTCGGACAACTTAAGCTGCCTTTATGCTTCGGTTTATGAGGACTATATATATGTCCTAGAACCGAGGATGAAGTTGAGTTTGATAATGCCTCTGAATAAACCATTCTTCTCTGAGCAAAAGCCCAGTTCAAATATGCAGTGGCTAACAGTGTATCACACGTCAAACGTGTTTTAAATTGATTGCAGTAATTCTGATTTAAATGATATTTGAAAAAGACGTTACATTATGTGAAGAGGATTCGGGATTATATGTCATAGAGTTGCTGACGTCACGGGGCTTTTCACCGTCTACAACACGTGTACCACATAAGAGTTCGGGCACTGTTGGGTCAACGAACGCCGTTCCTTTCGTGTTTTAACCAATTTATTGCCCATTTGCCCCATCCTCGCCCACCAAGATGTTAAACACTATTTGAGGCGCTGCTTATAATAACGACTAAGGTGCAGAATGAGTGATATATTGGTAGTTTGCCCCAAATTATCGCCCGTTTATATAGTTCAAAAATCTTTACGGGCGAAAAGAGCGTTAAGTATCGATGTTGCCTCTACCTAAAGGAAGTGAGAGCGTGGATCATTCTCTAATAAAGTCACTCTTCTTATTATCAGCAAGAAACCTGGGATGTTTCCAGTGGGGCCGCTGTTTTTCTATACAAATCACGCAGGTTCTTAAAATGTGAGCTCGGTGTTAAGTTTGCTTCTTTATTCGACTTTCTTTTTTATCACGTTCAGTACGGATCATCGCACAGGTAATCCATTTCGCTTCTGACGTCTTGCAGGGCGAAGGGTCACCCCCGAATGGCAGGGGTGGCGGAGAATTCGGGAATAAAATACTGCAGCTTGCAATGAGTGTATTTTGGCTGCTCCCACAGCTTGCTCAAAAGTTCACAGCCGAGCATATATTATAGCCTTTCATGAATTATACAATGATTTCTTAGTTTGATAACACATAGGATCGCCTTACCACATACCCATATGACTTTTTAAGTCTTCCAAATTTCGACAAACTTTGCAACAACAAGTTAAACGGTTACGGGTCGTGTATTCGTGTCTGTCTGTCTGTGTGTGGGGGGGGGGGGGGGGGGGGGGTGATGATTGCCGTTTTCAGACTGATAGTGCGTTTGAACGATTCAGGAAAACAGCCAAGGAGCCTGTACATTCCCAGGTAATACACACAGCCAGTTACAAATACGGTAGTGACGGCTTGGCGCGCGTGCACGAGGAACAGCTGAGGCAGACGATCCATGACGAATCCGAAACAGACCAACAGACCATCATCCCCAAGTATTTCCATCTTCCATCAAAACGGGAACGCTTCTATCTGACTTATTACCACCCGCACCATTATATATTTTGGGAATAATTAGTTAGAATTGTACCATATGGAAATGACTTGGCAGAGGAGCGTGGTCTCGTGACTGGTTGGCAGACGATCGGGGGCCGGGGTCGGGCGTTTTGGGGCAGGAGCAGGTGCACAGATATGCTACCCCAATACGTCATGCGGTCCGGAAAAAATTGATCAGACACTGCGTTTTATTCTGAGGAACATTGAGATGAGTAGGGCAGATGTGTACGTGCGTTTTGGTGTGAATTAAGTGTTAAATGGCTCGTGTCACCGGGCCTGACATAAGATCGAAAGTTGAGGTTGCCCCATCTCGTGCTGCGCGTGCGGAGACTGGAGGAGAGGGGATGTGTCGGGGGAGGGGGGGGGGTAGGAGGAGTACTCATTTGTTGAATCGAGTGTTCTGCGAAAAAAGACCCGCCCTTCTCGTAAACTGCAATCATGCGTGACAATACACCTGTGACGATTTGGTTCACGTTAATTTCAGGAGGCCACCGTTATGCAGCACCCGGGCTCTTATCTCCAACACTAAGGCCCGCCCATTTTCAAACTGTATAACGCGCCATTAATCCCCGCAATCCCGGTTTCGGGGCCGGATGCGATATGATCTGCGTAAACCAGCTATAATCTATGTAGCAACACCTTTGTAGCCCGCTGCACCGTTTTTCACCTTGTTAAAATGTCATCGTTATCAGTGACCCAGGCAGCAGAGGTAACATCGTCTGGAGAACGGCTTTGAAAGGGATGGCAGCTGGGCTTCCGTTAGATAGCCCCTACATGCTTTCACAGTGAATACGACCCCCACGTGAACGGGTTCACATCGGACCCGCTTTATTTTGTCTATATATTTCAGTGAAAGTGCAACGCATTGGTTCTGAATAATAGCGCTTAGTTTTCTAAAAAGAATAAAGCCAAAAAAAAATCGAACAATCATTTCTTGTCAGTCAGGTTTTTGTATAGTTCTCGATCAGTGCCATCTTACATAATTCGTGATAGTTGCCAAAGGTTGTTGCGTGTCACCAACTGCAGCTTTTAAGGCGGCAGATTATATTTAATTAGTCCCCCTTTACCTGCCGTTTTGGTCGACCGAAATTACGATGCCGAGCAATTTTATTCATTTATCCACAGTCTCTCCATAACCTGGCATCTCGTAAACGCTGGAGTAGCACATCGTTCCCCTTGAGGCGTGACTTCCAATTGATTATCTCTGCAGCAATCAACTTTCTCCTTCTGCCTGCACAGACGGGACACATCTGTCTATTTAACTTAATTGGATCAATGAGAGCAATAGCGTTACACGGACGAATGGACTCCCTGGCCGCAAACCCCAGTCTCTGCCCACTCGAGGCTTATTACACAGACTGATATCGCCATAAAAAACGATCAACATGAGCGTGATGTGAACGCGCCCAGACATATGTGTATATAAATATCGCTTTTTGACCCCTGAAAGCAGCTTACCTATTCAGAGCTAATTATTGCCGAACATACATCTTTGTCTAATCAATACGTAATTTCTTTAATTAATACTATGTTGGTGAACTATAAATAATAAGTTGCCGAAAGGCGGAACACGAAGGATGAGGAGATAAGTGATTCTGCTTTGCTTTGCACCCCAACTTTTTACTAACACCGTCCCACTTGTTAAAATTATTTAATCCCACCGTACCCTATAATATGTTAGCTTTTGAAATTGAGTCTACAAACGTTGACAAAATGTTGTATACAGCGTAGTTCAGACCCCCTTTTATACAGCAGGATTGTAAAGCTTCGCATCGAATTCCGGAGGTTGCATTTACATTTAACAAAACCGTCTTAATGTGTAATATCTTAACTGTATCTGTTTGTCTTCATTAAATATATTATTGACTTTCTACACACAGGCAGCACTGAATAGCAAACTCTGTATCACCTTTAAGAAGACAAAACAGTTGCTAAGTCTCTTTCAGGCTCCTTTGTCCGATGTTGTGCAACAAACCGTCACAGGTGTTTCAATACCCGGCTAAAAAGTCAACGGAGGTTTTTCAAAAAAAAAAAAAATTCGTTCTTTAAGCTACTCTGCATGGGGTAGTCTACTGTACCCCTCCCCGTTACCCCTCACCCCTAATGACCCTCTAACGGAGGAGAAAGACCATCTTAGACCCCGTGAAAAGCTTTGTAGGGACCTCGGTGCCCTGATTAGTGAACGCGCTCATTGGGGCATTGGGGCTATTATAACCGCTTTCTCTTAGTGGATGAACGGGGGAAAACGGTTCTTTTCAACTTCATTGAATTCTTATATGAGCGGAGAACTATGACGAAGGAGGTAGACTTTCTATGGAGCGCGACAGGGTATCGGTACACGGTGAAAAGCGGTCTATTGTGACGGGTCTCTTAACAATTTAGTTTAGGTGAACTGGTTTTCTATGGGCTTGAACGCGAGGTCATGTGACTTATGAACGAGGTTTGATTTCATTTCAATTTTTGTAGCAGTTTCAAGGGCAATAGTTTATTGGAAAAGTTGTACTTTTGTGTCACGAATGCTGGCGTCTGGCGATAAACTGAAGTTTTACCGCCTTGCTCACTTTTTACAAGGCCCCGTTCTATATTCTGACTTCACCAACTGTTGGCTTCTTTGCAGTACAAAGTTTGACATGACATCAATTCGGGCTTCTGTGATCTTGTATTATCCACCTTTCTGTCACGTACACATTTTTAAATTCAACTCGAGAGATTTGTTTCAAGTAAGGCTAATACAGATTATAGAGATGTGTCATTTTGTATTATGAATTCATTCCTTTAACTCCTTCCCACTAACTTAAACTTTACTTGACTTAAATATATATTGACTTATTCGGCTATCCACTTAGCAACAGCCCACATATTTGTTTGATCCCCAACTTTTCTGACAAATTTTCAAACTCCACGTGGTCTGTTGACTCCCTCGAGGCGCCATTCTAACCATCAGGTTGCCCCTTCTTCCCATCCCCCACTTAACATACGGCGGTTGTTTGCCCATCTCTCAAATGTATTGACTTTTAGTTTCACCAGGGACTAGCCCAAACAGTCGGCCGTTGACACTGCATTTGTTCGTACTCAAGTCCCGCTTTTCAGCCGGGCGACGTTCTCATCGATGGATGAGGTTATAAAACACTTCAACTGTGTTAGTATAACAGTCTAAAGTTGGGATTAATTCAAAACTTAGACCGTAGATGGAGGAGGAGAAGTTGTTTTTAAAAGTTGAATTTGGCAGGAAAAGTGCCCCATATCTGACACATTGTGAGGGGGTCTTGAGGAGTCCACACTTATACAAATAACCCTCAGCCCAAAAATAGAGCAAAATCAAGAGACTGTGAGACAGTGAAAGAGAGGGGTTCACTATGAATAGCAAGAATTTTATCTAAAGAAGGCAGCAACGTAAAATGTGAATGCATATAGCAATGAAGTATTATTATAAAAGTCAGTGAACGGGAGACGGTCAGGGCACACGAGTTGCTATAGTAACATAGTTGTTTATAGTACTGTAACCATGGTAACTGCACCCGCCAAACATCACGTTCCACAAACACAAGCAAGCAAAACACAGACCAAACCGTTTGGAGGAATGAATCAAAAACCTCAGACTTCTACTTTGTTTTTTTATATATATACATATAAAACTACTACCACACGACCTGTAGGTGAGAAGGATTGTATTATAAATATAGACCGCACAACAAAACCAAACTTTGCAAGCAAAGTGGATAATAGATACCATTCTTTGTTTTAGCGCCAACCCCTTAACTTGCAGTAGTGTAAGTTGTTTGATGGTTGTTGGATACAAGGCGGGCGTCTCACGTACGACCACGGGTTGTTGCACGTTAAAGGTGCATTTACTCAGCTAAATGACAAAAAACACAAAATGTGACACATCTTCCACTCTTCTCAAGTAAACATATATGGAAGACATCGAGGGACAAGTGAACTCATCAATTATTATTTTTCAAATCATAACAAGTATTAAAAATCCGGTTATCTAGCCGAGAAATTCAAGTAATTTGATGGCTTACTGATAAGACTATCCTGTGAGATATTTGGTAAAATAATGCTTTATCTGACTAAATTTTCCCTACAAACCCATTCTCGTTTTGATGAAACTGCTTTAATCTCGTATCAACGTGATTTCACTTTGGGTGATGACGTGGTTGGCTTGACTGTAGTATAAACATAACTGGGATGAATCTAACATATTTTTTTTAATTTGAGCCGATTTATTCTACATTAAAAAACAACCAAACCATTGGCGGTTTTCTCAGAAATTTTGAATGGTGAATCATATTTAGCCAGAAGCTAGACGTGTGCCAGTTAGATTCATCCCAGTCTAATGTAACGACCTTATCTTATCAATACGATAATTTTACTGTATATCCATAAGGATACAACTGCCAACATAAGGAACATAGATAACGTGGTGTTAGGTTATCTTCAACAAACAAACCTCCTAACCCTAGAGAGTACTTACCCATACTGCGCTCCGATTAGTCCGGGGTACGCCTTAAAAGCGGCGGCGGCTGCCAATGCTTGGAAACCTGAAATTAGATTTGAAACAATTAAATGCAATGTATATGCTCTATGTGAATGCTTTACAGCTATCAAGACATCTTTAGGTCAGAAAATGAATGGCAAACAGTGAAAACGAAACCACAAACATTAAAGGTTTCTAGGATATATGGAATTATATTGTTGCCATATGCTTTTACTTTGATACTGTATATTACATTTATATAATATTTATTCCTTGAAAATTCAATACTGAATCGGTATAAATAATAAAATATACAATTTGTATTTCATATTAGGTTTTCGTTTTAAATAAAATTAACCAGACAATAATATTTATAGGTAAACCGATCTCCATTAAGTTGCAGTATAATACTAGTCACAGTGAAATAAATACATTTA
Organism: Lingula anatina; assembly: GCF_001039355.2. The sequence goes on along the minus strand of NW_019774959.1, from coordinate 276,195 downwards.
TAAGAAAAAAAAATCGATAATTGGCATATCCTTTTTTCACATGGAAGGGAAATTTCCCACGCTTACATGACATAAACTTATTAAAGAACATGCAACATTATTTACAGTCACTTCGCTATTGTGCTAATATTTAGGGTGAAAGAAAGAGACGCTAATATTTTAAACAACCCAAGAATCGCCGGCATTGTGAGCTGGCATCCTAGCACTGGAGGTTGTTAGCGAGCTATCGTGTTTACCGCTGTGTCTTTTGAAAAGTTCAGAAAGAAAGGGGAGCCCATTGTAAAACGTGATACACTGAATTGATTTTCTCCATCTTGGGGGCCACTAGGCTGTAACTGTACACTGAATCCATACTTGTTTAAGGGGACTTGTTGTTGGATTTTTACGCCTGCTTGCAAGCGATCTATATCCCTGATGTATGTTGATGTCAATGTTGCATCTTATGATATCTAGACGTACTCTCCTTCGGATTATAATTTCAATATTGTATTAGTGTATACGATCTCTTAGGCACCAAATGTTTCGGAACTGTTTTCAAGGTACTCATTAAGTTGCATTGAAATGTGTCTGAGCAATATGATACATTTCATTCTTATCGTTTCATGGCAGTTTGAGAAAATATATTAATTCTCGAAGTACATTATCAGACTTTAAGGATATTTTCTTTATATATTTTCAGAAAAGCTGGCGGCCATGTTCTTATCTTAAAGTATTTCAGGTGCATCAGCACCTTGCAAGCGAGACGCTCATCACGAGCAGACGACGTCGTCACAACTGTTGTGTTAGTTTGATTAACGACGTTTAAGGGTCGATAGGTAAACGGTATTAACCTTTCCTGCTAACAGGGACAACATACACGACCACGATGTTTCACGGTCCCATACTCCCCTATCCCATTCTCACTGACGTCATCCGTAGTTCCATCAAGTGTTAAATAAAAAGACTTTTAAGATTTACCAGCTTAACAACTGTACATTGGCTGCCAACCGCCTCCAAATAAATGGATAAATGAATGAACGCTAGTAAACAGAACATTGACCTAATATTTGGTGTGTGTTAACCGTCGCGAGCTGAAACGCTCGCTATCTCTCTTATCAGTTACGTGGTTTGAACACTTAAACCGTCTGGGCGGGAACGCCATGACCCGTTTAATGGGTGACAAAAGCTTGCGGTGACTTGTGTTCCATATCAAAGAAGGTGGGCTTTAACAAGAGTCCATCACAGGTAAATTATGATTAATAAAAACTCCAGAATGACGGGACATTTACCGTCAACTTATGTCAGTCTTCAAAAGGCTGTAAAGCCATGATGACAAGGATCAGCCTTTGTGTTTGACTTAGCTGTTCTATTAAGTGATTGGTTTGGTGTGAAAATAAGTGTCATATTTAACTAATCGGGCCCTGTCTGTTTGGGTTGTCCACTAGAGTGAATGACACAGAAACATTGCCCACTTCGTCACCGTTTACTTTTGGACAATGACAGTCAAGAGCTATAGTCGTAGAAATGGAACTGGAGAAAAATGGGTGTAAACTTATCCCCAAACTTGAACAGTTTGCTTGCACGGTTATCGTGTATACTTAGTAATTTTATCATGACAACCAGGTTACACAAGCCGCCTATAAGTGGCTGATTTTGCTGTCAACTACGGATTGTCCTGAAATTTGTGAGGTTGATTTCTCCTTCATACTTAGCTTAAAACACGAGTACAAGGTACCAACACTTGAAGGCCTTCCCCAGCTATCGCACGAGTACTTTGCATTCTTATCACACAGATCGACATTGTACGACTGACTGACTGGCAACTGTAACTTATAACGCGTGAACTTTGAGAGGTCGATTTTCTTTCAAATAATATAATTGAAAAAAGGCCAACGCAAAAAGGTCATATAATGTGACATTTATTTCATGTTGAAATTTGCCCTCAATTTTTGCTCCGGTCTCAAGCGTTAGTGAGGCTAACTGAATGACTTTTGAAAGGATTTCATACAGCACAACATCGGGCCCGAAAGGTGTGTTCCGAACACAGAACTATGTTTGTTGTACTAAACTGAAGGATTGATGAATTTAGATAGTCTTGTTGCCACCTTCCCGTATGAATCATCGGACGAAATTAAAGAACCTGACTTTGATGTAGGCGAAAGTGAACGGAGACGTCAAGGTGGTCGTCTCGTGACGGACGCCATGTGAAAACGTCACACTACCTCACCTGTTCCATCATGTTAATTATATGTACTTGATGTTTTATTAATTCCTCAGATTGGTGAAGTGATTCCCCAACTTTATCTACACTTCTCTGCGCCTACTGTTCATGATTTACGAGACCAAATAATCTGTAATCTGTACTTTCAGTCATTGTCCTTTTTTTATCAAATCCTGTTTAGGATAGAGGACGGTTTATAAGACCTTCAAATTAAACGATCGAAAGATGGTTTTGTTGATAAACACAATGTATACATGCAGCGTGGATACTAAACCTAGTGGGAACATTCAAGCGGGTGGGGAGGGGGTGCAGGGGGGTGGGAGGGGTGCCGATACGAATTTGGGAAAGACACTGTATGCGAACAAATGATGAAAAGTTTCGGCTCCACCCACCCCACCCTCTACTGCAATAGATAAAAGCAGACTCCAGATGCCCAGAATTGAACCCATCTTGTAAAGGGTGTGTGGCGTGACTGCTAAAGACAAGCTTTGGTGGGGTGCCTTACTACACCGAGGGGGGAGGAAGATGTGCCCTATGCAAAATATGTGGATAGAGTGACGTCCCATACAATCTAAGCTTTGAGCAGGATATTCTGTGTCTAGTGTGGTAACACTGTCGTGCCAGGGCTTGTGGGGGGGGGGGGGG
>NW_019774959.1:221237-272872 GCF_001039355.2 Lingula anatina | reverse complement strand
GGGGGGGGGGGGGGGGGTTCATGCAAGCTGAGGAAGGGTGCTATATTACTGCTTCCTGCACTCCCTACTCCCTCAAGACGAGCAGGGGGTGCGTTCTACTGCTAGTGACTGCCTTCACCTTCACCAGGGGGATAGCGTTCCCATGCAAGCCGTAGTTGTGATGATGGTGGTGGTGCTCTACATCTAGGGGCTGCATGCTAAAATTGCTAAAATGTTTAACCTTACTTTGATTGGGCTGCGTACCTGCCGGGATCCTTGGCTTGGCCCCCAGGTAGGCCAAGTTTACATTGGCTTTCCTCCCGTCGATGACGGGGTTGGGGTCCTTGCACGCCCTCTCTGCGGCAGCGCGGTCAGACATCGTCACCTGGAACGTGAATTAAAACATGTCTTTTAATTTTTTATTTAATTTTTTTTCATGTTTATGAAGATTATGTATCACAGCTCTGAATTCAGTGTAGAAACTATGCATTGATGGTTGTTTGGTATAACATTTCGTTTTAATGTTCATGAAGACAATCTTTCATAATACTGAATGCAGAATAGAAATAAATACAAATAGGTCTTGGGTAAAATGTTTTGTATACATAAAGCTTAGCTTGAATATTACTGCTCATAGCACAGAAATTAACATTCCGTTGTACTACAGTGAGAACGTTCATCATTATAGATATAAAAATAATATCAGATTTCACGCCAAGATAACCAAAATAGCATTTTAATAATAAGATAGTTAACTTTCCATTCATGCTCTAGCATCGCCTTTTGATGAAAGCAGCATTTAGATATTAAAACGTATCGTGTAGGTTGGACAGTTTGAGTTTACACAACTACAAGGCCATACACAAACACCAAAAACTCGTGTATTGGCACAAATAAGTCATACTACTTTATAGTCGATTGTTTTCATGCAATAGGTAAAGATAGCCGACTGTGTTAATATACATGTGTAAAACACTGAACAGTATCCAATATATATCATATGTGAAAATTAAATGGAGCAGCACATGAAAGCTACAGGTAATGGCTTAAGCAATGGAATCGGCACATCAGAAGTGGTCCATTTCTTTTTAATAAACGCCGTTCAGTTTAATGGGGAATCATGTGATGGGTACATGTGTTGGCAGTGATGATCAAAACAGATATCACAGGTGATATGCTTTGTATTGTCCACGGCTACTACTTAACATGGGACAGATAGTAAAAGAGGGTTATCTGAAAACATAATCTGGAATGAAATCATTTACTATGGGACCCCGGGTTAAAGTGAAACCCATCTATGAACTTCAATCGAAAATGCTAAGTTAATGATAACAATACTAATTACCATCATCGATACGTGTGTTGTTGCGAGTATAGAAATGATGAAATAGTGTTGTATTAATCGTTAATATATTACAGTGCATGAGGGCGAAGGGTCAGGGGTCGTGTTGAGAAGAAACAACAGGCGAGTTCGTAACGATATTATAACTTTTGCATCCGAGTACAATGGAGAAAGACTCGGGTCGATGGAACTTATTGAGCTCATTTCGTTTCAAGGTTTTCGTTTGTCTGTTTTCTCGGTGCAAGGAGCAGAATCAACGTTATTTTTATACCAACACAGAGAGTTTTGTTTGAACGTTGGAACTTAGGCTGAAAAGTGGTCTGTTTGTTTTTCAGATTAATAGGAGGAAGAAAAAAGATCGACTGATGTAAAGAACATAAAAGTACACGAAACCATTCATTAAAAATATTTTCTTTTTGGTAAAAGGGGGGCTCAGCTATTCAATATTACCTTCATATTTGTGAGAGTTATTTTCAGTTTAAAGCGGCACATGTAGTAATATTTCAACATAGGGAAAAAGGTGTGTCATTGCTCTGTTAAAACCAAATCCGTATTAAATCGTGACATGGTTTGTCGTAAAACGCTACAGGGTGGGAAACGGACTCATTTCGTATGCTTTAAGATGATCAAGGTTGATCCTTTCTCATTTCTAAGCAAACAAATTATGTAAACGAATGCGGGCGATCCAGGCACGAACGAGAAGTTTAAATATTCTTTAAAAAAGAAAAAAACATGCGAAACCACAAAGAGGACAGACGAGTATCTGTCTGGAAAAAAGGGTTTAAACGAATAAAAGGACTTCTGTATCAGCTATCACACTTATAGCACACCCTTCACGTGGTTGTACTAAATCGCATATTCTTTTACCAAATAGCAAAAAGAAAATGTACGAAATGCTCCATTCCGTATGGCGCTCTGTACTGGCTAACACCGAGAAAGTGTTGTTTGTATTCAAAGAACACCCAACACGTCGAATTAATAGAACAGTTAGAAGCAGTGTACAGAGGTGCATTTAGGTTTTACCGAATTATATTTTTACCGAAGAGGATTGGGCCGGGCAGAGAGGATATAACCCCCTCCCCTCCTTCCTAATACCCCCCACGCCCATTGAATACACTTTTTTCAAAAGATGAATCCTAAGTTTATGTTAGGACTATCTAAATGATATATTTCTTCTCATTTCCTCATACAAGCATTTCATTGCATGGAGTCCTGTCACCCCACTGACAAAAAAATCTAATAGCAGAACAAATTCGATAATCTTAACTAGATTATAATTGCTCATGAAAACTTCAGTAAGTTAAACTGACAGGTGCGTCTGTTACAGGTGTACCGGGGAATTAGACAAGGTACTTTAAATTGAGGAAGAGGATACAGAGAATTCACAGGTTGCAGGAAACCAATACAGTGGGAAGTACATCTAGCAATGTGCCACCCAGATTTTGACTGGGCAAAAAAATACAGGTGAGAGAACGCTTACATAACCCATTTAAATTTACATTATGCAATTTCTCAAAATGGCGAGAATTTATTGATCTAATCGTTTTTTTTCTTTTGCGCTGATGGAGGGCATTTTACTCGTTATGGTCAAAGTGGTTTGTCTGCCAAAGAACAAGAACCAGGCCTTTGAATTATAATCGTGCCACAATAAAGACAGTTACATGGTAAATACTGCTGCGGCATCCTAGGGTCTACAGCATTGCGGAACGCGGAGAACCTTTTGGGGAGGGAGCCAATGATTATGAGAAAAATTGATCGTAGTTTCCATCAGCTTGTTTGATAACTTGCCAAACGACGTAGAATGTGTCTTTTTCGGACAATCGTTTGTTGAAGAGTGCAATGACCGTGAGTGAAGAGAAGGTTAACCTGCGCATTTAGCACTTATCCCGTTATTCTCGTTCCGCGGAATATCTTTTGGCTTTTGTAATTTGTTTTAACTCTGTAAAACCAGTTATACAGAAAATGCACCTGTCATCAACCCTCCTACGCTAATCAAGAACGAGCAGAACAGGTAATAAAGGGCGAAAATTGCTTAATGGCACGGCTGATAGTGATTACTGGACTCTTCTTTCGCCCCATTTCAGATTGCTATTATTTACTATCGGGTTTGGTGCCAAGAAACCACCACCACCGCCACCAATAATAACTAGGTCAAGGTGCGCTGAAACGTTCGCAGGTGGGAAAAATAAGAGTGGCACGCTGCCATGGTTCACGTCAATAAAACAATCAGGAGGTGTCAGCAATTACTTTAACCGTTGGTGACAATTTTTGGGGTGCTGGAGCCCATGCAAATTGGGAGGGATATTTCAATTTGGACTGAATCAATATAACAAAGACGTTATCAAAGACCAATCTTCATCCAATCGACAGCTAATTTAGGCCTCTCGTTTGGCATACAAAGTGGTCGCGAACGGGGTATAATTTCCTCGAGGACAAAGCGACACCGTTAGGACTAATTTCCTAATTTGGGGGGAAGATGACTGGGGGGCGTCTCTCCTAAACCAATTACCTGTGTATTAACGTGAACAATGAGGGTGTCCCGAGTTTATCCTTCCATTAAATATAAACAGGGGAGAAAATTTATGCACACCTCGGCTCCCGAGAGAGACCCCGGTTTTACAGCCTGATACTTTTTCCACTCCGTCGCACCAGAATGGACCGTATAATCAAGCGACAATACCAACCGGTAAACAATAACATCGGTGGCAATGGTGATTGCGTAAGAACAACCAGGGGGTTTGAGGTACCTTTCAAGACGACCAGAACGCCGTGTGATGCCCTTTGTTCCCCTGCCCATAGAAACACCGGTGTAGGAAAAACACGCTGGGGCTATGCACACAACAGGGTTATAGAAATAAGCTTTCCATCTCGGTGGGGAAATGGCAACAACCGCTTTCAGTGCCGTTGAATTGTTCTACGTTCAGAGTTAGCGGTGAAGTAATTGAAGAATTCACGGCTATATTCACAGGGGACATTTTCAGTGTAACAAATTGGGTTTATATCGGGTCCCAGTGTCCCTCTCTGGCTGCCTAATGATAAATTCTGTATAGATTTTCATTTTTCTCAAACGAAAAACCATGTTATTAACTGCCCGAGAGCGAGAGAGAGAGAGAGGCTTGCAAATAAACTTATGTGATCGCAACAACTTCGTTTAATATTTCACAATGATATTCAGCCGTGATAGGGGAACATTTATTATGGCTGGGGTCGCTGTTAACTGGCGTCCCCATTGAAGACGGTCACAGAGCTCGTAAATGCACCGTTTACCCGGACTATAGTTCACAAGGCGTTCTTACAGTAACTCGTCACGCGCTGTAACTTTAGGGAGAGGTGACAGGTAGATCGTGTCGAACGCTAGCTTCAGTGTACACCATCACAACACACACAAATCAGGACAGGTGTTAAAAGAATTAAGAGACTAAAGGGAACCCATTCTCACGAACATGAGTTGTGATTCTTCGGGATAGTTGACAACCTGAACATCTTTGTTGCAACGAGAATTTCAGTAACAGGTGAAAACAATTACGTGTCCGATATCACAATTAAAATTGATCCCCTTTCTGGTTAAAACACGTCTTACAGGAGCGGATTTAGGGCGTCTTCTGGGTCTTCCGGAAGACGGTCAGATTTTCACATTTACACGGACGGGTATCTAATTTTAATCTGTCGGAAGACGGTCAGAAATGGAGGATGGATCAACAAAGATGATTTGGAAGACTGTCAGAAAATATTTCTGGATCCGCCCCTGTCTTACATCCTACCAATACCAATATATGTGAACTATTGCATCGCCTTAATCACATTTTCACACACGAAACGCGATTTGTTTGTCGAGAAATGTCACTCCGATGACGGGGGTTTTACCTGTGTTCTTATCTCACCATTTCAGTTACACAATTAAGATAACAACGGCCGCTGGTCCAGACGAGGAAGAAACGGCCAACAAGCACTGGTTTTAACAACCGTTATCACGCCGTATCGAACTTGATACCACATATCAAATGTGACCGAGGGTTATTAGCTTCCAACACAACGCGTGTTGCTCATAACTATGTACATGAATAGAAACAAGGCTGTGGAATATGTATATATGTGTTGTGGTTCTGGAGAAGAGAGATCTTAACGCCATCGCATTCTTGCCACGTTCACTTTCCCCCCTTAAGATCAATTACTTCATTAAGCCGGCTAAAACCTCGCTGTTTCGATAGTGTTCGCTGTAACTAGGAGGCGAGACTTTGAGACCGGTATTTGTGGATTGGAAATGCCGTGGTGTTGAAGTAGGCGAAATATATAGGTCAATCAAACCGTGCAACGCGGTACTCGGTGCTTGTCGAGGATTGATTGAGTCAGAGAGAGAGAGAGAGAGAGAGAAAGAGAGAGAAGGGGGGAGGGAGGGAGTGGGAGAGAGAGAGAGAGGGAGGGGGAAAAGAGAGAGACAGAGAGAGGAGGAGAGGGAGGGAAGAGAGAGAGAGGTTGACGTATGAAGCGGTGCGTGCTTGTCCCCATTTGTGGATAGCTTGGGATAACTGTCCTGCCCAAATATAACAGTGATGGCTTGATTCCCCTCGCAGTAACCTACTCCACCCTTACTGTAAGGAAGAAGACCCCATCCTATTCAACAACTTAGCTCACAGACCAAAAACACCTACAAAATTCCTCCACTGATCTTATTCTGATGTACATATCTCCATCACACGGGGTATAATTATGAAATTGATGGGGTAGCAAAGAGAGGGGAACCAAATGGAAACGTTTAGGAGCAATAATTAAGATTAATATCAAGGCTGAAATTCGACGTGGTTTCTGCTTACAGCACATACATATCCCCCAGCACCTGACGCTGGCGTTCTCGTCACTCAACGGGGCCTATGGGGACTGGAGGTACGCTTTGGAGCCGAGGAGATAAGACGGAAGATGCCGCAATTAATTCCGGGATTAAAGTAGACACTTAATTGGAGCGGGGTTAAGGTTTTTCTTATTAAACAGCGGAGTCCGGCGGAAATGCCGAGGCTGAGGTGTTGTAACACGTGGATACTTGCTCTAGATTTAGTGTTGTTGTTGTAAGCGTTGGCAGTTTTGATTCTCCCGTTTCGTTAATTTCCGGCTGACACGAGGTCCTGTCACCCCCCTCCCTATTTTTGAGATACAAATTAGAACAAAGAAACTAGGCCCATTTATCTCGTTGTGTTTGTGTTTGTGTAGCTTTTTAAGCCCTTGGTTAACCAAATTGAAAATATTTATTTACAGGGGAGCTAGAATATTTTACAATGATCAAAACGACCATTGACCCAACAATTCAGTATAAGGTACATGTAAATCATGAGCAGTGCAAAGATAAAGCTGTCTTGGATATAGTTTTGTTACGGTGATGGTTTTATCATATATTTATAACAAAATTTCAACAAAAACCTTTCACACATGGCATATTAATCGCTGCTCGGGATCACGTCTCAGGTTTCAACGGTATCCATTTCCAGCAAACCCACGAGGGACATTTTTGTATTTTACTCGATTTGCTTCATGTGAGGAAAACTAATCTGTTTTGGGAGGGAGACAACGTTTGTATGAAACACTTAACTCCTCTTTCTTAACCCAAGAGGGCAATTAGAATTCGATGGTCATTATATGACGTGTCTGGACCGAAAAGTTGTTCAGTACTTTTCGATTAAGGGCTTTACCTGGACCAGGTACGGGTGCAGCCATATTGATCAGACAGAGGGGAAGAAATGTTGGCCGTGGCATCTTTCAAGATGCACCATCAAGATGCCCGCCCGCTACATTCCTCGCGGAATTAAACCAAGAACTGTACCTCACACAGCTCACAAGCAGACGCCGTACGTATCTGTATCTCTCTCGATTCCGCCGGCGTGGGTTTGTACTGAGCCAGCGTGAACGGGATGAACTCGAGCAAGCTGAACTCTCTTAAAACTTAAAACGTTCCTCCGAGACTGAACGTGTTGTTTGTGTGGACTCTACGGACCTGCCTACTGCAGCTGAAACAAGGGCCCCATGTGTACTGCTGGCTTTAAAAGCGCGCGAAGGGAATTTTCTTTGTTTGGGGCCATTGCCACTCTGAAAGGTTTTAGAGCCCCCATCATCAATACGTGTTCAGTTAAGGGGGGATGGGAAGGGTTTATTTAAGAGGGTTATGTTAAAGGAAAGGGTGAATAATAATGGTGTGCCCTGATGATGTTGTTGATACTATATATATTAAGCATAACGGGGTGAGGGGTACCAAGGGACAGTTATGTTAACGCTATCACCATCACTCAAAGCGGTCACTACATATGCTGTATAGAACTTAATGTGCAATACTCACGAAACCGTATCCTCGGCTTTTGCCTGTCTGTCTGTCTGTGATCACTACCGCCTCCTCAATATCTCCGAATTGTTCGAAAAATTCCCGTAGTGTATTGTCTGTTGTGTGGTAAGGCAGTCCTCCCACGAAGATTTTGGTGAACGTAGTATCTTTCTGTGTTACTGTCGAAGCCATGGTCTGTTGTTGTGTTGGTGAGTCAAGGTGTATACAGGTCCACAGGTGAGAAAGAACTCAAGAAGTCCTCGAACTATAATAAATACGGAGATGAACTACTAATCACTCTCCGTCTCCTCCTGTTTACCTGGCACTGTAAGAAAGGCCCGCGCGTTCAAGGATATAGTTGCCGTAGTTTAAACTATATAGAGATATGGTACACGAGGTATGGTGCCTTAAGATATGCCTTCCTTGCTCCTCGCGTGTGTGCGTCGCTACAGGTAATACCAGATCTTCTATCCCGACCACAGTACTCGACGCCGAACTTGAGTGGAAGAGAACAGTACTAAACACGTTACCTCCTTCTTGCCTTGTTGATAAGGGACTGTGGCGACTTCCTACGTTTTACCACTACTGTTGCATGGTCAAACACCGTGTATTTCTATGAAGGTGCACGCCTGATTACACAGACCAGCTGATTTTGCGCGCTCACGGGCTCTCGAGCTTCCACTATGCTCCGCCCTTTGTGCATATCATTATCGCGCGATAAGCGAGTAGGCGGGGCGTGGGCTGGGACTAATTTTGACTGGGGAAGCTACTGTACATGGGATCATTGATAATAGACGGATGTTTTTTTTTATTCGTGTATGTTCTTTTATCTTGCATCTTGAGTAAATTTTTAATTATTTGACGAGGCTGTTGAATGATAGTTTTAGCACGTGTATTTCGTTATCTTTAAATAATGGTTTTATATCGAATGTGGTAGCACGGTCTGCATGCATTTCCTGGTCAAGTAACATATACAAGTGTGTAATATGTACATGTGTAACGTGAACATGTAGACAAGGTAGATGGATTACACGTTTTTTTTATTTCTGTGACGTGTCTTTGTTATTACTGGTATTCCATATACTCGATAAAAACATCTTTCCAAATACATCGAAATGCCTCTAATTAATTAGTCTTTCTTTTTCCTCATGGATTTAATTTTATCCATCAGCTGGCCTCTAGCATCTCTCTCTCTCTCTCTCTCTCTCTCTCTCTATGAGATAATTTTTACATAGAATTAATTTATCATTCATCTGGCCTCTAGTATAGCCCCCCTCTCTCTCTCTCTCTCTCTCTCTCTCTCTCTCTCTCTCTCTCTCTCTCTCTCTCTCTCTCTCCACACACAGATAATATCCGGTGGCCGGTGGTTGCCTGCGGAGCATGTCAACACAAATGATCCGTTTATTTGTATTTATTTGTTTACTTGGGGCAGGAAACTCATTTTTATTTATCACACTATCTTCGGATGTGGTTGGTCGGTGTGAAAACGGGCGTCCTTACAAAACTCTGCTTGTAAGTTTTTGTGTTTATCTGCCTGCAACAAAACAAATTTTATGGAATGGGTGCATGTATTTCTGCTGAATTTCCAGGCAAGGATCACGTTTATTGAAAATAGAGTATGATTGAAAATAGTGTATGAAAAAAGAAATATAATGCTTGTCTTTTTCACCTCCGCTACCCTGTAGAACGAATGCGGTGGCCATCCTTTTTAATGAAATGATTTTGCCTTTTAACAGAGGTTTGAGCTCAGGGATAAAATTAACAGAATATATAATGTATTACCATTCTTGATATAAACTATGAAATGTCAACGATGCAGACTCTCAAAGGAAAAATCGCCTTTTATTTGGACGCAAATTGTAGTTTCGGTTTTGTACAAAATATCTGTGCCTGCATAACGACTGCTCACCCTCAATGTGTTTACTTTCTCCGAAAAATACCCCAGATTTTTTCTTTGATAACAAACTAATACTAAAACCATTCCCTCTTAACAGGGATCTTTGTTAAAACTTCTGTCTATCTTTATAACTGAATAATTAAAAAAGGAGAAATCACTTAAAAATGAAAAACTTTGTAGTGATACAAGTATTTCTTTTTGAAGTCCGCAAAGGAGACTTTCAAAACCTCGGGTATACGAAAAACGCACGTGCTCTGCATATTTGTTATTAAAACAGCGAGCGAATGCCTGTTAACAAATCGTTATCGATAATCAGCGCTAACACATGGAATATCATACCATCTGATTTCAGGGGCCTCTAAAATAGCATGCAATGTTTAACAATAATTTTTGTTATAGACAATTAGCCGACTTTGTCTTGTGGTCAGAATGTAGTAATAACTAATATCCCGGACACACGCGAAACGATTTCTTCTACATGTATCACCGGCCGGGTGGAGAAGTCGTTTTGGTTTTAAGGATTTATCAAAAATAATTTCATTAAAATATGTGAGTAGAACAGAGTGTTCACATCGTCACTGGAGGGTCTGAAGATAAATAAATATGCATATGTAGTGGTAGATACAAATATGTTCATATAAAAACGCAAGAAGTAGTCATATATATTGTTTTTATCGCTTTATTTCGAGTAATTTTTAATTTCTGTTCAACTGTAGTATTTCCCGTTAGCCATTTTCCTTGCAGGGAATGGAAATGTAAATTTGGAAATACCCTATACTTTGTAATAGATGCACAGTTGTATCAGTGGTAAGACGATTTATCTTCCTTATTATCTCTCGCTCGCCCCACCAGCCAATCCTCGATAGTATAGTGGTGAGTATCCCCGCCTGTCACGCGGGAGACCGGGGTTCAATTCCCCGTCGGGGAGGCAGAAATTTTTTCCCTTTTCGGACATGGTTGGTGCCTTTGTTTTTCAATAAATTTTTTATCACAACGTATTTTAATTAAAAGTTAAGCTCCGCTGTGTGAGATAATAGTTAGATGACCGTAACCTTTAAAACAATTGAATACTGTAGCTAGTTATCAGGACATAAGAAATAATAACCCCACTGTCAGCCACAAGCCTATCAGCTGTTATTGAGGAATTCATTTTATTTATCTATTCATTTATTCAACCATTTGTTGAACGAAATTAGATGGCAGGCGTCTACCAAATAACCGATGTATTCCCCGTAAGCGGCGTGCATTAGGAAGCCCTTGCTTCGGTGATGTAGATATTTTATCCGTAAATATAGTAACTACGTTCTCGGGCGGCCAAAGAAAAATATTTACAGACCATCCGTGAAAACATCGGTCTGTTGATATTCACGCATGTGCGCACTTTGTTACGAATCCCGCGGCGTCCCGTCGCTTGTTTTATTACGTTATAAGAATGCGAACACGTGCCGGAGAAGCATTTGTTTAGACCGGTGATCGCGGCCTTTGTGTATTGAATCTTAGGTTTAATGCGACCCTAGCTGATGGAGAAAAGAGGGGAAGGGCGGTGTGTGGGGGAGGGGGATGATTTTTTATTTGATAGATCCAGTATTGCGATGTAGGCCTTTATTTGGCCGAAGTTCAAGATGCGAGATAATGTTGTCAAGAGAGCGCTTTAACCATAGGACCTAAATTGCAAATTTATTTTATAGATGAAAAATAACTGTTGAATATTTGATCACTTCTAGGTGAGTCATAGCTCAGATGAACTCCTCAGAACTCTCCTCTAATTTGTATTATCAATTTGTATTATCGGGGAGCAATGTGTGTGGAGGGGGGTGGGGGGTGGGAGTAGGGCCTACAAGGGAGAGTTGAGATGCAAAATATGGTCAATAGAACTACTAATACCTACAAGGCATGATTATGCCAAATAAAAAACAGCGTGTAAATGATGAGCTACAAAATAATATTGAATATATTTAAGAAACATTATAGTGATGCTCTACGCAGAGCGAGAGAAACCCGTTATTTATAGCACTAGGTGTCTCTCCAGCAAGATAGGCCGCATGTCTGACTTCAATACGCTAATCGACGCGTGGATAACATAAATTGCACGATTTTGATGATACAAGACCAAGTGTAACTCTTATGTATACTTTTAGTCATCTTACTTAACTATTTGAATGAGGTTGAAAAAGATAAAAGGATAACTACTTAGTATAATACTTCTGTCTTACATATATGATAAACTGCCTAATTTCTTCAGCCAGTCCTCGATAGTATAGTGGTAAGTATCCCCGCCTGTCACGCGGGAGACCGGGGTTCGATTCCCCGTCGGGGAGGCTTATATTTTTCTTTTTTTCTCTTCTAATTTTCTTTTCCTTTGGTAGTAAAATTTGTAATAAGGTTTTAGACATTCGCAAAATTGGCAATAATAATTTACAAACCCAAAGTGGAAAGTGAACCCTTTAGAGTAAAATTTCATTTCTATTTCCTCTCTGTATTTATTTACATTGGGGCAGTTTATGCTCCGTCAAACCGAATTTTTCTTCTGTGAAAGGACTGGCAGCCTTCTTGGTGACAGCGTCTTTTCTTTATGTTTAATAGGGAATGGCTTCTGCCCCCCTTGGTGAAAGATCACTGAAAGTTATCAATTTAACGCATTTACCAATACGCTAAATATATTCTGTTTGACTAATGAATCATTGAATCTGGATGAAATTGATTATTTATTTATTATGTTTATTGATGTTTTCATTTATTTTTGACCCTTACTTAACAATATCTAGATGAAATTGATTATTTATTTATTATATTTATTGATGTTTTCATTTTATTTTTGACCCTTGCTTTACAAATATTGTTAGCAAAAGTGCACACCTGCTCAGAGAAAGAGACCGTTTTGTTGCGCAATGATACAAAGCTAGGACAGAAGATAAAATTTGGATTCTAGTACAAAGAGAAGGAGTAGATTACAGAAAATAAATTCAAGTGGAAAAGTCTTTTGTGTAAAAATCTTCAATCGCGTCTACTGTTTGCAGGTAGTAAGCACATGTATGATAAGATATTTCAGCATGGCCACCGACCAAAGAGTTCAAAGGTAAGCAGTACGGAAGATTGGGGACGTGTAACGGTCAGAAAATTAATTTTGATGATTTTACCCCTTGTTCGATTTCCGATCAAAACAGGTACGCAAAGCTTTCAGAACACTTTCTGTTTCTTCCTTCAAGGGGCGACATTAACGGTCAACTGATCGANCCGTCGAAGCCATGGTCTGTTGTTGTGTTGGTGAGTCAAGGTGTATACAGGTCCACAGGTGAGATAGAACTCAAGAAGTCCTCGAACTATAATAAATACGGAGATGAACTACTAATCACTCTCCGTCTCCTCCTGTTTACCTGGCACTGTAAGAAAGGCCCGCGCGTTCAAGGATATGGTTGCCGTAGTTTAAACTATATAGAGATATGGTACACGAGGTATGGTGCCTTAAGATATGCCTTCCTTGCTCCTCGCGTGTGTGCGTCGCTACAGGTAATACCAGATCTTCTACTCCGACCACAGTACTCGACGCCGAACTTGAGTGGAAGAGAACAGTACTAAACACGTTACCTCCTTCTTGCCTTGTTGATAAGGGACTGTGGCGACTTCCTACGTTTTACCACTACTGTTGCATGGTCAAACACCGTGTATTTCTATGAAGGTGCACGCCTGATTACACAGACCAGCTGATTTTGCGCGCTCACGGGCTCTCGAGCTTCCACTATGCTCCGCCCTTTGTGCATATCATTATCGCGCAATAAGCGAGTGGGCGGGGCGTGGGCTGGGACTAATTTTGACTGGGGAAGCTACTGTGCATGGGATCATTGATAATAGGCGGATGTTTTTTTTTTATTCGTGTGTGTTCTTTTATCTTGCATCTTGAGTAAAATTTTAATTATTTGGCGAGGCTGTTGAATGATATTTTGAGCACGTGTATTTTGTTATCTTTAAATAATGGCTTAATATTGAATGTGGTAGCACGGTCTGCATGCATTTCCTGGTCAAGTAACATATACAAGTGTATAATGTGCACATGTAGTACAAGGTAGATGAATTACACATGTTTTTTTTTTTTTATTTCTGTGATGTGTCTTTGTTAACTGGTATTCCATATAGTTGGTAAAATATCTTTCCAGATATACCGTTATACCTCTCATTAATAAGTCTTTTTCTTTCCTCATGGAATTAATTTCATCCCTCAGCTAGCCTCTAGCATTTCTCTCTCTCTGAGATAATTTTTGCATAGAATTAATTTATCACTCAGCTGGCCTCTAGTAAAGCTCTCTCTCTCTCTCTCTCTCTCTCTCTCCCTCTCTCTCTCTCTCTCTCTCCACACAGATAATATCCGGTGGCCGGTGGTGGCCTGCGGAGCATGTCAACACAAATGATCCGTTTATTTGTATTTATTTGTTTACTTTGGGCAGGAAACTCATTTTTATTTATCACACTATCTTCGGATGTGGTTGGTCGGTGTGAAAACGGGCGTCCTTACAAAACTCTGCTTGTAAGGTTTTGTGTTTATCTGCCTGCAACAAAACAAATTTTATGGAAGGGGTGCATGTATTTCTGCTGAATTTCCAGGCAAGGATCACGTTTATTGAAAATGGAGTATGATTGAAAATAGTGTATGAAAAAAGAAATATAATGCTTGTCTTTTTCACCTTCGCTACCCTGTAGTACGAATGCGGCGGCCATCCTTTTTAATGAAATGATTTTGCCTTTTAACAGCGGTTTGAGCTCAGGGATATAATTAACAGAATATATATAATGTATTACCATTCTTGATATAAACTATGAAATGTCAACGATTCAGACTCTCAAAGGAAAAATCGCCTTTTATTGGGACGCAAAATGTAGTTTCGGTTTTGTACAAAATATCTGTGCCTGCATAACGACTACTCACCCTCTATGTGTTTACTTTCTCCGAAAAATACCCCAGATTTTTTCTTTGATAACAAACTAATACTAAAACCATCCCCTTTTTCCAGGGTTCGTTGTTAAAACTTCTGTCTATATTTGTAACTGATGAATTCAAAAAGGAGAAATCACTTAAAAATGAAACACTTTGTAGTGACACAGGCATTTCTTTTTGAAGTCCACAAAGGAGACTTTCAAAACCTCGGGTATACGAAAAACGCACGTGCTCTGCATATTTGTTATTAAAACAGCGAGCGAATGCCTGTTAACAAATCGTTATCGATAATCAGCGCTAATACATGGAATATCATACCCTGTGATTTCAGGGGCCTCTAAAATAGTATGCAATGTTAGACAATAATTTTTGTTAAAGACAACTAGCCGACTTTGTCTTGTGGTCAGAATGTAGTAATAACTAATATCAGGGCCGTAGCCTGAGCAAAATGCCAGGGGGGGGGGCAGTAAGCGGTCACGAGGGGGTGAAGCTACCGAGGGGGGAGGGTGGGGAGTGTAAAATTCCAAANTTGTTAAAGACAACTAGCCGACTTTGTCTTGTGGTCAGAATGTAGTAATAACTAATATCAGGGCCGTAGCCTGAGCAAAATGCCAGGGGGGGGGGCAGTAAGCGGTCACGAGGGGGTGAAGCTACCGAGGGGGGAGGGTGTGGTGTGTAAAATTCCAAATTCCAGGGGGGGCAGCTGCCCCCCCTGCCCCCCCGGAGGCTACGGTCCTGTCTTGTGGTCAGAATGTAGTAATAACTAATATCCCGGACACACGTGAAACGATTTCTTCTACGTGTATCACCGGCCGGGTGGAGAAGTCGTTTTGGTTTTAAGGATTTATCAAAAATAATTTCATTAAAATATGTGAGTAGAACAGAGTGTTCACATCGTCACTGGAGGGTCTGAAGATAAATAAATATGCGTATGTAGTGGTAGATACAAATATGTTCATATAAAAACGCAAGAAGTAGTCACATATATTGTTTTTTTCGCTTTATTTCGAGTAATTTTTAATTTCTGTTCAACTGTAGTGTTTCCCGTTAGCCATTTTCCTTGCAGGGAATGGAAATGTAAATTTGGAAATACCCTATACTTATTAATAGATGCACAGTTTTTATCAGTGGTAAGACGATTTATCTTGCTTATTATCTCTCTCCCCCTCCATCGGCCAATCCTCGATAGTATAGTGGTGAGTATCCCCGCCTGTCACGCGGGAGACCGGGGTTCAATTCCCCGTCGGGGAGGCAGAACTTTTTTCCGTTTTCGGATATGGATGGTGCCTTTGTTTTTCAATAAATTTTTTATCACAACGTATTTTAATTAAAAGTCAAGATGTGTGAGATAATAGTTAGATGACCGTAACCTTTAAAACAATTGAACACTGTAGCTAGTTATCAGGACATAAGAAATAATAACCCCACTGTCAGCCACAGGCCTATCAGCTGTTATTGAGGAATTCATTTTATTTATTTATTCATTTATTCAATCATTTGTTGAACGAAATTAGATGGCAGGCGTCTACCAAATAACCGATGTAGGCCTATTCCCCGTAAGCGGCGTGCATTAAGAAGCCCTTGCTTCGGTGATGTAGATATTTTATCCGTAAATATAGTAACTACGTTCTCGGGCGGCCAAAGAAAAATATTTACAGACCATCCGTGAAAACATCGGTCTGTTGATATTCACGCATGTGCGCACTTTGTTACGAATCCCGCGGCGTCCCGTCGCTTGTTTTATTACGTTATAAGAATGCGAACACGTGCCGGAGAAGCATTTGTTTAGACCGGTGATCGCGGCCTTTGTGTATTGAATCTTAGGTTTAATTCGACCCCAGCTGATGGAGAAAAGAGGGAAGGGCGGTGTGGGGGGGAGGGGGGTGATTTTTTAATTTGATAGATCCAGTAGTGCGATGTATATTTGGCCGAAGTTCAAGATGCGAGATAATGTTTGAGAGCGCTTTCACCATAGGACCTAAATTGCAAATTTATTTTATAGATGAAAAATAACTGTTGAATATTTGATCACTTCTAGGTGAGTCATAGCTCAGATGAACTCCTCAGAACTCTCCTCTAATTTGTATTATCAGTATTTGTATTATCGAGGAGCAGTGTGTGTGTGTGTGTGTGTGTGTGTGTGTAGGGGGGGGGGGGCGGATCGAGTAGGCTACAAGGGAGAGTTGAGATACAAAATGTGGTCAATAGAACTACTAATACTTACAAGGCATGGTTATGCCAAATGAAACCCAGCGTTTTAAATGATGAGCTACAAAAATATTGAATATATTTAAGAAACATTAACATACATTAAATTATGATGCTCTTCGCGGAGCGAAAGAAACCCGTTATTTATAGCACTAGGTGTCTCGTCATCAAGATAGGCCGCATGTCTGACTTCAATACGCTAATCGACGCGTGGTTAACATAAATTGCACGTTTTTGATAATATAAGGCCAAGTGTAACTCATATGTATACTTTTTGTCATCTTACCTAACTATTTGAAAGCGGTAAAAGAAGATAAAAGGATAACCACTTAATATAATACTTCTATCTTACATATAACATAAATTGCCCTTTTCTCTCAGCCAGTCCTCGATAGTATAGTGGTAAGTATCCCCGCCTGTCACGCGGGAGACCGGGGTTCGATTCCCCGTCGGGGAGGCTTGTAATTTTTTTTTCTCCTCTAATTTTCTTTTCCTTTGGTAGGTTTTAGTCATTTGCAAAATTGGCAAAAATAATTTACAAACCAAAAGTGGAAAGTGAACCCTGAATAGTAAAATTTCATTTCTATTTCTTCTGCGTATTCCTTCAATATTTATTTACGTGATTGGGCAGTTTATGCTCCGTCAACTCGAATTTTTCTCCACTGAAAGGACTGGCAGCCTTCTTGGTGACAGCGTCTTTTCTTAATGTTTAATAGGGAATGGCTTCTGCCCCCCTTGGTGAAAGATCACTGAAAGTTATCAATTTAACACATTTACCAATACGCTAAATATATTCTGTTTGACTAATGAATCATTGAATCTGGATGAAATTGATTATTTATTTATTATGTTTATTGATGTTTTCATTTATTTTTGACCCTTACTTAACAATATCTAGATGAAATTGATTATTTATTATATTTATTGATGTTTTCATTTTATTTTTGACCCTTGCTTTACAAATATTGTTAGCAAAAGTGCACACCTGCTCAGAGAAAGAGACCGTTTTGTTGCGCAATGATACAAAGCTAGGACAGAAGATAAAATTTGGATCCTAATACAAAGAGAAGGAGTAGATTACAGAAAATAATTTCAAGTGGAAAAGTCTTTTGTGTAAAAATCTTCAATCGCGTCTACTGTTTGCAGGTAGTAAGCACATGTATGATAAGATATTTCAGCATGGCCACCGACCAAAGAGTTCAAAGGTAAGCAGTACGGAAGGTTGGGGACGTGTAACGGTCAGAAAATTAATTTTGATGATTTTACACCTTGTTCGATTTCCGATCAAAACAGGTACGCGAAGCTTTCAGAACACTTTCTGTTTCTTCCTTCAAGGGGCGACATTAACGGTCAAATAATCGAATGTTCATGATTTGATCTTTTATTTTGTATGCGGTCACTGATTCCGATTTGCACTGTCCAAATTACGGCGGGGGTTCACTGCACCGGTCACATGGCCCGTGGCGAAGAAAAAACTACGATCACAGACGTTTATTTATTTATTATCAAGCTATATGTATATGTTCGATGTCATTTGATCATGTTTTCCTTTATAGGAGATCGCACATAAATTGCAATGGTCATTATTTATTTATAGCGGGTTTCGGGGTATGATAACACGTGGAGGTGAGTGACAATATGTTGAAGAAAAAGAGCGATGGCCACGAGGGTAGTGTTTGGGTTTCACTAGTTAATACAGACCCCCCTTAATGCTTCTAGTAAATGTGAATTTTATGTGCAAATATGCTGAAAAAGGAGTGGGCAAATATCTAATATAAAAAAACACGAAAGTAGATCATGCGCTACTACTGCTACTATTTAATAATAATAATAATAATACATTTATAATAATAAACAGTGAGGTCATAGCTGTATCAATGAAAATAAATCTATGTGGACTTTTATTAAAATAATATAAATCAGCGGAAATTAAGTGTACAAAAAGAAAGAGGTGATGTTTTATTTTGTGGATTCTTAGGTGACGAGGTGGCTACCTTACACCGGCGTGGTTGTAAGTTACACGTTTTTATTATTTTATTATTATTATTATTATTTTATTTATTTATTATTATTATTATTATTATTATTATTATTATTATTATTATTATTATTATTATTATTATTATTATTATTTATTTATTTATTTATTATTTTTTTTTTTTTTTGGAGGAGGGGGGGGGGTGAGAAAAGCGAAAAAATGATTAGCAGAAAAAGAAAACGTGCATAGACCACAGACTACCAGTAATAAGTGGACGAGACACATCGAGTTTCGTGGCTAAAAGTCACTAGAAATCAATACATTTACATTAATAAACATTTGTTCGTTTGACGAGACCAATCTGATCTCACAAGATCAAGTTTTATTGCTTTAAGGTTTATGAAGCTATTTTCATACACAATGCCGCGGTGTGTTCCAGAAGTCACAGTGGACGAGGCGCGTGACCACCTGAAAGGGCCAAAATAGAAATGACCATCGCCTCTGGGGTTTCCTTTACAGAAGATCAATTTCCTCAGGGTCGGACCTTTGTGGTCATCAATTGGTCATTGAACCATTGACCCCTTGTTACTGCTTCGGCCTTCCCCAGCAGAGCGTTCCCCTATTGACGACAAAGGTCTTATCCTCAGGATATTGTGCGGTGCGCTTGCACGTGCGCGCGCATGTTATTGTGGGCGCATACAAACTAAACATCAGGGTCATCTGCCCCCCCCCCCCCCTTTCATGATTTTCATTTTGATCATAGATTAGGCATTTTAATGTTATCGTTAATTATAGGCAGTCCATCTTTGGGATAACGGAACGCAGCTTACAGCAGGAAGGGAAAGGCCGTCTTATGTTATAGTTATTACTATTCTTTAGACAACGTTACCCTCTAATAGAGCCGCAGATTAATTTTGTGCAATTTTCTCTAGCGCGACACAGCAGAGAATCTTGTCATGAATTAACCAGAGACATATCTGTGAATATATAGTGAAAAATCAATCTGTGATCCTGGTAGAGGGTAAGAAAGCGTAATCTGACGAACAGCTGAACTTGTACTCACTGGAAACGGAACTTTTTGCTACTTCGCAGTCAGATTTACACTTTGTTATTCTCAAAAGATAATTTAATCTTTTTTTTATAATTTCTTTTATCTGCACGAAATATTAAACTATTTTTCTCTGACGTTTTAAGCTTGCAATTACGTTGTTTGCGCAGCTTATCTATCGCTTTTGCTGGGAGAGCGATTCTTTTTCAATTGAATTCTCTCTTCAATGTGACACTGAACATTTGAAAATGATTTATGAATGTTGCTCCTGTCATTTCGTTTTGTTGTTAATAGGCCTCACACCTACGTAATTTCGGTAATTTTGGTGTTGTGAATATTCCAAGTGGATTATAATTGATGTCATGTTCACCGATAACCCCGCTGCCGTCACGAAATTCTCATTGAAAACTACGATTACCGTATCGGATGTCCTTCGCATCATCCCTTCTTTTTACGAATCCAGGGAGTTCTTTTTTTTTTTCTTTCGTGTTAATAAAACATTCTATATGCACGTAAAGTTTTTGAAATTGTAGTTATGCGAAATTTTGTCAAATATTATGTATAAATAGATACCGTTATGAGGTTCGTTGTTATTTTATTTATTAAGTGGTCCGTCTTGGATTAGCCATTTGGCAAGTTTTGAGTAAAGTCAAAGGAAACGGGAGCCGTTTTATTGTGAAATACTGGCGAGAATTCTATCCCCCTGTGACTTTTACGATTTGTTTATCGACTTTGAACCCTTTTGTGTTCCACGTTATTTATTGTTGTTTTTTTCCTGACTTTTGTAAAATTCATTTCATCGTGCCCCCCTGCAATATTTGTGTTGCGGGCAATAAGAGATTAGCATTGATTCTATGATATTATACGTCGGGTTACTAGAGGAGAAGCAGTAATTTTGCGACTATGGCTCTCGGCCTATAGAGCAGTCACACTCGCCATTATGGGTGAAAGCCTCAACAATCGACTCACAAATCAGTCAATGAAAAGGAATTATACAGCGGAAATGTAATCCCCAAATTGATCCGCACACACGTATTGAAAACGTGATTACTTTTTGACTTTTGGTATTGGTAAACAGACAGGATATGATTAATATTGTGACGTGTTGAAAGGGAGGGGCTTTTTTGACTTGTTCAAAACCAGGGATTTAGCACGCGTCTGGTTACGTGCTGTCTGCTCTATGTCTGGTGAACTCGAAATATTTATTTTATCAATCATTGCTTTTTGGACACGTACACACATATATTATATTTACGTACATGGACAGGGGCGGATCCAGAGATATTTTCTGACAGTCTTCCAAATTATCTTGTTGAGCTATCCTCTATTTTTGGCCGTCTTTCGACAAAAAAATTAGATACCTGTCAATGTAAACTTGAAAATCTGACCGTCTTCGGGAAGACCTTGGAGACGGCCTCAATCCGCCCCCATTGGATATACCTGTATCAATTCTGTCTCAACTCGATAAATCGTCCATTTTTGCTTTGAAAAAAAAAAAAAAAAAAAAAAAAATGGGGGGAAAGAGAGGAAGAAAAATGCATGAAGTCAGATAATGTCGATAAATGTATATGCTCTGTTAAAGATACAAATAACAAACTTATTTAATTTGTCGTAAAATCGAATGCAAAAAAAAAAAAAAAAAAAAAAAAAAAAGAGTACGCAAGGCAAGAATTTCGGCATAAACCGCGAAGATTCGTAAACGGGACGAACAAAACTGTTTGTGGTCCTGTGGTGGTCTGTGGCTTATTTGAACGACCAGGTGATCACTTCACAATTTACTCTCTTTTTGTGCCGTATAATGACACCAGAGTAGCAAGGACATTAAAGGGACAAAGTGCTTTCGATGGGGGCATTTGTGTGGAGACAAACAGCCGAATTTGTCACCCTGTTCAGGACATGAGGAGAGTGTTTGGACGCTTTTGTCGGGCCACAGGTGACAAGGGGAGCAAGGCAAGTGTCATTGTCCCCGTCCGCGCTATTAATTACACAGATCATCCACTTCACTAGGCGCTTTGGTCCCTTGGTGGATTGGATACGCAGAAGAAGTGCAGACCCCCGTGTTGTATTGAAATGTAGTTATTTCTGTGAAAAATGGAATCTATCGAGTTTTGTTTTATTTTGAGATTGGGGGAAATAACCAGGGGTCGGTAGCAGTCAACTGTGAGGCGTTGATCAAAACTGCACGACCGATTTTTTTGCATTAGATTGCGCGTGGGTTTTATGACAACGGTGTGCGCGGGCGTGCATATCTGCAATTTTTTTTATGGCAGCAAGTGTCATTGCAGATCAAGTAATTCAAACCTAATTTGCCGGTGTGTGTGTGTGTGTGTGTGTGTGTGTGCGTGTGTGTGTGTGTGTGTGTAAGAGAGAGAGAGAGAGAGAGAGAGAGAGAGATGCACCAGTTTCCCTCTACAGAAAGGCTAATTCAAGACAGGCTACTAATCTACCAGGACATCGTAAAATACTGTAATGTTTTCGCTTCTTCATTTACGTGTTTTATGGCAAGCGTAAAGGTCAAACACCCAATTTCCTTTAAACATTTAGCATTCAATAATTAAAGTGCTGACGAGGTTAAGTTCTGAAGTTTGGTTTGCAAAGATTTACCCCGAGACGACAAGAGTACACAAGTGCACGTGAAAACCCATCGTAACACCCCCTAGTTCTGATACTGTCAGAACTCACTCACCCACACAAATCTCTATGAACGAGTGTATATCAAACAGAAGAAATTTTCAATCAGGACCGATCAGAAATTCCGCCACTGTAAAATATTTTCTTTTACGGTTATGGAAATTTCGGTCACAGTTCACTGCGGATGAGTGGAATGCCACAAATCTTAATCACTGGAGCGGTTTTGTTTAATTAAAACTCCAAAATAAAGATTTATTGATCATTTGTAATAGCAACATTTCCGACTATTGTGCCTTTTTGATACCAACTCGCTACTGTTAAATGGAGCATTTCAGGGTCCGGTCGGCGACCGTTTGGTGTGTAATGACCTCATAAATGAGGGTTACGACATTAATAGTAACCGTCCCTGTGATACTACGCTACACGTAAATGAAATGAAAAGGACCAAGTGGGATTTTGACGCGCGTCAAGCGCACGTTGCACGCGATTAGTCATATCACCTTCGTTTGTGACGTAAGCCAACGTGGTCATCGCGTGCATTTTGTAACTTTGATATGGTCATCTTTATAGGACAGTATTGTGCATTTCCCCATATAATGTACTTGATGCATTTTCAAAGAATATTCTTCTATTTATGTGCCAGAAAAGTAATCCATTGTCAATCTTGTCCTTTCCCCGTTCTAGACCTGTAAAAAAGAGAAATATGTATAAACATGAGGTTTTGATATAAACAGTTAAATGAAAAAAAAATGATTTATTAATTTACAAGCCCTAGTTCTCATCGCTGTCAAGCTTATATCAAAGGTGAGAATATTGACCTTTTTAATTAGCTCGGACAATTTCAAAGACTTGAAGTGAGCTAACGCATATCTTTTACGTTAGAGTTCCAAACATTCAAAGACGTTAAGAGTGAAGAAAATAAATATGCTACACACAGCAAGATTGAAAAAAAATCCCCTCTTTTAGGAGTTTTTGTCCGTTTTGTGACAAAGAAGGAGAGTAGAAACAGTTAATCAGCTAATATTGGACTTTGTGTGAGATATGAAAGAATATGGGAAATTCAGGGATGGGACAGAGAGTTTTTCTATAGTGCCATAAGACGTTTCTGTTGTGAAGGCACACCGGGTGGAGGTGGGGGGGGGGGGGGGGGGGGGGGGGGGGCCGTATTAGTGCTTTCTCCATCTAATGATCCACATATTGCACATCCTCAGATTTGTAGAAAAAAAAAACCTAGAAAAAGGACTAACTGGTGGCAAGTTCTGTAACTAACAGACTAGGGTAAATAATCAAAGTATAGATAAAAACACACGCAAACAATGATTAAATCTAATGATTTTGGTTGGATTTGAATTCAACAAAAGTTTAAAATGATGAGGACAGATGTAGCCTCTACCAGGACCACAGATGAATTTTTCACTAGATATTCACAGATATGTCTCTGGTTAACTCTCCACACTTTTCTCTGCTTTGTCCAGAAAGATTTTTTTGTATGGAATGAATACTGTCGGTCAACTGGACTCTAGTATAGACAAGGGCATGCTGTTGAAATATCTTTACAGGTTTAATTTCATTCAAAGTGCGCACTGTGTACAGTAGAAATATAAATTGGTATATCTGTACGTTAAAATATCGTCATCTCAGATCAGTATTATTACTATTATACAAATTCCTCAACTGGGTTGTGACAAACACGAAACAGACAGGAAAAGGCAAATCACTAAAGAATACACAGAAATACACAGAAAAGTCACATCAAGCTGATTATGTTGGGGAGACAGACATTAGTGTTCGGGTGGATAGATTTGGGGATGTTAAGCAAGAAAATATTTCACTTCAACTTCAATCTGCACTGCACCTCTCGCGATAACTCACCTCCAGAAAAAAATTACCTAGCAGTTCTCTCTCTCAGACCCGTTACTTTACTTATACAAAGCAACCTGTTACTGTTGAATTCCGACTGAGGGGTGAAAGTAATATAATAATCGGGACTACGAGGGCAGGTTACGGCCATTTTGTCTGCCCGTCCGAGTGAATAATTTGCTTAAGCAAGTGCTCGCTTTTATCAGCCGCAAAATCGCTGAAATCAATAAACCTCAACACAAAGCTTGCGGGATCTTTTCTTCTCGGTCTTTACAGTTGTTCCGAACTGTTACGATCTGTAACCAAAGTCACCATTCACAGGGGGAAGGATAAATATTTTCACAGTTAGATTAAAAAAAGGGAATTGTAAAGCCGTCATAGCGAGCCGTCACCCAAGTCTGCCACGCCCTATCTCGAGATTGCTACTGTATCCATGTCAATGGACCTGTCAGTCACGCTGCCACGTCACGGTCTGATATCGACGATGTTGTTTTCATCATGGTTACGCCGCGTGCGCATGTTGATTTCATGTCGATTTCGTCAGGGCGCGTGCCGCATTATTAATCGCCGTGTTACCAAAAACACAGCCGCACAAAGCATCGCCTCAGAGATAAATATATAACATAATAACGATATTGGACTCCCGACTTTATAACGACAATACCGAAACAAAGGTCGGGAAGTAATCGATGGGGCCCGATTTCACTACAGACATTCTTTAATGTGTCATTTCTGTCAATTAACACGAGGAAATGATGTAATTCATCATGAATCTTTAATTCAACTTTCGTTTGACATCGGGCCGGAGTCGATGCGTTCCTTTGTCGAGGCGACTGTCTTGAAATTATCGTAGTATTGACTGGTATTAAATGTGGATCACGCTGCACTGGATGTTGACTAAGATTCTGTAACCTGATTCAGTTAAAGTGCTTATTAAGAAAGATTAATTGTTATATCCCCTAATTTGTAGCATGATCCAATACAGGCCGTGGCCACGGTGTTTTATTGTGTCAATCCTCTTATATCAGTTTTTAAGCCTGTTCGATTTTACCTGTTAAAAATAGTTTCAGCAGTGTTGTGGTACACTAGACGTACCCAGACTAGACTAGACCTTGTCCCCGTATTCAGAGCTATTAAAAGAAATTGTGATATCGGACATATTTGGATCCCTCACGATTGGACTGCATTGGCATGAACGTGAACCCATGGCGATGAAAAGACATTAAATCGTATCTTTTGAAAAGAAAAAAAAATAGCACAGATAATTACTCATCGAGTTACACATTCTATTTTCAAAAAATTAAACCCGATCTTGTTTGAATTAGAAAACTGGTCTTAAAAGATTGACGGAAAGGCATTTTATATTCCAAATAATTGAGGACCCAGTATAGGCCTCTGGATCCTAGTAATGGTAAAACAATTTTGTATACGTACAAATTATATATTTTATGGCAGCGTCCTATTTTATCAAGCATATTAAACCTTTAGTTTGCCTGTGTGCGTGCGTCTGCGTGTGTATGCGTGTGTATGCGTGTGTGTGTGAGAGAGAGAGAGAGAGAGAGAGAGAGAAAGAGAAAAGGAGAGATAGAGGGGAAGGAGAGAAGACCATCAAATCTATCGTCAATTCCACATGCCATAGGCACAGCATGATTATCGCCACAGGAGTAATTTGATCATTCTTTGTTACCTTTCACAAAGAAAGTATGTGGGAGTCTCTCGTGTGTCCGTAATGATATTCTAATTGATGTTCCACTTCATAATCAACATAATAAACACAAGGTGAACGACTTCATTTATCCACAAAAATACTTCCGAACAGTACGCAAATACCGAGGAATGCCCACCGCCGTTGATGTTGTAGACATAATCATGGAATCGACCGTCACGATGTGAAAGACCTTAAATGCCTTGGATACTTCGTCCAATACTTTCTTGTAGTAATCCCCTTTCTTCGAGTATTGGTATTTATTATAAAAATATTGTCATGTTACCCTTTCTTTTCTCCGATCAAATTAGGACCTAATACGGGGTGATTTGATCGCTGGCTACAAAGAGGCAGGGGGCACTTAGCGAGAACGCACAAAGGCGGAGTTACGTTTAATGATGTTGTTTTTTGGCTGCGGAAATCGGGCAGGTGAAGCTCGTCCATCGATCTCTGAGAAGACAGGTGAAATGAACTCTCTTTGTCCCAAAGGAGTGAGCTTGTGGGGTTTTTCTGGTTTTATTTTGGTTCAATTTTGTCGGATCCTCTTATTTTTATATATATCCCTTGTCGGGATTACGCGTGTTGTTCTAAAGGTATTCGTATTAGAGGTATTTATATTCATAAGACGGTGAGTTGAGGTAGGATGAGTCGATGTTTTCAGCTGCTCACCTTTGTCAGATCGTTGGAATTTTCGGAGATAATTCAATATTGATTTCGTGGTTCATGTGGCTGACAAGGACATGCGTAACTTGCGTTTTATATGTTGTAAAATGTTTATATATCCCAGGTGACTCTTTTGGAACACATTTTATTTGCATGCAGGTTTCTTTTGAATAAACTTATAAAGATGATTATGACAATGTCTGCTTCAAACAACTTGACCCCCTTCTCTTTAGATTGCCACAAACTTATTTTTACAATTTCCCGTGGTTTTAAAAGGAGAAAAAGAAGAGTTAATAATTTCAATTAAACGACAAACACCCAGGAATATTAAGAGGACGGGCCGTTCATTAGATAAGTTATTTTTACTTTGTTACGTTTGTTTTAAAATGCTGCTGGCTTTCAGTTTTCAGTCCAGTTTCAAGCACTGACCAGGCAGAGTTGAACTTAGCGGTCAACTGGTCACACAAACTGGTCAACTGGTGCTTTTTCATCCCAAAACAACAGTTACTAAAACCGACGCAATAGTTCGAGACTGTTACGACTGTTGAGACTGCATTCCCACAGACACCATCGGTCTATGCAGATCGATCCAACTCTGCAGGGATTCTCACTGAGTGCAATCAGCTTAACTCCTCTTGTTTCCAGCGTACTCGTATTATGTTTTCTGCATTCTTTTTAACGCCAGGAGGAGGCTTGTCATTTAGTTAAGCTGATTGCAGTCAGCGAGAGTCCCCATAAAAGTTGGGTCGATTCACGTAGACCGATGGTGACTATGGGAATGGGCCCTGTGACGGGTAGCCTTACGGGCCAGCCATGGTAAAGGTTGACCGCTTCTCTAAGGGGCACACGTGCGTTCCTCTGGAACTGTGAGAACCGCTGAATAAGGACCACTGGTCATTGTCCGCAATTTTACGAAGGTCAACCGGGTCAAGCTCCACACAGGTGTAACAATGTCCTTTTGCCCGTGTCCAGTTATGTCATTAAAAACATTTGCGTCATAAATATTGAAATTAAACACAAATGTATTACAAATACAACCCGATTATTGTTCCGAAGAGAATCGTATCCGAATCTGGGATGGAAAGCCTGAGGTTAGGTTAAGTCTTCTGAGGGGAAATGTGACGACCAACAGTTCATTCGGTCTAGACGCCAGCAAGTGCGTGTCCACGTAAAAACAATTATTATGAAATTTGAACTGAAAAATTTCAGTTTACACTGATCTGTTTCGAGTTGTTTGTTTATTTATTGCAGTTTATTTAGTGCATGCTTATTGAATGAGCGCCCTTTGGTCTTTGGTTTTTGGGTTTGTTTTGTGAAAAAATTGTAATATGCTTGAACTTCGGAAACACGGAGGTGTGATTATTGCGTTCAACCGTGTATGCGTTGTCTGGGACTTTCTGAACCAATGGTGCTATGACTCGAACTGACTTCGGAAGACACGAACACAGTGCAGTATAGGTTGCTTATGGAGTAAAGAAATGCCGCCACTTGTTTTAAATTTAAAATCATAAATTTCAAAGTTCTTCAACACAAATTTGATATTTGGTTTAGTATATTAAAAAAAAAAAAACGTGTCGCCACGATGACTTTATGTCTTAGAGGAAAGTTGTTAGGTTGCTATACACTCTAAGAAAAAATATTTGTTGAATAACTTTAGCTATCTTGCAGTGTTCTTAACATACCTAATTCCTATAGGAATAAAATTAAATTGTCGATTCATGTAGTTTCGTCATTTCTGAATTTAAATATTCAAACATCGTAAATATTTGCTGCTTACATCAATTAATAACAGAAGTTAATACGGCAAATGAATGAGATAAATATTTGTAAGGAATGGCGCAGCTGATCAGTCTCCAGTAAAGGGGAAACGCATCGAGCAGGAAATACCAACAAATATTTGAAGTTACACAACATTAACAATGTCACAACAGAGGTATTTTTAAAACAAACACACAAATACAAGAACACAAAATTTGAACGAGCAATGCTTGGGGCAAATTAAAGGAAAAAGAGGCAATTTTCCAAATGCATGGAGAATCTGAAATGTGGCGAATCGCTAAGTATTACATGGACCTGTTACTCGCACCCAAGTGCCACGCCCTCTGGATAGCAGCGTAATCACCAGCGGACTGATACGCTCCATAATTACGCCACATTGATACAATGTTAAACAAATTGGAACCCGGTGGTTGAATCGCGGTACGGTTATTTCTCAAACGAGGCGGTAAATGAGCGAAACATTGAACCTATTGGAGACTAATATCCAGAAACACGATTGCAGCATTCAAAACATTTATCTTATTTCGTAATTGTAAAATGCAATTTTGTTATCGTTTTGTGAACACGAATCAAGAGGAGATTGACCCTTTTATTTTGATCTTGTTGTACGACTATTTCCCTTTCTATGACACTACAGAGAGGCTTTTCAGTCGAAATGAAATATGCGTCTACATGCGTTTTCTTCATAGAAAGGGTAGCAACTCTTTAACGTCACCCATCAGGTGTCCCTCCACACCCTTTTTTAATTTTTAAATGCAAACTGAATAGAACAACATTCAAATTTGCGTCTGTGTCAACTGGAGAAGAAATCTCAACACGTGTGACTTCCTGGCTTAAGCGTAAAATCATTCCAAACTTGTTTGATTTTCACACCTGGAGAAGATGGGTAATATAATACCTGCGGCTCGACTGCAGCAGGACTCTTTTCACTTTTTGTCAAGGTTGGACTTGTTTGTAAATACGCTCTGAAAGACATTAATACCGGCGTCTCAAATGACAGCAGCGACGCGATTGAACCCTTCAAAAGGCGTAAGGCGGGTTGAACATTACGAAGTCAATCGAAAACGTAAGAAAAAAAGTGGAATAAAAAAGGACGGTTAATTGGCTTTTGGGGGTTTAATATTGTTACACGCTTTACTACTAAGAGAAGAAAACTTCTGTTAGAAATATGTGGATATAGATCGCAGGGAGGCGTGAATGGGCGGTGGGTAAGGTCGCCGGGGTCGGCCTGTAAGGAGGCTAGGAAAACACACGTCCCTTATTCATGCACCCCTCACACACAAAGGGGCACGTCAGCGTCTCTTTAGTTAACTTAACAGCGGCACCCTCTTTACTATCAGCGCAATTCTTCTATTTGGTTACAGTAAACGACTTTTGAGTTGTTTTCTATTCATATGAAAAATTTCGGCGCTATTTTATCTTTAACCTGCGTCGTTACGTTATAAAAATCCCCCTAGCGTTAAATAAACTGTGGTGAAATGACGTATCAGTGACAGAAATGCAGTCTTTTTTCTTCTTTGTAAACTCAGGAGCATTTTTAATTCACAGCATATTGAAGTGTTATAACACTTAAATCGCGAGGAACGCGGAGACTTGAAAAGGGTCGTTTCTCTGGTAAAAGTGCACTTATTTCTTTTTTCAAATTGCGACGAAAAAGATTGCGAGAATTTTATATTGGTGCACTGCCCCCTTAAGATTAAATTCTGGTCAACATTTTGCAAACTATATCTATTTCGTGATAATAGAAAAATTGCAAGGTTATTTGGATCACTGAGACAGCCGGACAACAGCAACTTTTTCTTAGTTTCTGTTGAAAACCGTCACACACGGCATTCATTAGTTGCATTATCTATTATACATTTCTTGTAATATTTGCGGATATTGACATAAATAATATTGACAGCTGTCAATATGGAATGAATGAAGAAAGAAACTTAAAATTCGAAAGGAAAAAAACGAACAAACCTTCCCGATGACAGACGGAGAAAATCGCCATATTGAGGACCAACTATTAAAAGATTGCATTTCATTGGTTATAAAATGAAATTGTGTTAGGTGAGAAAGAACGAGCGCAATCGCGCCGAGTACTAAATAAGTTTTCATTAACTATTCTATCTCCATTGAATGTCTGATCCAAACAGCTTACATTTCTCCATTAAAAACAAAACAGAAAATTAAAAGCACAACAACTGAAACATTCACCTTTAACTTTATATTTATTCTTCTCTCTTCAGTTCCACAAATTCAGTTGAATCCCTCCTTTACAAGTCAGACATAAAATAATAAAACAAAAAGACATTTTAATTGGTGCTCAGTTCTACAGTGGCAGTTTTCCACAGTGAAGTTACACTTTAGCATTAAAGATACATTTAGGGAGCCCCAGGGTCCAATTCAGGATTTGATGGAGGTGGGTGGAGAGTCTAACCTCTCCCCCCACCTCTCACACACACAAAGTCCAATCTTTAAATGTACTCCTCACCCAAAATATCTCACTCAGTTTTTTAAGTGACATCTATATTCGAGATCTCACTTGACCTCTGCCATAAATCCACATAGAAATGTCCCCCAAATCCTTTAACTTTTTTTTTTTTTTAATTTTAACTGTTGCATTTAAAATTTACATCAAAACTATGGAGAAAAATACCCAGTTTACTTCCAGTGTCACAATTTACTGCAAACCAGACTTGTTCAAAATGTAGTTGTACTGTTTTCCAAACCTTCTCTGCTTTCTGGACCATTGGTGAATAAACAATAAATAAAAACAAATATCTAATCTACAGTTTGGAAACTTATCCAATATCTCTATCATTTCTATAAGATCTATCAGAGTTTTTTGCTAAGTTAAACATAAATTTGTCATTTGGTCACAATTTCTTGAAAAGCTTGGGACCAATGTCCAATTTCATAACTGATAACATTAAGAAAGGTCACATCCTTATTAGATACGGTTATCAAACATATACAGAAACAACCCTAAATGACATCACAATACAATGAATACTGAAGTTATAGGGCAGGAACAAAGTAATGAGAAATACTTTACAAGCAGTAGATGATTTAAAAAAAAAAAGACTTTACCTTACTACTGCTACTACAACTACCAGAGAATAAATAATGCTGCTAGAAAAAAACTAGTAATATAACAAAGTAGTTTGCCAACAGGACTAATAAACAAAACTCAGAACTTAATTGCAATAATATCTGGGTCAGTTTTCACAAAAGAACTTCGGGCAAAAACTTTGACTTATTTCAGTTCAGAAGAAAGCTGCAAGTGTCCACTAAAGTAGACTAACTATTGGTCTAAAATGATAGCCATTTTATTTCTTGTCAATCAGTAGGCATAATATTGTACTAAAAAGGAGTACCACTGATTGTGGGTCATATTGGACTAAAATTATTGGCTAAAAGTTTAGACCAATATTCAGTTTAAAGTTCTTTGCTTAAAAAAAAAAAATCTGGCTACCATTAGTCAAAATGTGTCTTTATGCAGAGTTATTGTTCTCGGTAACAATATCTTACAATTAAACACTACATCAAGAGAAGGTGAAGCTTTCTGAAAATGCCCCCAGTCATATATCAACATGATTACTTTGTTACACTAATCACAAAACAATATTTTCACTACATCACCAAACTATTTTTGAAATCAAATAATAAGTTACATTTAAAGCTAAATTTAAAATCCTCTCTCAGCGACAATACAGTATCTTGTGTTATTTGTATTAAACATTTAAATTCTTTCAGGAAAGAGAGAATTTCCTGTCTAAAGTACTGAAAATGTGGAACAGTCAAGAGCAGACAACTCATAGTGCAACCCAAGCTCTGGATACCACAGGTGCATACTGCTACCTATCTTTCCGTTTATAAAGTTTATCATATACAATTATCCATTTACATAAAAATACATCTTTCCATTCAAAGATTAGTGAATTACATAGATATACACAGATTTCCATAGCATTTGGACCAGTTGCGTTATATGGTAGTACCCATACTATAAAATCCCTTGAACAAATTTGATTGTGTTTAACCTCTGTTCACCCCAACAGGTGACCTTTTAGAGGGCATTTATTATCCACATAAGTCATAAATCATCCACCAGGGAATGGGAAATAGAGGGCATAAACTTTCCTCATAGGGCATAAACTTTCTTCGAAGGGCATAAACTTTCTTCGTAGGGCAGTAACTGTCCTCACTGGGCATAAACTGGTAACAAATGGATCAAATAAGATGAAGGGCATAATTTTAGGAAAAAAGGCCTGGAATATGAGGCTGGAGAGGGGAAATGTTACAAAGGAGGTTGTAGGTATGCCCTACTAAGATTTCAAGTACCATGGCCCCTGTAATTCCCCACTGGTTACAAGTATCATGAACAATAGCATATTTACTATTTACACCTCTGCTATATTACAAAACCCGCAACTAAAAGCAGATATTTTTTGTACAATAACTGCTGTCCTTATTCAAGAAAATAACTTCACAGAAATGCTTGACGACGAACATTATGAAGCATTTCAACTAAATCTAAGTCTCTCACATTCAAGTTGTATGTTAGATTGTAAAAGCAGTCTGTTCACAAAGATATGTCTACAGTTCCTGGTCCAAAATGAGGCTTTAAAACGTATATCCCCACAGCTCCCACCTCAAAGCGGGCTGTACATAAAAAAAAGTTTACCACCAATCCCCACAAATCCCTCAATCCATTTTGATGTTGACGTAGATATACCGGACAAATTTTAATGCTGCGAAGAAGGAGACGGTCCCCAACATCAGGAAAAACACGTAGCAGACCAGAATGGTGTAACCAAAGAACTGCACCGTCTGCAACAGTCCTGACATGTTGGAGCGCTTGAAGTAGTAGAACAGCGAGTACATGAACACGAACATCCCCGTAGACCTGGAAAAAAAATAAAGAGAAGCATAAATATGGGTCACTGGTCAGTCAAGTTCTGCAGTATAACCTGAAATATTTTGACAGGCAGTGGTTTCCCCAGGATTTGGGATACAGGGAGTCCAATATCTGAATCTGTAATTTTGTCACCAATTTACAGGGAGTCCAACCCAAGCGAATCAAGTACCCAACCTGCCATTTCCAAAAATATTCCTAAGCAGTTCATCCATCTTTGAAAAAATAAGCTGTCTTTTGAGAACAGAGGCCATCCAAATGACAGCTGGGCCCCGTATCTCGAAAGCATCGCAAATTGCGACCGTGTGCAAGCGTCTCGATTCCATCATTTGCCCATACTCGCCCCATATAATACATTGTAGCCTCTTTGTGATATCGCTATTCGCAATACGCGATGCTTTTGAGATACGAAGGCAAACACAAGACGTAAAATTGACATGTTCATTTCATAAAATTGTTAAAATTGCTATGCCTTCATATATGAGACTAAAACAGTTTACTTTCCCATGAAAACTTTCACATAAGATAAGTGTCCAGCTTTGTTTGCATTTTATTTTCACCAATGCCTCTTTTTGTCAGTCTTTCTGTTTGTCACCAGCCTCACTCAAATAGTTATGGCTGGATTTTTATAAAATTTTCTGGATAGGTCAGAAACATGATCAGGGCCCCGTATCTCAAAAGCATCGCATATTGCGAATAGCGATATCACATAGAGGCTACAATGTATTATATGGGGCAAGTATGTGCGAGTTATGGAATTGAGACGCTTGCGCACGGTCACAATGCACGATGCTTTTGAGATACTGGGCCCAGATTCCGGTGGTGATCCAGAAGTCAATGGTTACTTGTTAGTAAACAATTTGTCAGTCTGTCGGTTAGCACCATTATGCAAAGAGTCATAGTAGGATTTTAGCACATTTTTGATAGATCAGGAATTTGGTAAGTTTTAGTGACGATTAATTAATCAATTAGTTTGTTTATTAATCAGCTGTTTTGAAGGAAGTTTAAGCTCTCTGAATCCTTTTCTAGCTTAATTTTTTTTTTAACAAAAACTCCTTTTCAGGCTCAAATGTCTCAGTTAAAGTATTCGGCTAATTTGTTTTTCATTTTTCTGGATCATTCTAGTCATTTCAAAAAAAGGTACACTTTTATCCACCAAACATTTTCCTGTTTGACGCAGTTTCACCTGCGCATCCTACAGACAAAATCAATAAACAAAAAGCCGCAGTTTATCACATATCACCTTGACTGTCCCGGAGATAAAAGGACACAAAGAGAGTTCAGTAGCTCCTGTTCAACATAAATACCACACACAGCGGGGTTGCTGTGTTAACAACTTCTCTTTACATCGTGAACACAAGTTTACCACCTGCAATACACAGCGGTTATAACTGAAGTCCTGTTTACACTGGACCGAGCCAGACCTACTTGTGATACAGAGTACTTATTACAAGAGGCCTGTTTACACTCCACCAAGTCAGACTGGTCATCTGTGAAATAAGGCAGTTTACTTTAAATGTCCAGTACATAATGAACCCTAATCAAATTAGACCAAATTATACTTCAACTGGTTGTTTTTGCTATCAACCTCCTTCCTCACTGTGTAAATGTGAAATATTTTTGCTTTATCTTTTCATTTTCATTTCTTTCCTCTATTGAGTTTTTCTTTACACTGATTGGACCTCACATTAGGTAGACACATGGCAATTAAAACTGACAAGATGATTAACATACATACATCTTAAGTTTGCCCAAGTTTAAAAATTTAGACCAGCAGAAGTGACTTTGAGCAGAGTAAATCTTTACTAGTACATCAAACAGGTATCTCACCTCAGACTTCAATAATCACTCATGTAGAGAAAGATAACAGACAGAATTGCTACCAGCAGCAAAAATAACACAAAGACAAGCTGTTTCTTCTTCAGGTGCTAACAAAGGATTCCCTTTTATTTTCCCCGATGTTTATAGTGCAAATTGCTTCATTATACAATGAACAAAATACCATTCTATGCCAAACTTTGTAATTTTGACATGTACTATTCATCATATTAGGTCTGAAGTGTAAGGAATCAAACATATTTGAATCATAAAATTGTTTCACCTTAACCTACATTCTGCGTTTTTCTTCCTTTGAAATGATAAATGATCCTTTATTAGAAGCTAAAAATCCAGCATAAATCATAAATAAACTGCAGATTTTGTTCTTTTGGTTTTTTTCTCCTTTGTTCATTTGAAATGATTAATGCTTTAATGCATTTCACATAGTAATATTTTATCTCTGAAAGAAAATAAGATCTTGGTTGTTTGACGTCAAAAAACATTTTTCTTCTTGTCAAAATGTACCCTTTTTTACTCACAATTCAGTCGGAAAAAAAAAAGATACAAAAAAATCTCCAGATTCTCCACGTTCCCCACAGGTGCATATAAAAGTCATCTCCCCCATCCCTCATTCTGGCATACTTTATGTTACAACAGGTTGAGCACTCCCACCTGTCTCGAGCCACATCTTCACGTAACCATCACCTCATCCTCCCCCATTAAAACACTACCATAATTAACCTGCTGCTCCCTCGGCAACATGGCAGGTACAAAATACGGTACTTGCTCACAATTTCTGAACACTCCTCTTTTTTGTCCCTATCGTTAAAAAATTCACATAATTTTCCTAGCTGTGGTTTCACAAAAAAAAAAAAAAAAAAAAAAAAAAACCTTCAGTCAGGTTCCCTGGCTAAGAACTTAATTACCAAGGTTACATGGTCATATCTACCCTATCTGCAGCAGTGTAAAAGCACTCTCATGGAAATCCTAGTCACTTAAGCCAAGGAAGTTGACAGGTTCTGGGATACTCATTAACGCCTTAGTTTGTGTCCTTAAGCCAAATTCATTTTCAGACATGGACTGTAATATATCAAGTATTTCAAAATAACCCCACTTAACAAAATTAACTTATTTCATTTTGTTCAAATTTAATGAATGTGTACCATAAAAAAGCTCCACTTGATCTGTTTTATGTAAGACAGTGTCAGTTTAAGAGGCTTTGGTGATTTATGATGCACACTCAGCAACTTGGGCAGGAAATAGAGAAAAGAGTTTTACAAGTGCAAAAGTACTGAAAAAAATGTAGAAAAAAATATGGCTTCACTCGATGAGATAATAAAAAAGTTTTATCAAATTTGGATCAAAATAAAATAAATCTGACTTGTGAAATGCTGAGTTGCACATTTAGTGAGAAATTATTGCAATGATTAGTAATTAAAAAATTAATATATATTTTTCAAAACATTTAATATAATTTTCTCTGTCTCTCTCTCATTGTCTATAATTGAATCATCTGGGTCAGCTTGTAACTGTATCAAGTAGTACCTTAGGTCTTCAACCTTCTTCAGCAATTTTGATCCTTACAGAAACCCCTCAGCAGCTGCACTCACTGCCTCCCCAGCTGTCAACACACGCTGTATGAGTTTTCAAACTGAAACACGATTCCTGACCAAATTGGGTCATTTGAAAATTTCCCTCTCCTAAAAAAACAACATGCCTTTTACATAGGCCTCTGAACCAATTAAGAAGTACAATGTCCTGATTAGGCTGGTTTTGGTTATTCCATCTTTCCCCCCCCCCCCCATTTTTGGAGCGACCTTTTTGTTTTATGAAACATACCAGTAGAAAAATGCAACAATAAAAATACCAACAGATCACAGAAATCAAGTTCCCAGTGTGTCACAGATAGATTTTTTTATTTCTCAATTACTCTGTGGTTTGATATGATAACTGATAAACACTGGGTACACAGCACTGTAGCACCTCTACTTGCCAGGCACTGTTTCTGATTTTCTATTGGAGTCAATGACTTCTACCAACAGAATTCCATGTTCTTTATTTTCAATTATTTTTCGTATACTAAGTTTTTGAAAAGAACAAATAAAAGGAAGTCACCTTCTCTGAATACTATGTTCTTCAATTCTTATTCTTGTTTCCTTTGACTCAAATTTTGAAAAGAACAAATAAGGGAGGCGGTGCAAGACTTAGAATCATAATAAAAACCATCTTCTGAAACCTCATTGCCACAAAATGAATTTAATAAGCTCCATCTGGCGAGTTATCAATAATAAACAGCTTTCTTTCTCTCTCTCTCTCTCTTACACACACAGACAACCAAACACACACACAGTAATTTATTCATTCAACTGAACTAAGACCCTCAACTCTGTCACTCTGGATGCCTTCCAAAGCCATCATCATGATCATCATCTAGAGGAGCTACAAACACCACAAAGAAAAATCCCCAACAAACCTCTTCGCCACATGTTCTCTATAGACCCTGCCCCTCTCTCCCATCACTCACAATGACTGATGGCTCCAACTAGAACACTGAAACAGCCTCACAGAGATCATCTGGCAGGGGAATCCCCTCCTCAGCTGCCAATCAAACTGATTGACAGACAGCTACTGAATGAAGGCAGCTTCCTTATAAGGAGTGTCAGCATCATCCCCGTGAGATTGAGTTTCACAACTGAGAGCCCATGCTGAATGGTAGCACATGTGGAGGGTACTGGTAATACTATAGGCCTGTCTCTGCTGGCTTCTTTGTTTCTAGGCAGTTGTGGCATGGGTTTTGCTCTGGTGGTAGCTTTGGATTGTGGAAAACCAATATATTGGGGGTTGGGGGGGAGTAGGGTTTCTTGCTAGTTCATGTGGAAGGTACTGATAATACTATAGGCCCATCTCTACTAGCTTCTTTGTTTCTAGGCAGTTGTAGCATGGGGTTTACTCCCGCGGTAGCTTTGAATTATGAGAAAGCAATTGGGGTGTGTGTTGTGTGTGGGAGGGGGAGGGGGGGGGAGGTCGTTATATCTGCCAGTAGTGACATTATCTGTACTAAAACTGGAGTCAATACTGGAATTGCACAGAGTTCTTGGATACTATGGTGTTAAACTTTTGCAAGCATTTTTTTTCTTTTGTGGTGTGTGTGGATTATGGCAAATAAAAATGTATGTTTGTGTGTGTGTGTGTGTGTGTGTGTATCTGTGTATATGCACATCTGCATGTGCATGTATATATGCATCTCTGCATATGTGTGTGTGTATAATTTTTTCTGTCACTGGTAACATTTCCTTGGTAATCTGTCTCAGTACATATATTCACCTAATCCATGTACAGTTGGGCGTTTATAACACCAATTAAAAATACAGAGATGCCAACAACTGCTTTAAAATGTTCTTAAATATCTTTTTCACTGAATTTCCCAGTAAAATTCCCAGCAATCGTCAGAGTCACCCTACTTTCCCGGTCACTCACCCCATTCTTTTCTTTCTTTTTTCTCCCAACATATACAACTGCTGATTTATATATATATTTCTATTTCCAGGA
This sequence comes from Lingula anatina, assembly GCF_001039355.2. Next base: position 234,281 of record NW_019774959.1, on the reverse strand, counting down.
AGATCGTATTTTATTCACTACCCATGTACTTCCAATTATATATACTACTGTTCTGAGAAAACATTGCGTGACCCCAAACTCCAGGTAACAAGCTTCCTGATATTCTGAGGCACAATTTCCCTCATTCTCCGTACAAATAAATAGCCACGCTAGATAAATAATGTTCCCTGGCTCATAGGTAATGTCATGTATTCTGAGAGTCTTGGGGCAAACCACCCTGATAGGTAAAGAGGCCCGTTGGGGAGGGTGAGGGGAGAGGTTGGAAGGGTGGTTTAAAGACTGGGGTTACAAAACAGAACAACTAAAGAAGAGGGCCTTAGGCTTCATTCACATGGGAAGTCTATTTTCTAAATTCTATTTTCTATTCGCGGTATGTTTAGTGATCACGGTCTGTGCCCTGAATATCCTGCGGCCTAATTACAGGCAGCGCGAGCCAGTTACTTATACAAAGCTGTAATTAACTCTCGGCTGTGCTCTGAGGAGATTCTGATACCTTTACGCATGCGCAGTAGGAATTTAGCAAGTTAATGGCGACCACGATTGCTTTGAAAAATGTGTTTGTCGATTTTGTGCATATTTCGCGTCTGTATGTTTGAGTCGTCACACCTAAACCGATGAACTCCACAGCTTAGAGATACTACTGCGCATGCGTCAAGGTATCAGAATCTCCTCCGAGCACAGCCGAGAATTAATTACAGCTTTGTATAAGTAACTGGCTCGCGATGCCAGTAATCACGCCGTGGGATATTCAGGGCACAGACCATGATCACAAAACAAACCGCGAATAGAAAATAAAATTTAGAAAATAGACTTTCCATGTGAATGAAGCCTTAATGTGACCACCGTTCAATACCAGGCCATGACCAGAGTCATTTTAACTGGATATATGGAGACTTAGATTTGATAAAAGGCCGGAAAATGTTGGCATTTCTGATAGCAACAGACTATGAAGTTCTCTCTCTCTCTCAAAATCCCTGCAATTCCAGGTCATGAACACTTATTTTGAGAAGCTGTATGTAGGCTGACAAGTTTTCAGCAAAATGTGGGAATTTTTAATACCTAAGTGCTACGCAGGTTTTTGTCTCCTTCTTTCTCAAATTCCATCAAAAACCCCATAACAATCTCTCTCTCTCTTTCTCTCCAAATCCATCAAAACCCTCACAGAACCTCTTCCAAACTGAGAGTATAGCCTGGACAAGCTCCCTGCCGTCTCTCGTACTTGGCACCACCTCTTCTTCAACAAGGGGAAGAGCAAAGAGCACGTCACGCAAACACTCACTCCACAAAGTCGGCGCAAATCCCCCACGAGCTAAGAAAATGTCAAGCACATGCCGTAAGGTGCACATGACGTGTGTGATGGAGAGCGTGCGTACTACACCGGGTGAGAAGATTGAGATCTCAGCACGAGGGGATAAAAGGCTCTAATTTTCACATTAGTGTACTTCTATAGTGTTGTCCCTGCCAGGTGAGGCAGGTAATACCAGCTGCTGAGGATAGCATTCACCTTAAAACTACCACCTGTGCCAGGGAAAATACACTGGCCTTATTCTAAGATTTCTAAATTTTATTATTATTATTACTGGTTCAGCTTTTTTTCTTACAAATAGCCAAATGCTTTTAGCCAGATTAAAAACTGACACCTCATTAACAGTGATGGTGATTTTTTGAAAAATGGTTATGCTTTCTCTATTACCTTAGCAAAATCATGTTTGTTGAAATATTTTAATATTTTTCCTTTAGCCAGAAAATGACACTGCATTAACAGTGATTGTAATAATAATTTCTTGAAGAACAGTACTTAGTGTCTTTTTCATTTCTTTACCAAAATCATAGCATTTTCTGGATTTGGCAGATTTAAGATTCACTCTGCAAGATCACAAGGTCTGACAGAAGATCTTGTATAATTACCCCTGGTATTAATGGGGAAAATGACTAAAATTTTTGTTTGGTGGAGGAGCTTTTTACAAATAAATGAATTTGTATTAAAGAAACCATAATGAATTTGTACCAGTTAAAGGGATAATAACTCTTTGTTTTGGCCAAAAAATGAATTTTCCTGGAGTAAACAATAATTTTCCCATACTTACTAATGGTTAATGAATCCATTTTTACATTCAAAGTTAGTCCCTGGTTTTTTTCTAAAAAGTTTGGTTTTTTGTTAAAATCTCTTAAGAGATTATAACAGAGTATAGCCATCAATGGAGGTCACGTGGTCTGAAGACAAGCTCAAATATCAGAATAATAGCTATAATTGCTGTTTTTGTGGTAAAACAGAATATATTTCATTTCTATGAGTTATTCACAATGTTTTTATTGTGAAATATAGATCTCATACAAAGAGTTATTATCCCTTTAAAGCAAACATAGGTCAATGCCTCCAAGTTGTTATCTAAGTGCATACCACTTATCCCAACTGTACCAAAATGTTTCAAGATTCTCAGGTGAAGGTACACCGACCTTAACTCAAACCAATTATAACCTTAATGACATCACACCATAAACTGACCAATTAAGCAATCCTATATCCATTCTAGAAAATTTATAAGACATATTTAACAATAAGGTCATCTGGTCAGTAAAATTCATACTGTGCAACGTTTAAGGCTCTGTTCTCACAACTTTTAGATCGATCTATCACCGCGGGGAGTCTCACTAGATTACTGTCAGATAATCCCCCTTAAGTGTCCGTCCCCGCCTACTACAAGCTTTAAGGGGTAATTAACTTTCGTGTCCGCCCGGCTGACAGCTATTTAGCGTGAACTCCCAGGGAGTTAGGTCGATCCAATGTAGGTCGATCTAATCTATGAGAATGGGGTGTAAGTTAGTCACGCTGTGAACACAACCTGGGAAGGAGATATTTTGGCATTTGTTAAGTACTACATCTTAAAGGAATGCCCCTTACACCTGACCCCGTCCTGCAGCTAGCATCTTGAACCTTTCTCTATTTCATCTTTGAACTCCCAGTGTTGTGCATCTCAATCAAAGTGTTTTATCTTTCATCAGATCTATATTTATGTTTTATCCACAGCTCTGCTCTGCTATGCAATATGTGTTCTTTACGTGCTAACCTCTATTTCTGCACTCACTGCACTCATTTTTGCTTTTACTTTTTAATTAAATTGCCTTGAACTATGACAGGCCTATGTTAGTTTTTACTTTAAAATATTATCTGTGTCAGTCTGTCAATTGCAAGCTTTACCTTATACAGCTGTAAATTCCCTTCCACCCCACCCAACCACACCCAAACTTCAGACAAATGTTTGAAATGAATTCCAAGACAAAGCACACACAGTAAAATATTATTTATTATTTAATAAATGGATCACCATCAAAATCTAACCTTGGTGAACTTATTTCTGACCTATCCAGAAAATTTGATCAAAATCCCCCAATAACCTTTTGAATAAACCAAGGAGGCAAAAACAGAACCTCCTTGGCAAAAGTAACAAGACAGTCACTCACCCTGCGCTGAATATGGACCGCCACCACCAACGATAATCCTCCGCCGAGAGCTGAAAGTAGGTCAGCGCCACAGAGATACAGGCTGTCACGCTCAGTAAGATCACATAGACCAGGAATAATATTCCGTACAGCGTGTACTGCTCCCGTCCCCACAGTGTGGCAAATATGTAGTACAGCTCCACGGAGATTGCACTGAAATATGGATTATGTTATTATATATATATTATATAATATTATATTATATTATATTCATAAAATCTCATACTCATTCAAGTTTTTTTTATTACTGTAACTGTTGTCTCTCTTTATTGAATGTAACCGATCTTTTAAAATCTAAAAGCTCATCAAAAATATAAAGGTGATTTTTTTTCAAATACTTATGTCAAATTTGGTGCAAATTTTCTTTACATTTGAAACTAAATCTCACCTAAATGGTAGAAATCCCGCAACGAGGCAGTGGACACCTGCGGACCTGTACCAGGGTACGTCTGGTATCTCGCGGGAGATGTTCTTGGTACGGCAAGGGGCATCAAAGCCATTGGCGTAGTTCTTTCCAAAGATCCCACCGATGACTGTCAAGGGGTATCCTACTGGAAGAAATAGAGAGAGTGGAAGATGTTAGAAAAAAGAGAGGAACCCTCAACCACAGACCCAACAAGGAGATGTTCACAAATCACCACAAAAAAAAAAAAAAAAAAAAAATCATTATCAGATTCCTGTATTGAGCACAGCTCCTGAGAGAGGCATGTTCACATCCAGCTTAAATGTCAAGAATATCACATAAGGAGCATATACTTTGGGGTCTTATTTTTCACTGGTGTGAACATAGACATAGCATAAGATAAAAGAAGGAAAAGATTCCACTAGGTGGTAGAACTGTAATGTATTTATTATCCAAAATAGAGGACCTCCACCAGCCAAACAACTGGTATAAACAAAAACACAGTGAGTGATGTAAGAAGTAAAGTAGGCACTAGGCAGAAGATTAATAACTAAAGGTTTATTTTTCTTTAAGAGCCATCAAAATAGTAGTAAGGGAGACCTGCCCAATACTATCCTTGAGCCAATCACTATGAATTCTCAAGTCTAGTCTTTTATCAGGTAACTTTCATAAAAGCTGTTCTACCCAATGGAAAGAGAATAGAGTCAAAATCTAGATGAAGCTCTCTAGGGACCTTACAACTTCTGAATAAAATTTCAAAGTCAGTGCCAGGTTCAGAGGCAAAAAGACAAGCAAACAATCAGCTACATATATCATGAAATTTGCAAGTTTTGGCTAAAAATCACAAAAACACCCATGTTCATGAGAAAAGCATGGTGGATCATAGCAATGTCACTGAGAGTGCAGAGTTACCCCATGGCAAAGCCTGTGCAGCCCCCATACTTACCAAGTACCCAGAGAGTCATCAAGAGTACAATGGTCCCCCATGGCAGTGCCTGTGTGGTCCCCTGCATCCAGGACATTGTGTTTATCACGCTCCAGATGAGGAAAAATGGAACTGAAACGCAAAGCAGAATTGAAAATAGGGAAATGTGAAAAATACAAAGAGTTCTGAATCATGGTTTCTTACAACAAATATTGCCTTAACATGGTTTGCTAGCCATCTGATATATTTTCTCCAAAACAATAATCCATCTATACAAGAGAAGCACTTAATATGTGAAAACCGTTTAATAAATACAAGTTTTCCATATAATGGAGACTGCTAGCTTGGTGACTTTTGTTTTTTTTTTCACCATTTTTGAATACTCACAAGAGAACAGGCAAGAGGTGAGGTTAATGTTCCACACCCAACTCTCTCCTCCCATCTTCTTGTACATATTAGCAGCCACATAACCAGCCACACCTAAAACACAGAATATACACAGTTAACGTTGACATGATATATCTATAAAGCATTTTACAGTATATATGTATAAAATAGTAATATGACGTGAAGGAAGTTTTTTTTTCCAAGTCTATTACTAGCCCCCATATTATGGTTCGGATTATGTGTTAAATATAAACAAGGCACAAATGAAGTCCTTTTTTCAAGTCTATGACTAGCCCCCATATTATGGTTCGTATTATGTGTTAAATATTAACAAGGCACAAATGAAGTCCTTTTCNGTTTTAAAATTCACATAATTTTCCTAGCTGTGGTTTCACAAAAAAAAAAAAAAAAAAAAAAAAAAAAAAAAACTTAAATCAGGTTCCCTGGCTAAGAACTTAATTACCAAGGTCACATGGTCATATCTCACCCTATCTGCAGTAGTGTAAAAGCACTCTCATGGAAATCCTAGTCACTTAAGCCAAGGAAGTTGACAGGTTCTGGGATACTCATAAACGCCTAACTTTGTGTCTTAAGCCAAATTAATTTTCAGACATGGACTGTAATATATCAAGTATTTCAAAATAACCCCACTTAACAAAATAAACTTATTTAATTTTGTTCAAATTTAATGAATGTGTACCATAAAAAAGCTCCATTTAATCTGTTTTATGTAAGACAGTGTCAGTTTAAGAGGCTTTGGTGATTTATGATGCACACTCAGCAACTTGGGCAGGAAATAGAGAAAAGAGTTTTACAAGTGCAAAAGTACTGAAAAAAATGTAGAAAAAATATGGTTTCACTCGATGAAATAATAAAAAAGTTTTATCAAATTTGGATCAAAATAAAATGAATCTGATTTGTGAAATGCTGAGTTGCACATTTAGTGAGAAATTATTGCAATGATTAGTAATTAAAAAGTTAATATATATTTTTCAAAACATTTAATATAATTTTCTCTCTGTCTCTCTCTCATTGTCTGTAACTGCATCATCTGGGTCAGCTTGTAAACTGTATCAAGTAGTACCTTAGGTCTTCAACCTTCAGCAATATAATTTTGATCCTCACAGAAACCCCTCAGCAGCTGCACTCACTGCCTCCCCAGCTGTCAACACGCTGTATGAGTTTTCAAACTGAAACATGATTCCAGACCAAATTGGGTCATTTGAAAATTTCCCTCTCCTAAAAAACAACATGCCTTTCACATAGGCCTCTGAACCAATTAAGAAGTACAATGTCCTTATTAGGCTGGTTTTGCCTATTCCATCTTTTTCCCCCCATTTTTGGAGCGACCTTTTTGTTTTATGAAACATACCAGTAGAAAAATGCAACAATAAAAATACCAACAGATCACAGAAATCAAGTTCCCAGATAGATTTTGTGTCACAGATAGATTTTTTTATTTCTCAATTACTGTGGTTTGATATGATAACTGATAAACACTGCGTACACAGCACTGTAGCACATCTACTTGCCAGGCACTGTTTCTGATTTTCTATTGGAGTCAATGACTTCTACCAACAGAATTCCATGTTCTTTATTTTCAATTCTGGTTTTCGTATACTACGTTTTTGAAAAGAACAAATAAAAGGAAGTCACCTTCTCTGAATACTATGTTCTTCATTTTCTATTCTTGTTTCCTTTGACTCAAATTTTGAAAAGAACAAATAAGGGAGGTGGTGCAAGACTTAGAATCATAATAAAAACCATCTTCTGAAACCTCATTGCCACAAAATGAATTTAATAAGCTCCATCTGCCGAGTTTTCAATAATAAACAGCTCTCTTTCTCTTTCTCTCTCTTACACACGCACCAGTCAACACGCACACACACACACACACAGTAATTTATTCATTCAACTGAACTAAGACCCTCAACTCTGTCACTCTGGATGCCCTCCAAAGCCATCATCATGATCATCATCATCTAGAAGAGCAACAAACACCACAAAGAAAAATCCCCAACAAATCTCTTCGCCACATGTTCTCTATAGACCCTGCCCCTCTCTCCCATCACTCACAATGACTGATGGCTCCAACTAGAACACTGAAACAGCCTCACAGAGATCATCTGGCAGGGGATTCCCCTCCTCAGCTGCCAATCAAACTGACTGACAGACAGCTACTGAATGAAGGCAGCTTCCTTATAAGGAGTGTCAGCATCATCCCCGTGAGATTGAGTTTCACAACTGAGAGCCCATGCTGAATGGTAGCACATGTGGAGGGTACTGGTAATACTATAGGCCTGTCTCTGCTGGCTTCTTTGTTTCTAGGCAGTTGTGGCATGGGTTTTGCTCTGGTGGTAGCTTTGGATTGTGGAAAACCAATATATTGGGGGTTGGGGGGAGTAGGGTTTCTTGCTAGTTCATGTGGAAGGTACTGATAATACTATAGGCCCATCTCTACTAGCTTCTTTGTTTCTAGGCAGTTGTAGCATGGGGTTTACTCCCGCTGTAGCTTTGAATTATGAGAAAGCAATTGTGTGTGTGTGTGTGTGTGTGTGGGAGGGGGAGGGGGGGGGAGGTCATTATATCTGCCAGTAGTGACATTATCTGTACTAAAACTGGAGTCAATACTGGAATTGCACAGAGTTCTTGGATACTATGGTGTTAAACTTTTGCAAGCATTTTTTTTCTTTTGTGGTGTGTGCGGATTATGGCAAATAAAAATGCATGTTTGTGTGTGTGTGTGTGTGTGTGTGTGTGTGTATCTGTGTATATGCACATCTGCATGTGCATGTATATATGCATCTCTGCATATGTGTGTGTGTATAATTTTTTCTGTCACTGGTAACACTTCCTTGGTAATCTGTCTCAGTACATATATTCACCTAATCCATGTACAGTTGGGCGTTTATAACACCAATTAAAAATACAGATGCCAACAACTGCTTTAAAATGTTCTTAAATATCTTTTTCACTGAATTTCCCAGTAAAATTCCCAGCAATCGTCAGAGTCACCCCACTTTCCCGGTCACTCACCCCATTCTTTTCTTTCTTTTTTTCCCCCACATATACAACTGCTTATTTATATATATATTCCTATTTCCAGGAAGATCATATTTTATTCACTTCCCATGTACTTCCAATTATATATACTACTGTTCTGAGAAAACATAGCGTGACCCCAAACTCCAGGTAACAAGCTCCCTGATATTCTGATGCACAATTTCCCTCATTCTCCGTATAAATAAATAGCCACGCTAGATAAATAATGTTCCCTGGCTCATAGGTAATGTCATGTATTCTGAGAGTCTTGGGGCAAACCACCCTGATAGGTAAAGAGGCCCGTTGGGGAGGGTGAGGGGAGAGGTTGGAAGGGTGGTTTGAAGACTGGGGTTACAAAACAGAACAACTAAAGAAGAGGGCCTTAATGTGACCACCCTTCAATACCAGGCCATGACCAGAGTCATTTTAACTGGATATATGAAGGCTTAGATTTGATAAAAAGTCAGCAAAATGTTGGCATTTCTGATAGCAACAGACTATGAAGTTCTCTCTCTCTCTCTCTCAAAATCCCTGCAATTCCAATTCATGAACACTTATTTTTTAGAAGCTGTATGTAGGCTGACAAGTTTTCAGCAAAATGTGGGAATTTTTAATACCTAAGTGCTACGCAGGTTTTTGTCTCCTTCTTTCTCAAATTCCATCAAAAACCCCATAACAATCTCTCTCTCTCTTTCTCTCCAAATCCATCAAAACCCTCACAGAACCTCTTCCAAACTGAGAGTATAGCCTGGACAAGCTCCCTGCCGTCTCTCGTACTTGGCACCACCTCTTCTTCAACAAGGGGAAGAGCAAAGAGCACGTCACGCAAACACTCACTCCACAAAGTCGGCGCAAATCCCCCACGAGCTAAGAAAATGTCAAGCACATGCCGTAAGGTGCACATGACGTGTGTGATGGAGGAGCGTGTGTACTACACCGGGTGAGAAGATTGAGATCTCAGCACGAGGGGATAAAAGGCTCTAATTTTCACATTAGTGTACTTCTATAGTGTTGTCCCTGCCAGGTGAGGCAGGTAAAACCAGCTGCTGAGGATAGCATTCACCTTAAAACTACCACCTGTGCCAGGGAAAATACACTGGCCTTATTCTGAGATTTCTAAATTTTATTATTATTATAATTATTATTGGTTCAGCTTTTTTTCTTACAAATAGCCAAATGCTTTTAGCCAGATTAAAAATTGACACCTCATTAACAGTGATGGTGATTTTTTGAAAAATGGTTATGCTTTCTCTATTACCTTAGCAAAATCATGTTTGTTGAAATATTTTAATAATAATTATTATTATTTCTTTTTTCCTTTAGCCAGAAATTGACACTGCATTAACAGTGATTGTAATAATAATTTCTTGAAAAACAGTACTTAGTGTCTTTTCCATTTCTTTACCAAAATCATAGCATTTTCTGGATTTGGCAGATTTAAGATTCACTCTGCAAGATCACAAGGTCTGACAGAAGAACTTGTATAATTACCCCTGGTATTAATGGGGAAAATGACTAAAAATTTTGTTTGGTGGAGGAGCTTTTTACAAATAAATGAATTTGTATTAAAGAAACCATAAAGAATTTGTACCAGTTAAAGCAAACAGAGGTCAATGCCTCCAAGTTGTTATCTGAGTGCATACCACTTACCACGACTGTACCAAAATGTTTCAAGATTCTCAGGTGAAGGTACACCGACCTTAACTCAAACCAATTATAACCTTAATGACATCACTCGATAAACTGACCAATAAAGCAATCCCATCCATTCTAGAAAATTTACAAGACATATTTAACAATAAGGTCATCTGGTCAGTAAAATTCATACTGTGTAAAGTTTAAGTTAGTCACGCTGTGAACACAACCTGGGAAGGAGATATTTTGGCATTTGTTAAGTACTACATCTTAAAGGAATGCCCCTTACACCTGACCCCGTCCTGCAGCTAGCATCTTGAACCTTTCTCCATTTCATCTTTGAACTCCCAGTGTTGTGCGTCTCAATCAAAGTGTTTTATCTTTCATCAGATCTATATTTATGTTTTATCCACAGCTCTGCTCTGCGATATGTTCTTTACGTACTAACCTCTATTTCTGCACTCACTGCACTCATTTTTGCTTTTACTTTTTAATTAAATTGCCTTGAACTATGACAGGCCTATGTTAGATTTTACCTTAAAATATTATCTGTGTCAGTCTGTTAATTGCAAGCTTTGCATTTTACAGCTGTAAATTCCCTTCCACCCCACCCAACCACACCCAAACTTCAGACAAATGTTTGAAATGAATTCCAAGACAAAACACAAATATTATTTATTATTTAATAAATGGATCACCATCAAAATCTAACCTTGGTGAACTTATTTCTGACCTATCCAGAAAATTTAATCAAAATCCGCCAATAACCTTTTGAATAAAGCTGTTTCTTAACAAACCAAAGGAGGCAAAAACAGAACCTCATTGGCAAAAGTAACAAGACAGTCACTCACCCTGCGCTGAATATGGACCGCCACCACCAACGATAATCCTCCGCCGAGAGCTGAAAGTAGGTCAGCGCCACAGAGATACAGGCTGTCACGCTCAGTAAGATCACATAGACCAGGAATAATATTCCGTACAGCGTGTACTGCTCCCGTCCCCACAGTGTGGCAAATATGTAGTACAGCTCCACGGAGATTGCACTGAAATATGGATTATATTATTATATATATATTATATAATATTATATTAAATTATATTCATAAAATCTCATACTCATTCAAGTTTTTTTTTATTACTGTAACTGTTGCCTCTCTTTATTGAATGTAACCGATCTTTTAAAATCTAAAAGCTCATAAAAAATATAAAGGTGATTTTTTTTTCAAATACTTATGTCAAATTTGGTGCATTTTCTTTACATTTGAAACTAAATCTCACCTAAATGGTAGAAATCCCGCAACGAGGCAGTGGACACCTGCAGACCTGTACCAGGGCACGTCTGGTATCTCGCGGGAGATGTTCTTGGTACGGCAAGGGGCATCAAAGCCATTGGCGTAGTTCTTTCCAAAGATCCCACCGATGACTGTCAAGGGGTATCCTACTGGAAGAAATAGAGAGAGTGGAAGATGTTAGAAAACAGAGAGGAACCCTCAACCACAGACCCAACAAGGAGATGTTCACCAAATCACCACAAAAAAAAAAAAAAAAATCTTATTATCAGATTCCTGTATTGAGCACAGCTCCTGAGAGAGGCATGTTCACATCCAGCTTAAATGTCAAGAAGATCACATAAGGAGCATATACTCTGGAGTCTTATTTTTCACTGATGTGAACATGGATATAGTATAAGATACAGAAAGGAAAAGGTTGCACTTGTTGGAAGAACTGCAGTGCCAGGTTCAGAGGCAAAAAAGGACAAGCATAATATAATCAACAACATATATCATGAGATTGGCTGCAATAATCCAGCAAGTCTTAACTAAAAATCACAAAAAAACACCCATGTTCATGAGGAAAGCATGGTGGATCCTAGCAGTGTCACTGAGAGTGCAGAGTTACTCCCATGGTAAAGCCAGTGTGGGTCCCCATACTTACCAAGTACCCAGAGAGTCATCAAGAGTACAATGGTCCCCCATGGCAGTGCCTGTGTGGTCCCCTGCATCCAGGACATTGTGTTTATCACGCTCCAGATGAGGAAAAATGGAACTAAAATGCAAAGCAGAATTGAAAATAGGGAAATATGAAAAATACAAAGAGTTCTGAATCATGGTTTCTTACAACAAATATTGCCTTAACATGGTTTGCTTGCCATCTGATATATTTTCTCCAAAACAATAATCCATCTATACAAGAGAAGCACTTAACATGTGAAAACCGTTTAATAAATACAAGTTTTCCATATAATGGAGACTGCTTGCTTGGTGACTTTTGTTTTTTTTTTCACCATTTTTGAATACTCACAAGAGAACAGGCAAGAAGTGAGGTTAATGTTCCAGACCCAGCTCTCTCCTCCCATCTTCTTGTACATATTAGCAGCCACATAACCAGCCACACCTAAAACACAGAATATACACAGTTAATGTTGACATGGTATATCTATAAAGCATTTTACTGTATTTATGTATAAAATAGTAATATGACATGAAGGAAGTTTTTTTTTCCAAGTCTATTACTAGCCCCCATATTGTGGTTCGTATTATGTGTTAAATATTAACAAGGCACAAATGAAGTCCTTTTTTCAAGTCTATGACTAGCCCCCATATTATGGTTCGTATTATGTGTTAAATATTAACAAGGCACAAATGAAGTCCTTTTATTCCAGTCTATTACTGGCCCCCATATTATGGTTCATATTATCTATGTGTAAAATATTAACATGGTATAAATGATTTTCTTTTTATTCAAGTCTATTACTAGCCCCCATATTATGGTTCATATTATCTGTGTGTAAAATATTAACATGGTATAAATGATTTTCTTTTTATCAAGTCTATTACTATCCCCCATATTATGGTTCATATTATCTATGTTTTAAATATTAACATGGCATGAATGATTTTCTTTTTATTCAAGTCTATTACTATCCCCCATATTATGGTTCATATTATCTATGTGTTAAATATTAACAAGGCATGAGTGAAGCTCTTTATTTCAAGTCTATTACAAACCCCCATAACATCATTCATATTAAAAAATTAAAATAACATTCTGTAATGCGAAATAAGTCGCAGCACAGACTCGCCAGAAGATCACAACATACCATAAATTTCCAGCTGCAGCATGTTAAAATTAAACATTAACAACATAAGGC
>NW_019774959.1:178718-217651 GCF_001039355.2 Lingula anatina | reverse complement strand
ATTTGCCTCCATTGCCTTTATTACTGTTGATTATAAGCACTTCATGTACCTATAAGTCGATTTAATCAATATCATAACTTTTTATACTTTCACATTTTTATTACTCTCAACCTACAAATTGCTACTCGCGGTATCTCCTCTACACAAAACAATGACGTAACGTTATCTGCTGTGCACTGAAGCTGGTTAAGAACATTGTGCCTCGTTTCAAATTGTCTTTCAACTTCATATCACACAGACAGAACTTCGAAAACGAGGCCACTGAGAGGGAGACTGTTGGTTACATTTCGATACGAGCGTTCGATTGCAAGCTATGGTTAGTTCTTTGCTTCTATGAAAGTGGGTGAAAACAGTGAGTTTATTTGATATTTTGCTGAAATCGCTTGTGAACATAGACAAAATAAAAGGTGAAAATAGGCTGTAAAAACAGCCAGCCCGTCGGGCGGGTAATCTGCAAATCTTACCCGCCCGGCCTGAAAGTTACCAGCCTCGGGCTGGCGGGCAGGCGGCCATTTCATACACTGTTTCTGGGCAGGAAACATTCCCCAACTTACAATGAATTGTAGTGCTATCTGAAATGCAAATTAAAAATCTGCCAACTGGCTTATACGATAGCACTGCCATTTAGAGAGCTACCAAAAAAGGAGACTAATCCGCTCCTTTTTACGAAGACATAGGTCTACTTTTACAAGTTCAGCATCATAAATCACTTCTTTATATATTAATTTTATAGTGTTCTTAGCCTTACTCTATGCCAGAATACATTTTAATGTACATGGGGAAGATATCAACCAAATCAAAATGTTGAACAAAATCAAGAATGGATTTGGTGAACATGGCAAAATATTGTTAAAATATATTACATTTTCTTTCACTTAAGAAAGTGTTTAACACATGGCTATAGAATAAAATAAATAATACACTTACAGGCATAGAGGTATGGAGGCAACGTTCAATTTTTCTTTAATATTTTCTGAACTACTATTTTATAGGAAACAACTAAGATGCTCAAGTAGAAATCCAGGCTGTACCTGTCAGGCTGGACTCAGCAAGCAGTGTTCATTGTGTACTAGTAATCTGGTAGACAGCCGACAGCTGAGAATGGATTTCCACGCTGCCATGGAGACCTTGGCTGAGGCTTGGGTGGCTGCCAATACACAGACAGCGCTCACTGCAGAACATCAGGTACGGTATGGTATTGTGTGTGCATTATAACTGTATCACACCTAACACACTGTCAGACCTATCACATTACTAAGACACAGCTCTCACTGCAGAACACCAGGTATGGTATTTATAGCTCTCACTGCAGAACACCCTGTGCGGTATGATACAGCATTGTGTGTGCATTATAACTGTATCATGCCTAACACACTGTCAGGCCTATAAAAATGCTAATACACAGTCAGCTACCACTGAAATTATCTTAGACCTGCAAAATAGATCGCCCAGCACATTCCCCCAGACCGTCTTCCAGGCGAATGCAGTCTACCCATTTCTAACAGGACATGGCGTATATATTTGTAATATTGTCTGTCCATTTAGTGGTCATCTCACCCTTGCTTTCTGGAATATAGATATTGTCTGTCCATTCTGTGGCCTGACACTAAATTCTATGACTGGGTTCCCATACTGAGATCGACCTAACTCCATAGGGGTTCACGCTAAATTGCTATCAGCTCAAGAGGCTTAAATGTCTGTCACACCTACCGAACCAGCTAGGGGTAAAGATAATTACCCCCTAACAGTTTTACTAGGCTGGACAGACGTTTAAGCCGGTTAGTTTGATAGCAAGTTAGTGAGACTCCCCAGGGAGATAGATTGATCCAAATATCTGTGGGAATGGTCCCTATGTCCATCTCATCATTGTTATCAAGTATATTTTATATATTTCATGGGTGATTTTATCTATCCATTCCAGGGCCCCAGACCCAGTGTGAATAACCTGCCCACCATGTTGCCCAGGGAACAGTTTCAGTGGGGACAGCAGCCTTCACCAGAGAGAGCAGTAGCCCAGCCCAGTACTTCCTCTGGGGGTAAGAGAGAGAGAGAGAGAGAGAGAATAGATGATTAAAAATTATGCATAAATGAATAAATGTGTACATGAATAAAATATGTATATTTTTCAATGATTGTATCTTCAAGAATATGTGATTGTAATAAATGTATGAATAGAGATGTAAATCTGCCTTATTTATCCAACAAAATGGATATTTGGCTGTTGTATTTATGCCCATTGGACCTCCAATGTAAAGTTGTGTTCCATTAGTGCTTGCATTTTGAGGATTTTTAATAGCCCACTTTCATTTTTTGTAAAAAGAAAGAGAAATGAATGATTGAATGAACTTTGTGGAGTTTTTAAGGCACACTTTCATCTTTGGTATGAATGAAAAGGTGGATGGATGGAAGATGTATTTAACATGTATGCATATAAAACATACTCAGACAATTAAAATAAAAAGCTATTAAAAGCATCAATTCCTGCCAATCCTTTGAAGGAATAAAAAAAAAGTTTTCGCAGTAGTTCACAAATTTTTATAAAAGAGTTGATATGATCCAAATGTAGCTTATAAACATTAAAAAAAATCAAAATTTTATGTGTACTGATATTAACTATAGTAAAGGGAGCTGACAGATGTATTACTGAGATCAAAATTAAATGTTTCTAAAAGCTTTCTTTTTTCTGTGTAAACTCTGTGTCAAGTTATTTATTAAGATTATCAATAACAGTCTTTTAAAATCTAAAAAAAGAGAAACAATGTCTCACTTCAATTCTTTAAAGAAAAAAATCTCACCAGATTCAGTTATTCATAATCTTTTTCCACCAGATAGATATATTTAGAGCCCAGTTCTAATCTGAGCTTAAGCTAAGTCTCTGGGACACGGTCATACCCTTGATATTAATCTGACATTTGCGTCACTCCTTGGGATTTGTTTAATCCTACATCAAGTTAACGCTTGGATTATGACTGAAATTACGGGTTGGATTTTTATAGGAAAAAAAAAAATATATATATATATATGAACACATATAGGATAGATATGCTATTTCAGGTAGGAGGAAATCTAGTGTTTAGTTAATCCATGTGGAATATTTTTTATTACTTTAAAGGATTTTGTGTGTTTCTCTTGGATTTGGAACTGGAAGAAGCAGTTTGGACAGAGGCGGTTTATCATTATTTTTTTAAAAAAATTTATGTAAATTGAGCATAAATCATACAGTTTGCGTTGTTTTGGCTTTCTACTCTGGTTGATATATAAAAATGTAATTGCTAATGATAATACCGTTCACACAAAAGAGATTTCAGGTACTCGTTAACTTTGACTGGGTTCCCATCCCTAGATCGTTCTAACGGGATCGGTCCATCTCCATGGGATCTCACGCTAAATTGCTTTCAGCTCAAGTGGCGTAGACGACTGGGATGCCTACTAAAGCTGCCAAACGATAGTTAATTACCCCCTATCAGTTTCAGTAGGTGGGACAGACATCTATGCCACCCAAGTTAATTGCAATTAATAGAGAATCCCCTCGGAAATAGTTTGATCCAAAATTAGTATGACCGTCTCTGGGAATGGTCCCTTTGTGTTAGTCCAGTGCTGGTGTGACAATTGATATGATGAACTCGTATAAATTAGTTCGCTCTCTTCTTTCTTTTAGTGTAATATGTGTAAACCATAATAATAAAAGTGCAATCATACTGAAAGTGTGGTGAACAGCAGAATTTGCTCTGTACCCTGCTGAAATGATCCAGTTAAGTACAATGGCACTTGGTTGCCGAACCCTGGCATTCAGTTAAAGTTGGGTCAGTAACTATTGTGTAAACACTCCTTTTTCCTTATATGATTGGAAAAGAAAGTAAATCCCCTGAATCCTTCATGATATCTTCAGATCCTCTTGTAGTCACAGGTAATGGCTTTCAGACAAGTCCATAATCCTGAAATTAAACAGACGTGTACCATATCTTTATGGTTAATCATAGCTGAACCAGACAAATGGCAGGATGTGTTTTCCAACATAATCCTGCCAGATTTTGCTCTTTTTGAATTCATTTAAACACCATATCCGTCTTATCTGGAGCTTTGTGTAGTTCCACTAATAAATGTTTTGGATGGGACCTAATCTTTTTGAACAAACAGTGAAGTGGTGACCTTGAATATTTAGACTGGAAGGAAGAAATGTTTGAATCAAAGTTTTATTATTTTTAATTTAATATCCTAAAATTGATAATCCTTTATGTGTACATGTTTTTTTTTTTTTTGTGTTTGTGAGGAGATTACTGCATATCAGTAGATCTATGTATATATGGGAGTATTATTATTTGCACAATTGACTTTTATATATGTATGTATGTATATATAATATAAAAATACATATGCCAAAATATTCTTTTGTTGACTCTCCAACATACATGTATTATAACAGCTTCAAACAATTTGTGCACACACATAAACAGATATACACATAAGCATGTGCATTTGCAGGTGCACTCCTATTCACATATATATGCATTTGTGGTTACACTCACACACTCACACACACACACACACACACACACACACACACACACACACACACACACACACACACACACACGGTGAGAACTGTAAGTCAAGGTAAAGAATAAGGATTAGGGATTAGCAGCCAATCCTAAATCAATAGTTGATCCAGGGGATTAACAGGGCAGAGGAAGTTAATCCCCTGTCCAGGATGAGATGGCTTAGGCAGGATTTCAGTTGACAGCAGGTGTAAAGATGGGAGACGGAGGGAGGGGGGTGAGGGGTGCGTTTAGGACAGGTTTTGACATATTCTGATTCAGTGCTTTAGGACTCTTGGCTTTGTGTCTTTGTGATATGTTCATTGTGTTATTGGTTATTCGTCCAGTCCTGTGCGCTTGTGCTGACCATTAAATTAAATTTAAGTCAGGGATATTAGTCCTGTACGTTTGAACTAAAACATTTTTTTACTGACCCCATTGTGAATGCACCCTCATGTTGGTACAGTAATACGCTTTAAACGTTTACAGTACTTATATTATGTGGAAGCACAAAGTGTGCAGGTGAAAACAGTTGGAGGAGCGCATTGGAAAGTTGGAATTCATATTTGAAATGGTGTGAATTTTATTGAAGATTCTTTACTAGTGCTGACTTCTGACAGGACAGGAAACAGTTTGCAACAAGAGCTGGTATTTTGTAATAGCTAACACTTTTAGTATATGTATGCAGATAGGTATTGGGGCATATCACAAATCTGGATGACTTTTAATGAAGAAAAACTGCTTGAATGGAAAATAAGATTCTTACTGACAGCTAACTTGGAAAAGTTCAGATCAAGATTTTTTTTTATTATGAACTTTTTATGAAGCAATTCACACTAATAGGGGACAGGGATTAAAATGACTAATCCTAAAAAGAAATCATTTGTGATTTGTAATTAATTACTTGGACCTTATTACTGAGGGTTAATGAACAGTGTACCACACTTTTGGCATTGCCATAAACATCGTTGACGGTCCAGTTTGATTGGATTAACTCGCCTGCCTGTCTGCTATATAGGATATTGAAAATGGACATGGGCACACAAGCAGAAAAAAGCTGATTACAAATCTAAAAAGATCAGAGAAGTTTGGACTTGTTTTGTTGGCAAGAAGGAGTATGTTTTTTGATTGGAATAGTTTTGCTCAAAAAATGTGAATTCTGTTGTACTGGAGCCAGTGCTAGGAACAGAAAAAAAATAAAAAAAAATTGGAATAAGTTTGACTTTGTAATCAGCAATAATTGAACATGATGGCAATGGAGGATGACTGATCCTTTTTTGTGGAGCAATTATGTCTTTTCTTGAAGAAGGGTCCTTCACCGGAGGAATTCTTATAGTCTACCTCAGTGGGACATACTGTTGTATTGGATACATTTATGAAAGGGGACAAATTATTGGATGAGAGTAACTTTTGATAAATAAAAAGCATCACTAGGAAGGATATTTGTATTTGAAAGAAAACAAGGATGAATCACTTTGCATGAGGATCATTTAAGAACAGATTTGCCTCAAGGACGCACCGGTTACATATTTCTGAACTCTGACAAACTTTTCTCCACGACAAAAATTTTTACTTCTTGCAGATGTACCTTTCAGCATACCGACAAAATTCAGTTTCCACATAGAAGGCAGGCATTAGGAGGAGAAATACTTCAGTTTCTGTCAAAGTATAAAAAAGTATTACTTAAAAAGTGTTTGTGATGGGGAAAGCATCAGGTTTGTAAGGCACACACTAACAAACTCAGTTAAATATTGAGACTTGTTCACATGATTATAAAGTTAGTTCAGAAAAAGACTTATTAATACTATCAGTTAACCAAGTGATATGGTCCACCACGCCCCCCCCCCTTCCTCTTACTTCACTTCCCTCCCTTCACATTTACCTCAGATTTAAAAAATCCACGTTAAATAACCTTATATCACTAAGTCTTTTCTCAGACTAAGTTAATCTCAGGGGCATAACCAGGCATACGCACAGACGCACTGTGTATACAATTCTTTTAGCCAACCATGATATTATTCTCCATAAATTCAGTGTATTTTAACAAAATATAATCGTACCTGGGAATTTTCAAAATCTGTGCGTACAATTTTAAAATGTCTGGTCACGCCCCTGAATCTTAATGTGAACTCATTTTTTTTTTTTTTTTTTCATTCTGAAATTCTGTTTCTTTGGTAAGTTGTGAGCAAGGTAGAGATGGTGATTCATTTTAGTTTCTTGTAGACTGTGCAGGACCGTAGTGGGGGGTGGGGCTTCCAGGGATTCAAATGAACTAGCCCTTTTTGCCAGGAAAAGGTCCTTTCTGGTAAGGATTTTATCTAGGTTCACAACGATTTCATGGTAAAGGCCCACTTTTTCATAAAAACAACCCCCCTTTTGAAATTGCTGGCTATACGCAGTGTTTAAGGGGCTTTGTCTCTGTAAAAAGATTTATATACATGTTTATACTGAAGTACAATTAACACTTTAATCCATGCCATGCTCAAAGTCATTGCCTTTCTTTGTTTGTAGTGAAAGAAAAAAAATTAATGTCAAGTAAAGAAGAAAGGTGCTTATGTATTTCATTTGCATAGGATTATATATTTCATAGAGAGAGTCATTTGTAACCCTTCTTGGCTTTGAGGTTGAAAGTTTTTCTTGAAACTGACCTCTGTGTGATTCATTGTCATGTCTTCACTGTTTCCATTAAGTTAAGCTGGCAACTCTTTGAAAATATCCTGCATAAAGTCATCGAGCACCTCGAGCTTACATGTTGTGTGTTACGTAATGAGAAGGAACTGGGTCCGCCATTGTTTTTGGGGTTGGTGTAATCTGGATGGAGGATTAAGTATCTGACAGCTGTGTTACAGGCGACATGCCCAGGCTAATCTGGACATTTCCTGCATCGTCTTAACTCATCCGCGGTGCCTAAGGCCGCATTCAGAACAGCGGACTAACTAGCCCGAGGGTCAAATACGGCCGACCCACTTGAATTCTTCCCTACAGGGAATCTATTCAGTGTCTCGTAGCAAATTAGACAGAAAGCTTTGTAGTGGGTCGCCATATTTAACCCTCGGACTAGTTAGTCCACTGTTTTGTATGAGCCCTAAGACCTCATTCCCATAGAAAACATCAGTCTACATGGATTGACCCAATGCTGCAGGAATTCTCGCAGATTGCAATCATGTTAACAGATTAACATGCATCGCCCTGGTGTTAAATAGAATACAGAGAAACTGGTGATTATACAGGTACATTGGAAACAAATGAGGCGTGTCATTCAATTAAGCTGATTGCACTTGAGAGCCCCGGCACAGTTACGTTGATCTACGAAGACTGATGGTGTGTCTTTGAGAATGGGGTTTAAAGTTCTTTTGCTTCAAGGTTGAAATGTACAGACTGAGTACGTACTAGTATGTGTGAGGTAATTGGGATAAAGGACAGAGGATAAAATACCTGACAACTTCTTTACCTGGTACTACAAGGCCAGTAAAGTAGTTTCTTTTGCCATTTCAAGGTTGAAATGCACAGGCAGCGCACAAACATATACAATGTGCGTGTATACACATTCATATATCAGGGATGAGATTTTTCTGACTTTTGGCAGATTTCTTACTTTTTGGGAGCCAAAAATAAAGAAAAATTAAAATAAAAAATGAAAATAAAATAAGGAGATTTCTGGCTTTTTGAAAGTCAATATTACCATTAGCCTGGACATCCCCTGGCCCCCATGCCATATTTTTCTAGCCTTTTCGCTAAATGGCAGCATTATCTTGGTATATTCAAAAACACCTTGCAAAGTTTGGTATAGTGGGACACATCCCCCTCCCCTCCCTCCCCCCGTCCTGCCAGCAGATGGTGCCACTGGTCAAGATACACTCACCACCACAACTGAACAAGATATTTGCACATGTCCTGTAAATACACTGTCTGTTCATTCCATTCCAGTCAAATCCCTCCCTATTCACTGTGTGGTAGAGCACATCCAGAGCCCGGTGCCACCAGACGGCGCTGCTGCCCAAGACGCACCTGACACCACCATTGAACAAGATGGATATGCCATCCTGGCCAGTAACACTCCCTTCCATGACATTGTGGTGACGGCGCTGCTCAAACTGGGCTACAATTCACTGGATGCAATGTCTGCTAAAGGTGGGTAGAGACAGCGGATCACTGGCACCTACTAGTAGAGGTGGTCCGACATTTATTTATTAAAATTTTTCATTTGATGTTTTATTTTTGACGTTTCTTATTCACTCATCTTTATGACATTTTTAAATTGATTAAAAAGTTAAAATATATTGATGAATTACAATTTTATCAATAAGTAAATAAATAGATAAATAAATGAACAGATGAATAAATTATTTATTTATTTATGATTTTATGTGCATTTCTATTTATTTATTTATTTATTTATTTATTTATTTATTTATTTATTTATTTATTTATTTATTTATTTATTTATTGTTCAGCCAGATCACTGATTTTACTGTGATAGTACATCAATTGCATTATTTACAAACATGCATAAATTCTAAAGGAAATGTTTATTTTTTGTTTAAATGAATAACAACTTCTGCTGCAACTTTCAACACAGTACTTCATATGCAATACATTTTATAGCAGCAATATGATCATGACATATAAAGGGTGCCTATTGTACTGATTTTGTGAGAAAAAAAATGATAAGAAAAGAAAACCGCTATTTCTATATAAGATAAATAAGCCAAATCTGTCTCATCATTAATTGACTTACTACACAGTCAGTTGTTGTGCGGTAGGGATGAGGTAGTGGTTTATTGGGTATGATTGATTATTGACGGAACAAAAGGCTCATTGTGAGGGGGCTGTGAGAGACCATGATGGCGTGACAGAGTTTTTGTCAATACGGTGACTTTCATAAAGGTGGAATGATAATAAGTGTGTATTAGCACAGGGGATGGGGGGGGGGGGGGCTGGGAGGGGGGCAGGGAGAGGTAATATTAATTAAAAATAAATCAAGTTTATTCAATCATTGTGTATAAAATTGTATTATGAAATGCACATAAAACGGAAATTGTTTTACCATCTGGGTTGTAAGGAAGATGAAAAAATAATAGAAATAAAAGAATACCAGCAGAAATTAAAATAAAGGATAAGAGTCATTGCTAAAATTACAATGTTTTGCTATTAAAAAGAGATGTAACGGTTGGGTAAAAGCTTTTGGATAAAAATGTTTGCTTTTTCTAGATACAGGTGTTGCCATTTTCAATTGTATGGGTGTACTTGTAAGAGTTAGATAAAAATGCTGGTGAATTGTTTGTATTTATTTATTTTATTGAGCTGAAATTGAACTAGTAGAGCAAGAAAGCTACTGATTCAGAAAGAAGTTTTATGAAGTGTTAGCATCTTGTATTATCTTTATTTATTTATTTATTTATTTATTTATTTATTTATTTATTTATTTATTTATTTATTTATATAAATTATTAGCATCTTGTACTATATTTATTTATTTATTTATTTATTTATTTATTTATTTATTTATTCTTTAATAATATGAACAAAAAGTACCACAAATTTTTCCACAGCATTAAAGTTCACCTGTCAGCTCTGATCTCTTGACTATTGGCAAGGACATCCATCTCCTTTGATAATGTCACACAAATTGCAGCGTCATGTCACTTGGTGTGACACTGTGTGAATTGGCGGCAGTGTCGGGCTGATGTGAACCTGGGATTACCCCTTGTCCTACTCCTTTCCTATTACCTAAGTTTCGTACATGGCCTTTTTACCCCCCCTTACTTTGTCTACTGTGACCTCTCCTTGTCGTCTAACAAGTGACATTTGCTATATTAGATGTAGCAAGCTATCATTTGGGAGCTTTTTTCATTGAATCTCAACTGAGTGTGGCTTTAACCAAGTCAATGCCTTTGGTTTATTGGTTGTAATGATCACTTTTATGGGAGTGAAGCAATTTAAAGAACAAAGACCAGTGGCAGTTCATAGGCTTTGAGGTGGCTTTGGATGAGGTCAGATATGGTATATTATTATTGTTTTTTTATTACTGCAGGGGTGTTTTATTTGTGTTTATACTTTTTAAATGGTATGTGAGAAGGTATTCAGTATAAAATACATTACTTTTAGAGAACATGAAAATGACAGAAATATGTCAAGCAGGCAGATATACTCTGCTTTCCTCTTTACTCTTTATTTACCTTTATAATTTTTTAAAAAATGAATTTTAATTTTATTTATAGTGTAAAAGTAAGTTAAAAAATGTACCAGTAAAAAACAGGTTGAAGCCAAAGCTAATATGTAGATCACCTTAACCCTGGGTTTGTTGTCACAAAGCATCTGCTTTTCACAGGTAAATTATTGAAAGCCTCTTAAGTACAATTTCAATATCATCAATTAACCCCCCTTCCTGGGTGTCCTGTGTATTACTCGTTCTCCCAAACCTGTCTGGCAGGTTAAGTCTCAGATCTGGGAACTGATACAGACTCAACGATGGACCTAATCACAGACTTAATGACGGAGTTCCCCAAAGTTGATCAGATCTCTAGATTACAATCCAGGTGACAGAATGGGTGAGTTAGTTTGTGGATAATCCCTCAGCTCTACCTCTGTGTGTTTGTCTCACCTGGCTTTCAGTAAGACAGGAAGATGTAAATGGGCTGGACTCGTCTTAATTTTATCAATTTGGGAACAGCAGGGGGGTTGGGGAGGAGGAGGTGCCACCTGAGTTTTCTGTCTTAAATCTCAACCTCTTCTTTCTTCTAAGTAGAATGTTGTAACACACTGTTTTTAGCAGCTGGATTGGCTTATTGTCTTTCTTCACTTTTCCCCACTTTGATGCATTTCATAATTATCAGAAAAACATGACATTTTTTCCCTCTTTTTCTCCAGATTATCATATAAGGCATGCGCAGCATTATATCATGTGTTTGGGCATAAAGACAACCTCTCTCTCTCTCTCTCTCTCTCTCTCTCTGATTTTATTCTTGCAATACTGAAACAAAGTGAATAAGCAAACATACCGCAACAACAACATAAACATGTTTTTGTTACCTCCCCTCCAATCAAAACTCAAAATATAAAAATATATATATTGAATTGCCTAAGGTATGATTGTACATTTAACAAGAAACTTGGACTGATGCCCTTATTTAAAAAAAAAAAATGTGACACTTAAACATACGTGTTAATTACCACAGGAAAGGAGCAATTTGAATTTCATTTGAATTTCATTAATTAGCAAAATAAGTGTAAGTAATAGTAAACTTCCTGTCTCATTCTGTTGAAAAAAATAAACAGGATATACCTGTATCAACAGCTATAATTATGCTAATTGGAATGTTGGCATACTGGGGAAAGGTGAGTAGTGATTTTCCAGATTATCCAGATTAGAAACTTGATTAGGAGGGTGTTGATGATAAAGATGCCATTTCTGAAAATTCAGTTAATTGAATTGATCCATGGTGTTTGAAATACAATTTTATAAATCAGAAAAAAGTATTTACAAGTTGGGATAAATAAACAATATTTTACCCCTTGGCTAAAACAGAAATATTTCAAAAGTTCAAAAAAAAGGTTTATTGAAGTTGTCAACTTCAATTGAAGTTCATCCTTATTGCTGTGCAGAAGGAGGTGGCTCTGTTACCTGGAGTTTAGAATGATATATTTAGTATATTGAACTTAACCATATGCTTTGGAAGAGAGCTTTGTAGGTGACTGATTACCGTGTTACAAAAGTCTACAACTTTCTGATGAGTTAGTGACAGACTTAATTGATGTTTTTCATTCCAAAATCTTTATTTAATTGCTTGTCAGGAAGTTCAGGTGTCATTGTCTTTAGTTTAAATACTTGGAGGACACCTGGGCCTTCTGTTGATTTATTTATAACATGAGACTCAAGTGGCAGATTCGGTGTTATTGTTTTGATTATTTACACAACAATGGCCATATGACCAATCTGTTGATTATGCTCATTTTTCAGGTAGGGTCTTCGCCGACTATTAATGCTTTGTTCAGAGATGACCAATGTTACAGATTTGTTTGTCACACTGGTTTACTGATATCACATTAGATGACGTAACACTTTGTGTGCAGATGAGCATGTTACTGATTTGTTTGGCATGCAATTTTTAACTACTTATCTCCTCATCATTATACAGATGCCAGGGCCTAAATGTAAGCTTGTGTTTTGTGATCTACTGCATGCTTTTATTGACAAGTAAACATAATCATCATAATTATGCATTATCAGGGCCACAAGGAGTTGGGTAAGGGCCCTGGTGCTGCAGATGGACAGTGACAGGTAGCTAGATGATTTACCTGGATTAGTGGGAAGGGGACACCCTCTTGCACAAAGTGTGAGTGAAAAATCTTCTGGGGTTAAACAAAAGACACTGGAATGTAAACTCTTAGCACAGAAAAAAATCTATGGCCTTGGAAAAGGGATGTGTAAAATTAAGTTGTGAATAGATTTTTCACATTTGGAAATGTACAGAATTAAAAAAAATGCTGTGATACAAAAAAAGCCATTTTTGATAGGCAGATTGAAACACACATGAAATAGGCAATAAAATAACGCATGAGAAGGAACAAACAGTACAATAAAAATATCTTATCAAGCCATTGTGCTTCTATTCAGTTTCAAGAAAACTCGGGGTTAAAAACCCAAAACCATATTATAACTCTAATATAATGTGTTCAGGTCCCCTCTGTGGAAGAGGATAATAGATACAAGATAACTCCCAGATGTTGGACAAGGTATTTAAGATCAAAGAGATATGGGAACAAAACTCTAACCACCCACCTCCAGCAGGGGGGGAGGGGGAGGATGGGGTCTTGCTAACAATAGGAGGAATTCCCCAGCTCAGGTACATAATAGGTATAATATCCTGGTCAGTGGAAAATGACCAGTGTCCTGGGGAGGACTTAATCTGCCTATTGGACAGCAAGGGGATGAAGGTAGTGGCCTTAATTACATTGTTGGTGTAATTATTGGACTTGTGCTGAAGAAGTGGCATTGTTGTGTTTTGATTGTGGCTGGAGACTGGTTGATTAGAAGACACTGCGTTTTATATTGAGGGCTCAGAACCAGTGGATGTCTTCAGAGTGAGAGGATGAACAGTTCAGTTCTCTGTTAGGTTCTTAAGGATTCTGCTTCATAGATTACTAGGTTGGACTGAACATTCAGGAATTGATAAGGTGAGTTTTTGTCAGGGATTGTACTGGACAGACATAGAAAGATGGATTGGTGTATATATATCTATTTATTTGAATACTGACGAAGAAAAAAGATAAGTGTGAAATTATTTTAACAAGAGTCAAATATGGAAAATACTTTTAAAAAATCTTGTTGGGGTGTTTTAGTGTTTTCATACACTGAAATATTTTAAATATTTTCATGACACAAAAAATAATTATATGACTTATATGTCCAGTAGCGACAGTAGTTTTTAAGATTGACTGCGATTTCCCATCATCTTCAAGTAGATAGTTATATAGGATGTGAACCTTTGCTGGTGATTGATAATAAGTAGACTAACGTACAAATTCAAAACACCAGTAGAAATCCATAAGATTTTGTCCCTTGCATGCATGTCTTCATTTATCGTCATTTTGATGAGATAGGGTCAAATTGATAGTTGAATTTTATGCTGTATAATGGTAAGAAATGTAGGTTTTGCAGGGAAGTTATCTGTTCTTTGTCAATTAAGATGAGTGATCAGTGCTTGTAGTCAGTGTATCATGATTTACATAGTGAAAGAGGGTTGTGTTCATAGGGTTAATGTCCAGGAAAAATAGTAAATTTAATAGTCACCTTTAAGAAGTACAAGTTTTTGAAAGTTGAAATAAATCTGAAAAATGAAAGGAAATATCCATAGGTGGTACTGCCAAACCCAATGTAAGGGGAAAGATATATTTAAAGACCACATATGAAAAATATACTTCAATTGTGAAAAAAAAAAAATGTTAAATTTTTGTGTTTCTCAACTTGTATGTAAATGTTAAGATTCACTGCCAAAGGTACTGGGCATACCTTTTCTTATTGAAGTCCACTAAAAATGAGTTGTCCCTGGTACAAAATGAAGAGTTTTAACATGGTGACCTATGACTGAACCAGAGAATGACACGAGCCTATCATTTACCTGGGGAATACATAGCTCACCTAAAGTGTAGACAGGTCATTTTTTCACAAAACAATAGGATGGGTTTTACTTAAGTGTTGTAAGCTGAATCTTCTTGTGTTGATGTGTGTTTACAGTGAAGATAGGCCAGTTTAAACCAAGCTTGACACATCTATTTTGCAGTCTGTGTGGCTATTGTAAAGATGTACATTGTAAATGTTTTATATAATTAAAAAATAAAGAATTTTGCTTTATAACTAAAACAGGTGGCTATAAGCACCTGGGTCTCATTTGTTTAGTCAGCTTTGTCAAAATTATGATTAAAACTCAAACAGCAATATAAGGACATATATAGGATTGTTTCACTGGAGTTACCAATACAATAGAATACCTGCAAATTCATATCAACCAATCATGTAGGTAAACCAGTCAAGCTGTTAAGGAGGTCAAGGATGGCATTTTGTCCAGGTGATAAGGATGCAAATGACTTAATCTGTTGTTAATCAATGATCAGGCAATTAACTTGATGACATCCCCATTAAAGGGCAGTGTCAAACAGACAGGTGACACATGTCAGTCATTATCTGGACACCTGACAGTTTTACTGGGGACAGCTTGAATATCTGATGAACCCTATAAAAGAGAACACTTCTCTGAGATCTGGTCATTACCAGCTCAGCAGTGGAGAAGTAAGGGTCACAGAGACAGCTCTCTATGTTTTAATGTGTATTGAATTATAATGTGTGTTGCCTTGCAGGTGGTACTTGGATCTAGACTGAGACTTTCAGATAATACAAGCCATATTACTTTTTAAGTGTTTCAGACTCCATTAGGCAACAGGAATTGTGCAAAGTCCCATTATTTTTGGAATTATTTTTGTTTTCTTTTTTTTTTTATAATGAATTTTTAATTGATTTTTAACAATGTTTTATGATTTCAGGTGCTATTCAGATCAAGAACTGGAAGCCTCTGGCGTTTGATACTATAACTGAGAACAAGGAGGCCACCATAGACCAGATTCTGGGGGAACTGACCAACATAGCCACACTGAGGATTAAAATCTCAAGGTAGGAACAGTACTACAGTACAGTGTTATCTGTGGATAGGGATAGGTTTTTTTGTACCAGAGACTAAAGGAAACTTTTTTTTCACCCAAAACTGTAGGATGTGAAAAGTGAGGTACCATTTAAAAGGAAATACTGGCAACTTGAGTATGTAGGCTGTCAGAATCACATGACTCAATTTACCAACTAAAGATTATTGCTTGAAGTTGTTTTCTCAGTCCCTCTCCAACGGGTTGCCTGCTTAAGAAACCAAAAGTTTCCCCTTGTAATTGTTTCACCACAAGACACTGAAAAACTTTTTAAGTCAAAGAAAAAAGAGTGGTATCTTTTACTTCAAGCCATAAGCATTTGTGATAAATTCATGCTTTTTGCAAATAGTAATGGTGTCAAGTGGGTTAAACTTGGTTAATTACCCCCTTCTAGTGCCAACTATGGTAATGAATGACACTGGGATATCTTGTTAATAATCTGAATATTTAGATTTTTTTCCTTTCTGTAACATGATAGGATGTTTTTTTTTCTTTCTGAGATTAATTTTGGTTAATGGTGATTTCAATCAAAAGCAATCATTTATACCATCAAGTTGGTGCTCTTCATATCTTGACGTGTGATCCTACCCTCCCGATTGTAACATGCTTGAAATATAAAATTGTGTATCAAGGCAATTACTGGTTTGATGAATATTTACTATTGGACCACATTTATCCTACTATCATCGTCAACTGAAGCAACATTGCACGATTCAGGAGAGTAAGATGCTTTATCCGGTCGGCCATTTTGAGTTCCCTTCCTACTTTCAGTACTGACAACGCCCCGTGTAACTCGTCCTCTTCCTCGCCCTCCTCCTCCTCGTCATCAACATCATCACCAGACATCAAGGACAAGCTGCTCCGGTTGTTGTTGTCATACTCTCAGGAATTGCTGCTGTCTTCTGGATGTCCACTTGATAAGGTAGACTACTTCAGAAATTTTTTTATTTTGTTGCATTCATATCAATCAGGTGTCAGTTTCTGATGTATTTGATGAGATCAGACACTGTTTAATAAACTTGTAAGGATTCTTAATTTTTAAAATCTTAGTGCGCAGCCATTGCATATATATATATATCAATGTGATACTGTTGAATACCTGCACATAACAAAGAATGACACGACACAACTCAAGACAGATAAATTTTGAAGAAATATTAGGCAAAAACTTGCATTTTTTTGAGTTAAAATTGTTTAGAGAAATGTGTTATGCTAGCCCTACACTCCAGAGTTTATTTAATTCCTTTTTTTTTAAACCTCATATTTGTTTTTCTGTCAATCACAGAGATTTTACCTTGACATTGCAGGACATCCTGTCACAGATTTCTCAGGGACAGATCATTACGGACTCCGTCATCTCTCCCACCATGAAGGAGGACTTCTATAGATGGTATCAAGACCAGCTTCAGAGCAGGGCTTTCTCTGTCCTGGCATCGCTGAACCAAGACGACAAGGAATCTCAGAGAAAAACCATGATGTTTCTCCAGCAGCAAGTGCCCTCAGCAGGCGGCGCCACGGAACAGCCACTAGGTGTCTCCACTGTACAGACAAGAGGGACTTATCTTCCCCCACACCCATCCATGACCCAAGCCCAGATTGGGGAGCCAAACCAGCAAGTGTCTTTCCCACCCAATAACAGCCATCATCACCTCTTACTTCACAGGTCACCACCAGCTGGCAGCACTGCAGATGACGCCCAAGATGTGACCTCCCCCAGTTCTGTTGTTGGGAGTGCCGGAAAATCGCGCCCAAGGATGCGAGTGAACTTTGACCCACACTACGAAGTTCCCAGGCTTCTGTACTGGTTTAATATCAATGATCACCCAAATCGTACTCAGATGGAGGCTTACGTGGCTAAACTCAATTCTCTCCCTACGAGATATGGAAAAAGACCCCTTGACGTCACCAACATTATGTACTGGTTCAAGAATCTGCGAGCTGCGCGGCGTAGGATTGCACGTACAGAAGATAGCCTCAATGCACTCAGTGACTCCAATGACAAACTCAACTACAACTCAAAAGAGCACCTCAGGTGTCTCCCTCCTCAGATGGGTTCTACAGAAAGATTTTCTCCGTCTCATCCCAGTGCAGTCCATCCACTCTCTGTTACCTCACGACCAGTCCACCTAGGAAGAACCTCGCCTCAGCAGGTCACCCAACCCATGGGTCTCTCCCACTCCATTGCCTCCATAGTAAACAGTCCCAAGGACGAAAAGCTTGGCTCGCAGCCTTCAGAAGTCAAGTCCAATTCTCCCAGGTTGGAGAACAGTCACGTGTCCAATTCTAGTCACGAAGAAGATGATGATGAGGAAATAGATGTTGAAGATGATAGTGAGGATGAAAGTCCACTGCGTATTGTGATTGACCCAAACGAGGATATGCTTGATGATGAATCTGTAAAAACTGACTCAACTTGTCTTGAATCTTCAAACAATAAAGGTGCTCCCTCCGTTGAGGAAAAAACTGTGACAGCCCATGATCAACACACATCCAACAATCACTGTCAAGGCAAAATAAGTGATGCTGTGGAGAAAAACTATAATTCCCAACCAATTGAAGTAGAAGTGGCAAGCTCAGCGGAACCTCAGGAAGAACCAGTTGACTTCTCTTTGACAAAACGTAGCTCGGGGGACAGGATCCCACGGGCAGCCAGTGTATACAGCTCTAGTAACTCGCGCCCAAGTTCTGTTGCCTCCAGTGTGGGGAGCGGGTCTTTGTCATATGAGCCTCAGCCTGAACCAGCTCACAAGAAAATCAAAATGGAGGATGGCACATCTTGGAGTGCACATGGAGGCCTACCTCGCCACCAGTTCCCAAGGTCATTCTCAAGGTCAAGTTCAAGGTCTCCTACTGGGTCAAGTTCAAGGTCAGCTTCCCCATTGGAGAATGTTAAAGGGGTCACCTCTTCAACCAGCCCTTCAGTCACTGGAGTATTTGGACTTAATGGACAGATCAAACAGGAGACAGTAAAGGATTGCAATGCTGGGTTATACCCCCCTAGTTCTGCACAGTCCCCCTTGGCCCCAGGGTATCAGGGTGTTCCACCCCCTCTGTTTCCGAATGGTAAGCTACCACGTGGTATGTTTGGTGGTGCTCAGATTCCATCTCCTCTGACCCTGAGCTCACTCCAGCAGCACCAGCAACAGCAGGCAGTACTGCCACCTATTGGTTTCAATCCATACTTCAACCCTTACTTCATGCAGGCTCAACAGAGTGGTGGAATGGGCAACGGATTGCTGATGATACAGCCCAAGTCTGGTTCCTCGTCACCGACAACTTCTCCTTTTGCCACGTCACCAGGAAGTGGACACGGTCCGAGCTACGCCAGATCTGACCCTGATCATGAAATTACCACCTCTCCAACAGTGACCATCGAGAAGAGACAACGCACAAGGGTCTTCATTGATCCCATCACTGAAATCCCCAGACTTGAGTCCTGGTTCCTCTTGGACACGCATCCCTCTATGTACGAGATGGAGAAGTACTGTGACATTCTGAACTCTTCTGAGTATCGACAGAAATTTCCCAAATTGAATGTGCGCAATGTTCAGTTGTGGTTCAAGAATCACCGTGCCAAAGTGAAGCGTTTGAAGGGTGCTGACGTGAGAATCGCCATGGCCTACGAGATGGCGGAAGCTAAGATGATGTGCTAGTCCTTTGAGACAAGAATACTGTGACAGTTAGTGGTAAAATAAGTCAGACCAATGGTAATATGTAATTAAAATAAGCAATATTCTATATGTATGTTAACAAATGAAGAGGTTATATTTATAATATAAGTTGAGACCAATCAAGTGTATGAGGGCCAAAATGTAGAACTAACATATTGAGGTGTGATATTATTATGAGGACGATAAATGCTGTATTTCCTCATTTGTATAGCTTATTGACAATGTTTTCAGTGCTTTCTGCAGAAGAATACAGGGATGAAAAGAGAAACTAGAAGTTTCTCAAAGTTTTTATCATAGACCAACCATTGAAAGAATATTTATTGATTTATTTATTTATTTATTTATTTATTTATTTATTTTCATTCAAAACTGACAGCAATATAGTAGTTAGCTTATGACGTAAGTGGACCCAGTCCACACACTAGTTTATAGTTTAGCATGAAGTAAAGTGTAGAACTTAGATGTTTGATAAAGATGACTAGAGATGTTGTCTGTTGAGAAGTTGTCATGTGATATTAGCTTGATGGAGTATAACATGTATATTTGTACATTATTTGGAAAACTTGTGTACTAAGTAGTTAGTAGATATACACTTTGATTTACATCTCACAGTTTATAGATACGTTAGGCTGTTATTAAATAACCCAAAGTCTAGTCTGGTAGATGCACACAGTAAATTTTCATTTCATTAAGTTTCCAAGAGATATTTCTAGATATGCTAGACTGTTATTAAATAACCCAATCAGTGTCTAGTTTATGCTCTCTGAGGTGACTGAGAAGACCATTCTCCTTTGCTATTATGCCATTGTGTAACATATCTTTACAGTATTTTGTTCCCATTTCAATATTTTCTGTAGTGGATGAGTACTGTGGTGCTTACCGGAATGTAAATATATTTTTTTTGCCATTATACTTAAGGTAGTATAAGGAAATGTGGCCTGTGATGAGAAAATGTGGTGATGTGAGTTGATATTAGCTGTTTCTTCAACTAGCTTGACTCAATAGGATTCAGATTTAAATGTTTTTAATTGTAGTATTAATTCATAAGCAGTTTGTGTTAATTTTGACATCATGATATTCTAAGTACTTAATAAGACAAAGCTCCTTATTTTCATACTTTGCTAACTGCCAGTGATTTTTTAATCTAACAGATAGACCATGGTGGCATATTGTAATTGTTTGACAAGTAAAAAAGACTTCTTTCTTTCTTTTCCTTATTCTGGATATTGTATTTTTCATCAGGGTTTCGCAAACACTAGTCATTATTTTTGTGTTTTTGAGCAAAAAGTCAAAATATTACCCAACACATGTCATGGTGCATTAAATGATTCTATTATATTGAACTTAATAAATATATTTTGTGTGTATGTATATTTGATAGCCATAATAAAGCCATATTTTGTGGTACAGGGTATTTTTGTATAACAATCGATGGAATAAAGATCTTTACATTTTACTTCTTTGTTTGTAATTTTATGCACATTTTATCAAACTTGAGAGGAAGTCTTAACAATTATAAAAATATTTATTGATAATTTGATGTCAGGTCAGCCGGTCCAAATTGAGCAAACGCTGAACAAAATACTTGATTTACTGAAAAAAATTATGGTATTGACTCAATCTTCTCAATGGGTAAAACTGAATTTTACAGATACTGTATTTTTCAAGCCATCATTCTTAAAATAAGAGCATTCCTATTGAGTGGTTGCAACAAAATTAAAAAGCAGACTACCTTGTAGTTCTATTCCATGCATTAAAAGCACTACAAATGCTATTCAAAAATATAATTTTTATGATTTTGAAATCTTGATGTATCTGAAAGCTTGATATTTTTTGCCCATTCAAAAGATAAAGACATTACCGTAATTGATGACCCCAGCATGTCATGATCATGTCCACCCTGATAATACAGAGCACAGAGGTAGAGTGGGTCTTGAATCAGGTGTCCATATACAACACTTTAAACAGATTCAATATCCAAACCAATTTCAAATTAAGTTGATAACCTGTATTTTATGATAAAGTGCTGAGCATATAGAAGCAGTATCCAACAGTGGATATTTAAAAAGTATGTTGCAGTAAACACAGGAAGCAGTGACCAATAGGAAGTTATATTTAAAAAAAAAAATATATATATATATATATATATATATATATATATATATATATATATATATATATATATATATATATTAATTGTCCTACAGTAAGGGCATAATTTGAAGTTGCTCAGTCACAGACTATCATGATCCACACAATTCTGGAATGTTCATCATCTGCCATATTGCCAAAATGTACCTGAAAGCCCTGTGGCTTGTCATTAATTTTTGATTCACTCTCCCAATGCAGACAAGAGTCTGGTGAATGTAACTTGTGAAAATTTTTTCCTCTGTCCATATTCCATTACTGCCCAGTGTTTGACAAACTACCCACATATCGAAGACATTCAATGTTTCTGGACTACATTATTCTTATATATATATATTACCTCCTCATTACAAGTGCCAAGCATTTTGTTTAACATGCAATATTTTTTTTCTTGTCAAACACAGTCTCACAGTGCAACAAAAGTATCAACATTTGTAAAGAAAAAGCAAAAAATTTTATAAAAAAGAAGTGAAAAATATTGCCTGGATGCTTAAGATTTATATTCTAATTAACCCAAGCAAGTAAAAATGTTAATCTGACTTTTGATTATCAGTGAATTTTCTCTGGTGATAGGGGGGCACTGAAATGGTTTTATGTAACATTTTTTCATAATGATGTCACCAATTGGGGAATTGTAAATAGGTTGAAAGCCTATAAAGAAGCATTGGACAGTGTGATTATGCTTTTATGGATAATTGTTTTACATATATTATTATTATTATTTATTCATTTATTCATTCATTCTTTTATTCATCCATCCACCTATCTGTTTATTCATTCATTCATCCATCATACCTGTTTATTTACGTATTCTTTCTTTCTTTCTTTCTTTCTTTTTTCTATATTCATTCATTAATTTATTTTTTTATTCATTTGTTTCTTTCTTTCTTTCTTTATCCATCTGTTTATGTATTTATTTATTATCTGCAGGGGTTCCCCTCTCTCCTCCAGAGCAGTGTGGACAAGCCAGCTGGTGAAGAGGATGGTGCTCGACTTACTGAAGGAGATGAACCAGCCAACTCTGGCCAAACTCTCAGGGCTCTCACAGGTAAAATAATAATAAAATAAAAGGAAAGAAATGGATTCAAATCCTGTGTGATTAAATCAGTCCTCCCCAAGTGTAAAAATGCCATATCGGATCTTCTTGTGGAGGATACATCATACATGTTAAAATTTATAGTTTGACATTGTTTTTGTTTGCAAATGAAGTGGATGCAAACAAAAGGGAAAGATTATGATGACTATTTTCAGAAAAGTGATTCTTGTATGAATTCCATAGCTGACAGGAATAAGAAGTTTTTTTACAAAAATACTTCTAAGACATGTGACTTTGATAATTAATTGCATGCTTTGGAACTCATCCTCAATCATTCATCCACATCTTTAAATTATTAGATATATTTGTTATTTTTATTTAAACTGAGTTAAAATGAAAACTAACATTCACTGTCAGCATTAAAGGGAAATGATGGAGGCATGCTGATAATGAAAGTTTCAATATTATTCCTGTGTAGCTCAGGGTAACTTTAAGTGACCCTCGTAAACTGAAAAAAGTATGTGTTTGTAAACTCCATCCAGTGTGTTCCACATAAATAAGACGGTTCTCTCCATTTCAGTCCATGATCAGCAACATAGCAAATGACAAATACAAGGCAATAATCACCTCCGAGACCTGTAAGGAGTTTGGGGAGTGGTATATCAAGTACAAGACTGAGGAGAGAGGTAAAGACCTAAATTTTAAGCTTTTTATTGATTTCCTAAACTGATTTTCAATTGTAAACACTTGTAAGGAATTAACATTGATAAAATGAACTTGTTCTAATTTCTATTTATTAAAAAAAATAATAAAATAAAATCAAATCAGCTGGTAGGGTCTGCAATAGAAAAATGTTAAAAGTAACTGCTTCTTAACATTTTTTTTAACATCTTTATTCTCAAGAAGGTTAAATATTGTTGCAGTATAATTGAAGGTGGCAATTCGCCTAGGCATTACATGCTCACCTTAAATATGGTCAGATGAACCACAAGTTACTTATTTCCTTGTAAATTATCACCGTATTTGTAAATAAGACACTCAGTGAAATCAAGACTGAAAATATATGTGGGGATTGTATTATACTTGTTGTTATTTTTACTTACAACTTGCAGTAAAATCTTTTGCAAGTCCAGAAAAAGGAGGAAATGTCACACCATCATCACGACTCACCTTTCACCCTAAGTATGAGCTCCCCCTACTGAGAGGCTGGTTCCAGAAGACAAAGACCCCCAGCGAACCTCTACTCATACATTATGTTAATGAGCTGAACAGAGGTCATGTGAGGCAAGAAAGGCCAAAGGTCACACTCGATAAACTCAAAATTTGGTGGAAAAATGAGAGACAGAAGGAGAGGAAGCAGAGAGTGAAAGAAAAGGAGGCGTTGAACCAAAGTAACTCAGGAGAGACTAGGGAGGAATCAACGGGTGGACCTCAACTGACTCAATTAGGCCTTGATGAAGGGCCATTTGAAAGGGTTTACCAGTATCCAGATACATGAGCTATGAAACTCAAACCTGCTATTCCTGTTCACCACTATGGCAGGAACAAATAAGACAGAGCCACTGTCAGTTTTCTTTTTTCTGCCATTGTGAGAAAAAAAGATGAGTCATGTTTATACCGATTTTTTTGCAAACTTACAGATAAGTGTCAAGTTAAAAAGTTGGCATACTTTGACCACTGGTCATAATTGATGGACACTGGACTCTTATAAGTACAGATGAGTAAGCTGGTTTAAATAACCTTCATTATCATGATTTAGATGATCTTAAATATCATGATTAAGATCATCATGGTTTAAAGTATTACTGAATCATTGATAGATGCAATTAAAATGCAATTAAGGCTGTCAAAAATCTATTAAGCTGTCCTAACACCAGAGCATATGGATGCATACATATACAAATTTGGAGGCTTGGAATGTAATCAGCTTGTGGATTTCTTCTGTTGCCTACTGTTGTACACCAATTACAAACAAATGGAAGGTCAGGTAAGGTCTGCTGTGTAGGAGGCTAACAATCAAAATATTTGTTCTGAAAAGCTATTTACTTGAAACAAGTGGTTTAACACTAAGATTGCAATCCAGTGAAGGTGTTTGAATATATTTTCTCTTATGTCAATTCATGTCCAGTGACAGTAAAGGGGTTCTGCAGCAAATTATCCCCAGATTTAATGGACTGAAACTGACATTTTCACCTATCATTGAGGAATGCTCCCAGGTGCTGTTAATTTATATGCCTTCCTAATATTTTCTCAGCCTACAACTACAATCACTATAAATCAGTAGAAATCAGTTATATATATTTGTACCATGAGGTTATACTGTTAAGCTGTTGATGGAAATGTTAGACAGGGATTTTTCTTTTTGTAGGATATTAAATCTACAAAATTAACCCAGTTTGCAATACGATTCTCACATATGGGGGTTATCAGAGGCAGTGTAAGGGTTTTCTCTTTCAAAAGACTTCTTGTAGATACGTTCATTAAGTTTTAATACATGATAGAAGTAGCTCTTTTTGTTCTGACACTGTTTAAAATAAAAAAAAGAAGTCGATCTTAATATTTTCAAGTGTGCACTTGTTTCAGGTCTTTGTTCTGAGTTACATATAGTTACATCTTTGTTCCATACATCTAAGTTGTTCCAGTGGTTTTATCTTTTAATGAGGTTTGACTTTTTAAGCCATTCCCTAAAATATACCTCCTGTCAAGAATCAAGCTCATTTTTCAGAAGTTTGAAATTCAAGTGGTTAATGTATTCTTTGTTGTTTAACTGTTCTTTGCTTTCCTGTTTTGTTCAATTATTGGATTTCTGAATAAATAACCAAAGCCATCATTTGGTTTGGTGTGTATCAAATTGTTTAATTACTATTCATGAATCGGCTTTTCACAAATTTAATCTCCCAAGTGTCTGGTTTATATAGTTATTATTAATAATAATAATAAAATAATCCACATTTCTAATTTAAGTATCTGACATTCCACCTCCAGAAAATATACTGGCTAAGAAAGACTTATTCAATCCAGCTTTTTTCTTTGGGTCC
This sequence comes from Lingula anatina, assembly GCF_001039355.2. Next base: position 192,030 of record NW_019774959.1, on the reverse strand, counting down.
CCTTTGAGTTTCCTTTCTTTCTTTTTCTGTCTTAAAGCAACTGGACCTTTCAGTTGGCCCTCGCTGGTCTCGAGTTTTGATTTCTTGGAAAGGATTTCGTCCTCTGTGTCTTTTTGAGTGAATTCCCACTTCCTCACCTGTCCTTTCATCTTCTGTGCTTTTTCCAGGCGTTTAAATTTGTCACCCTTTTCAACATTCTGCACGTAAAAGTTGGCCTCCTTTTTCACTTGTGCAATCTCTGTCCTCATCCTCTGCTTGTGAACCTCCTTTTCATAAGCCAATCTTTCATTCAGATGAACCCACTTGAACTTGGGAAGATATTTAATGTTCCATATTTCATCATGCCACCTTGATCTTCTTTTTCCACCAATCTGAAATTAGTAAAGCCTTTCAATGGCCTAATTTTAAAAGATTTGCAGTTTAATAACCAGAGGACTAATTCAAATATATTCATTTTAAATAAATTGCTAAAATAAGCCAGTTTATATCAAGAACAGGCGTCAGGTACTCTAACACAGGTGAGTCATTATTTCCCAAGACAGGAATTTTCCCAGGATTGGGGGTACAGGCTGTCCAATATTACCACCTATAATTTCCTACAAAATTTCAGGGAGTACAAGTACGCCTAAAGCCACCATATTTCCAAAAAATCTGTCCGTTTTTGAAAATAGAGGTCATCTGGTGATGCTGGCAGCCGTCCAAATGACAGCTGGGTCCCATAACTCACATGCATCACACATTGCAACCGAGCGCAAGAATCTCGATTCCATAACTCGCCCATACTTGTTCCATATAATACATTGTAGCCTCTATGTGATATTGCTATTTGCCTTATGCGATGGTTCGCTGGGAAAAGCTTTGTCCCAAGGACAAGTATGTGACATGTGTGGAAGGGGCTTTACCTGTGTGTTGTTAAGAGAAAGTGCAACTCTCTTTGCAATCCTTTTGTCTGCAAACTCCAGCCATCCCTCGGTAAATAATCTGGCCTTTTTGCCTTTTGGGGTTCTCTCTGGAAAACAAAACAAAAGCCTGTGCATATAAATCTATGACTTCCTAAAATGAATTTCAGATATTTATATATCAAACAGACTGCAACAAGGAGTTTAAACAGAAACTCCTTGACTGCAATAACAAAAGCATCATGAAATATGACTGTATTTCAATCAATTACCAAACCATAAATATCTCCTTAAAAACTTATGTCAAAGTTTAAAAACACCTCTTTTTTAATTGCAACGAGTAAGATTAAGAGACAAGTAAACCTTGAGGCAAAATGCAGTGAGATTCTTACGGTCTGGTTGTAAGAAAATCCGTCCAATTTCCCCAAACTGTTCGAAAATTTGTCGCACTTTCTTTACACTCATGTACGGTGGTATTCTGCTAAAGTAGATAATTCCAGCCTCTCGTTCTTTCTTCTCCAATTTAGCCAGTTTCAATTTGTTTTCCACTTGTTCATCCACTTGCTCATTTAGGAGTAATTCTGGATCGTCGCACGTGTCGTCCATGTTTACTGAACGAGATCTCGAGTTACTTGTGCGAGATGTAGAAGTTTTGCTGCTTTTTTCTGCTGGTTCTAGGAATTGAAATGCCACAATAATTTCCTTGCGAGTTACTTATACCTGTAAAAATAAATCAAAACAATCATGCCTTAATTGATTCTGTTGATAGCATTAAATGAAGCAACTAGTTCAGATCATACATCATGTGACTGTTCAAAATGGAGGATGAATGTTTACACGTCGACTGCTGCATGCTTTTTTTGTCTATACGGGTACTTATGCAAAACGCATGATTTCCTATGTAACGAGTTATTTAGTCCTGGTAAAAACAAACCTTTTCCTCTTAAAATGGATGATCATCCCCTCAACCAGCGTCCCATAGCTTGTTGCGGACTGACGTGTTGCGATTTTATCACTCTTTGCAAGGGATTCCCCCTAGAAGATTCGGATCAAAGGTCAGTAGTACGTAGTATTTGCAGGCCCGGCAATTTCAGCGATAAAGGTCAAAATGAGAACTTTTTGATCCAGAAAACCCCGATCCTTGACGATATTATTCATGTCATGCTTGTTATGCATTTTACAAGTGGCGCATTTGACAGTTGAAAGCAAGTGGGGTAAACTGTACATATATTTTTCCACAACCAGTATACAAGAACTAATAGTAAATCATGAGCTCAAGTTTGACCTCGCCTTCTCAGCAACCGCCAAGTGTCCTGTGTGTAGGATTGACTTGTCTAGACCTCCTGTGTTACCTTCCACACTTTCCCAAGGAAGACACTGGCAATAGGTAGAATAGAAAAACATTCTTTTTAGTATGGTGTTGGTTAATTAATTAGCAGTACACTGCAGTGCATATATTTGATACGCTACATGTAGTTTATAGACATTAAAAGCACGTCTTTACATGTACAAGTATAGACAATTAAAGCACATGTCTCATTACAGGAAATTTCTTGAGTCATTGTCAGTTTATACAAATAAATAATTTTGTTTAAAAAAACAGAGATTGGACAAAACATACAATATACACTGTAGTATAAAATCCAGTTTTGAATATATATTTTCCTTTATAATTAGTTTAGTAACTTGGTTTGTATTTTAATTTATGCCCAACTTAGTAAAGGGGGAAATGCAACCTGGAAATCATGAACTTAGCAAGACCATAATTTGGCATTATATCCTAATCTAATTTTTATCGATATGTTAAAGATAGACACATGCTCACTTAGCCAGCATTATTATCAGGGCCTGAGTGCAGGATCTCAGGTTGTGGGATTAATGTAGGATTGTTGTTAATCAATAAATATGATAAATACAATATGGTTATATATATTATTTCAGATGTATTGATATGTACTGGCAGAGAGGGGGTAATGCATCCAACACCAGCACTGTGTTAGCTCTGTTAGGAGCCAGGACTGAATGTCTCTGCACCATAGCTAATACTAGGGAGAAAGAGTAAGTTGATTATAATCCTTGTTTCTCTCGGTTCTCTCTCTCTTTCTTTCTCTCTCTCTCTCTCTCTCTCTCTCTCTCTCTCTCTCAGACACACAAACACACAACAAAGTCAGGAATACGGGAATAAAGTTTGAATAAAAGTATTTTGCAGCTGTTGGAAGCTAGCCGTAGTAGAATTAAAATTTGTTTAGCAAAGCATTTGTGTAAAGTTAATTATGCTGAACTGAGTGAAAGCATAGGCTAAAGCAGACTACTGCAATTTTGGATTCTGATTTCAAATTTATCTCTAGCTGAACAGAACAATTCATTTACAAATGAAAATTTTCTGTCAAAAATAAAGAACAGAGATATCAGGAGATCATCAATTAATGCTTTTATTTTTTCCTTTTTTTTAGGTTTTTAAAAGAAGATTTTGCCAAATATGCTGTAAACATTGAGAACTGTGTCTACCTGGACGACTGCACCGCTCCAGTGTCTAACTGCATTATCAATGTACAAAATGGATCAAGAACCATCCTACACAGCAACAAGTACAGTAATTACTCAATCTTTTCTATGCAGTAAAAGCACCACAGAAATGCTTTATAGAAATATAGTTTTGTGATTATAAAATTATGTATCTGAAAGTTTGATAATTTTTGTCCATTGAAAACACCGAGTCATTACCATAGGAATTCATGGCATACTATACAGACAGGTTTAGTGGTGGTGGGGATTTGCCAACAATTTATTTGCCTTACGCCTGACTGTTTTGTGCAATTTGCATATTTTTTTCAAAAAAAAAATTTTTTTTCAAATTTTTTTGCTTGAATAATGGTATTTTACCTTCTAGGAGCTTGCCTGAGTTTTCCTACAAAGACTTCCAGAAGATTGATCTTAAAAAGCAAAAATACCAGTGGGTCCATTTTGAGGTAAAACTTTGAATAGAAAAGAAATAAAATAGTTTTTCTTTTCATCAGATTATTTATTATTCAGTAAAAAGTCATTAATAGTTTGTTTGTATTTATTACATGGTGATATATAAACTTTAATAGAGTGTCATCATCATCATCATTGCTCTTCGTCCCGCGTGGGACATAAGGCCACAGTCACTTCTTTCCATTTGGCCCTGTCTCTGGCTACGTGCTGGGCCTGTCCCCATGTAAGGTCCCCCTCCCTCAGCTCTGCCATTATTGTTCGGCGCCAGGTGGTCTTGGGCCTTCCTCTCTTTCTTTTTCCGGGTGGTGTCCATCTCAGAGCTACCTTTGGTACTCTGTTCTCGTCCATCCTAAGTACATGGCCGAGCCATTTAAATCGCCGTCGCTTGATCTGCCCTACAATACTCTGGCTCCCTGTCAGTATGTACAGGTCATGATTGGAGATCTTATTTGGCCAGAATATGCGGCAGATCCTGCGGAGACACCTGTTATGGAAGGACTCTACTCTGCTCATGTCAGACTTTGTAAATAGAGTGTGGTTATGGTAAAAACTTGAAAATTTCATCATTTAAATATTGATTAATATTTTTAATTGCATGAGTCTTACATGGCCATATTAGGTGATGAACCTTTCAAAAGTATCGAGAGGGCCATTTTCAAGTTTTACTGAATTTTCAAATTGAAAAAAAAATTCATCAACAGAGAATCGCCTTCCCACAATATTTCCAAGAATTACTACAATTTACGCAAGTCTGATGTGCCTCCTTCCTACCCAGGGTCGCCCCAATGTCCCAGATATTTCTAGTATGCTTCAAGCCATAGACAGCCATAATAAGGCACATCCAGATGAGAAAATAATTACTTCAGTGGAGCTAGAGAAGACCAGGATGGAAATAGGTGAGACAATTCTGGATTTGTTTGTCTTAAACAGGAAATTAAATAAGTTTTCCATAAATATGGCAATTTTTGGACAGGAGAAGAGCAGGATAGAAATTGGTGACATTAATTTAGCCTGTTAATCTTCAACAGCTAGTGAAAAATTATGTGACAGATAAGACAGGCATTTTGTTAAATATGACACTTATTGGCAGGCAGTGTGTTAGAAGTTTTGACATACAGAGAACATCTATACATTGTGTTAGATGTGACATGATAGCAATACATTCAGTGTGTTAGATGTGACATGATAGCAATACATTCAGTGTGTTAGATGTGACATGATAGCAATACATTCAGTGTGTTAGATGTGGCATATGATAGCAATGCAATCAGTGTGTTAGATGTGGCATATGATAGCAATGCAATCAGTGTGTTAGATGTGACATGGTAGCAATACATTCAGTGTGTTAGATGTGACATGGAAGCAATGCATTCAGTGTGTTAGATGTGACATGGTAGCAATACATTCAGTGTGTTAGATGTGACATATGATAGCAATGTATTCAGTGTATTAGATGTGGCATATGGTAGCAATACATTCAGTGTGTTAGATGTGACATGGTAGCAATGCACTCTGTGTTTTACAACATGACATATGATAACGATGGATTCAGTGTGTTATTTGTGATGCCTCTAATTTTGTACATGTTTAAATTAACTATTTTATTTTCTTCCAATGTTTCAGTACCTCTCTTAGATAAAGCAGATTATGTATTTGTGAGCAAGGAGCATGCTCAGATTCATGGTTACCAGTGTAAAGAAGACACTGTGGAGGGATTGGGCACAAAAATAAGAGACAGGTACAACACAAGGCCTCTCCACTACATCTCCTTCCTCCAACGTGTTCAACCCTCTCCTCACCCCCAACCCCTCTCTTCCAACCTCTCTCTCCTCCACCCCTCAAATCCAACCCCTTTCCAAATTTAAGTGACAGAATGTGCAATTAATCTTATATGGATTCACCTTATTTCATTCATTAACCATACTCTTGTTATTATTTGTGTGTACGTGTTTGGGAGGGGGACTTGTTTTTTGATTTCATAGATTACCCTACAATTCATTCATTTTCAAGTATAAATTTGCTAAATTACCTAAGTTAAATTGATTTTGTAAATTAATTGGTTATTTTTTCTTGTTCATCAGCTCAGTGATAATTTGTGCCTGGGGGGAGAGTGGCGCTTGTGCCAAACCTAAACATGGACCAATAGTGGCATCTCCAATTTTTCCACCAGAGGGCGGTGTGGTAGACACTCTAGGTGCTGGCGACTCATTCAACGCTGGCGTCATATTTGCCCTGAGTAGGGGGAAAATGTTACAAGAAGCTGTGTCATTTGGGTGCCTAGTTGCTGGAAAAAAGTGTGGATTTCGTGGATTTGAAGGTCTGAAAGGTTTTCCTCTTTGACCAAGTGACAGTTGGAGTGTTATTACTTTAAAAAATTGAGAAGAAAAGAAAACAAAGCTGTTGTTTAAAGAATAAAAACTTCAACCAAGGTAAGAAAAATGATTTTAAATGGTTTTGATTTAAAAAAAAAAAGTTCAACAGCGAAAGAACTGCCAGATGCCACTAGGTCAGTAACTTCAGTCAATACAAGTAAAGGATTGGTAAAAAAAAAATGACAGAGGAAAAAGGGAAATTAGTTCTTTTGCTTAAATGTGAGCTGACAATCCTTGTGTTACTATCCAGATATTTTACACTCATTATACCAAGCACTTGTCACACGTATATATATATATATATATGTAGTGTGTGTGTGTGCGTGTGCGTGTGCGTGTGCGTGTCATCTTAGCAATACACTGATACTAATTTGCAGGTGAATTAAATAACATTGATATCATTACTGCTTTTAATTAAGACCTCGATTAAGTGCCATATTATCTGAATATCTTATTTTAACTATTTTATTTTTTGGAGGGGGTGTCTTTAATTTAGACATTTGGTGGTAATCAGAAAACTACCAAATTTTATTTCATGGCAAGGTTTTCTTTTCCTTTCTGCAATAAGAATGGCAAATTTTATGTTGAAAATTTTGGCTGCCATTTTCTTGAATTTTATTAAAATAAAACAAATAGACCTTGTAATTCTGTGTCGTTATTACAAATGTAGTCTTTACATACTGTTCTGATAATTTGTAGTACAACTCATCACTTCACATCTGATTACTACACAAATACCAAGATTATATAAAAACATTCCTGTATTAAAGTGGTGCTTAAATGTAAATCAAAATCCATAAATTTTCCATATGAAATTAAATCTTAGGGTGCATTCACATCTAGAAGAGTCAAGGTCTAATAAGGCCGCGACCTAAATATGGCGGACCTACATGAAAGGGAAACCCCCTAATCCTCTAATGATCTCTCCGCCTCTCAAACGCCTCCCCATGTGTTGTCCCGGTTGAATTGAGCCGAGATTTAATTAGTGTGCCCCTGCAGGGACGACGTAGGGGGAGGCATGTGAGAGGCGGAGATTTGTTGCATGATTGAAAAAATAATTCTACGCAATATCATACACAATGAAGCATTGAAATGCTAATATAATCAAATAACACCAATTATACCATTATATAAAAATACCCAGTTTCAGGATTTTCAGTCTTCATTTTGATTATTTGTTCCATAAAGTCCCCGAGTAAAAAAAATACTTTATGAGTAAAAAAACGTTTCGTTTCATCATCTTATCTGTCTTCATTTTGATTATTTGTTCAAGTCACAGAAGTCAGATATATTACAGTCATTATACCAAAGACTTGCTCATGTTATGTATATATATATTTTTAATTACCAATATTATATCAAGACGGTTATATTTTCACCTCCATTTATTAGTCTTGGCAATACTTTGATGTTGGTTTGCAGGGTATTGCAAAAATGTTGAAAAATAATGGAACCAAAATGCAAGAGCCCTATTAACTGCCATTGGAACTTAAAATTTTTATTCAAGTTTTCGTTTTGTATTGTTGGGAGGTGGAAAGTGCCCTTAATTAATAGGCATATAGTCTAATGTGGTAATCAGAAACCTGCAAATTTTATGTGAGTTTTCTGGTGTTCAACAAGATTTCATAATAAATACGTTTTCTTTTAAATCTGAAATGAGTGGATGCACTAGGTGTGAAACACTTCTAATAAACTGCAAAATTTTAAGCCATATTTCAGATCAAATTTAGTATTAACATAATTTGAATTACAAGCCATGTCTACTCACCCTGAGCTTCAGAGATAACTTGACACGATGGAGATAGGCTATAGTGAAGAGGTTAGTGTCAAGTTATCTCTGAAGCTCAGGGTGTGTCTACTCTGAAAACTACACAATTTAAAACGTTAAAATAAGTTTTTTTAGCCATCAGATATATTGTTCTATAACTTCAACAACTCACAAACTTTTGAATTTAAATTGTGCTCTTTTTGATGCATTGTTATTGGTCGCCCCTGAAAATTTCTAGTCTTTAAGTAGAAAAAGTTTTCATGTTATCAATTAATCAAAAACACACCGGCACCTATCAGAAGTCACATAGGCTGACACAGCATTTTTTGACTGAAGATTTAATTTTTTTTTTTTTTTGACATGCCAAAACTAAAAAGGGTAGAGTCATGAAATTTCCAGCATTTATAAAAAAACAATTTATCTAAAATATTTAAAATTAATTGCAATATCTCCAAAACTGCTGAAGTTATTAAACTTTGAAATAAGTAATTTTTCTATTAAGTCACCTAATTGAGACATTTTTTTAAAATATGTGATATGGTTTTAAATTGTAAATAGATAAAAACAGATACAAAATCATACTTATAAATTTAAACAATAACATAGCAAGTTTGATTGAAAACGTGGACAGTATAAAAAATATCAAGGAAACTATAATTATAAAACTACAAGAGTACATCTATATAAACATTTATGAAGTAGAAATAATAAATAATGGTCTGTTCTGCTGTAAAATTTGTAAAATTAAAAAAAAATTAATGTATGCATAAGACATTAAAAAAAAAAAATTACATAAAATTTGAACTGAGTTATAAGACTAGTGCAATAATTAAGCAATGTTCTTGAGATGATACAAATCTTGCAAGCCCTAATCATTTATATTTGACAAAATGTATCAAGGTTTGTTACATAATTGTTTTGGTTCTGACAATTCTTAACGTAAAAACATCTTAGTCTCCTCTTGTCCATTGGTCTACTGTTATGGTTGCAAATCCACTGCAGGAGTTCAATAGTTAGGGACCATTCCCACAGATATTTGGATCGATCTATCTCCCTGGGGAGTCTCACTAAATTTTTGTCAACTTGACCAGCTTAAATGTCTGTCATGCCTAGTAAAGCTGTTTGGGGATAGTTATCTTTATCCCCTAGCTGATTGGGTAGGCGTGACAGACATTTAAACCGGTTATTTGATAGCAATTTAGTGAGACTCCCATGGGAGTTAGATCGATCTCTAGGCATGGGAACCCACTCTTAGAATGTGCTGTGGTGAATGCGGATAAAAAAATTGATGTAGTTCAGCTTCTCTCACTTTCAGTTTATTTGCACAATCAGAAAGGTTTTCATCTAGTAGTGCTTTACGTAAAGTAGAATATGGACGTTTGTCCATTTCTGCCTTCAAAATAACATTTAACAGTTTCCTGTTTGCCTCAGTCATTGGCCCATTAAATTGATCTTCTTCATAATGTTCTATCATCCCAGCGGCCACCAAATGGTTCCTCATCATTTCTGGGTTCATTGTACAAATCAAATAACGAAAACTACTTATAATTTTCAACTTCTCAAGCTTATATCGGCATGCTTCCTAAAAAGGAAAATTTAAATAACTTTGTCATAATTTAAAAATCATTAATGGTTGGTATAAATCAATAAAGCCATTGACATGCATTTGTTTTTCATATGTGGCAATGATTCCCCGTTTTGTGCCATCAAATCATTCCCCTGAAGAATTACCCAATGTGCTTTTCTTAAATACATCTAAAAAAATCCATTATGTTTTATCATGATAAATTACAAGAAGAATATAATACAGTGCAAACATTGATAAGTCATTATATTTTCATGCAAACTCAATGGGGAATAATTCAACTAATTACCTTCACTTGGTTGATGATGTCTCCTTCAAGAAGAGCTTCATTGCATAAATCCATGCATAAGAGATACAGGCGTCTCACATCTCCCTTTAACAACGTATTGAATATGACTTCCATGGTGACAACATAGGGGATGGGACAATTTGGTGGACCATTTAGATGTTTCAAAATACCTCCCCAAACATTGACCTTTTTAAATTCATCACTTAAAGAATCCCACAATTCACATGTAATGAACTGGCTGTCAGACTGAGCTGCATATTGTTGACCGTGTGCTGCACCATACTGAACTAGTGACCCCTCAAAGCTTTGTTCCAAAGAGATTTCAGGATTGACTGATCCAGAGACACTTTCTGCCAATTCTACAGTGTAAGGCAATTCCCTCCTAGAATCATGTTCTCCCTGTCTGACTTTTGGTCGAACATCTGGTGATTTTACTGCGGTCTGCAATGTCCCATTTGGCATCAACTGATAATGGGAGTTAATATGTTCTGACACTGAATCTCCTCTTCTTGTAAAGGATTCTTCCAGCTCTTTCCTTGTTGTTTCTTCATTTTGTGGTTTTCTTGGCCCTTCATATGGCAATTCTGAATTCCCATTCATTTCTCCATATTCCAAAGACTGTTCAAAAGCTTCTTTCCTTTGTGTATTTTCATCACGTTTGGCATTATGATTTGAAACTAAATTTCTGTATTCAGAATGATTACCATTTGGCAGTGCCTTTAAAGAATCACCAGCCATAAGGAGCTGAAAAATATTTCAATGCATTATGCAACAGTTGAAGAAAATTATAGCATTAAAAGAGACCAATTTTCAAAGTGAAAGGACATATAGACCTCTTCAGTCCATTCGCAGATTAGATCAAAATAACAGATTGTGCATGCAGCACCAAAAATACAAACAATATGTGATTTAATTTCATATCTTGATTTAAGACATATATCGGTAATAATTATGATACTCCACAACATCTTGCTGAAATTTTCTATGGACTAGTTTTGAAGCATACCCAATTTTTTGTGATTTAATTTTCCACACTATACTAGTATCGATTTGATCTCTAGGTTCGTTAAGTCAATTAGAGACATGGAGATTCAGCGCAAGAGAAACACTAAACAGATATACCAGAACAATTGAAAAATACAATTCTACGTGAAAAAGCTATAAAAGAATCAAGCTGGTGGTACTTATAAGAGTAACCAATTATACATGCAGATCTACCGTAAAAGGTACCTGTATAAAAAAAAGGGGGGCTCATACATTATCAATTTACCTCTTTAAGCATCTTTGTTATTACTATTTTTTTACAGGTATTATCGTCATTTTCCAGTTGAGCTTTGTATATCTTTATCTCACACTCAATGACACTGGGGCACTGGCCGTCAGCAGGCTCCAAACGAAATACTGCACGTGTATCTATATCTTCAACTAGATCCAAATAGCTGACTTCCTGGAATCAGCAAACAGTTCATTCACACACACACACATATATATAACACCTAGAATAGCTAGTTATTGTTATCATACCATTTAGCCCTTATCAAATTTGTGGTGGAATTTCCAAATGTACAAATACCAAGTTGTCAAACTGTTTCCACTTTTAGATCAATCACTTCAGAAGTCCTGCAGTTATAAAGTACTGGGCAGTAATACCACTTCAGAAATTCTACATTAACACATTTGCAGGATGGAAGACTGAAAAGATCTTTAAATTATTAGAATTATGTTATTTTCTACAATAATGATCACTACAGTAAAGAATTTAACACTGAAGTTATGTTCTTTACTACCTGAATATGATCTTCTTTTCTAGTTAATTTCCAACAGTTTTCAAATTCACCAATTTCCAGACAAAGTCCACTACATTCCTTGTGATGTTCACACAAGTATACAATGATACAGCGATAGTCAAGATACTTGAACTGCAATTTTGACATTTCTTTTTCAAGTTTCTGCAAGAAAAATAAATGCAAAAAAATGTAAAAAGCGACTGATAAACAACTGAGCCAGCAGAGGCTGTTAAATGTACAACACTGGATCTGTAGCACTCCATTAACATGACAAATGACGTATTAAAAAAATAATCCTTCATTTCTTATTCTATGTCTGTTAAAACATTAAAATATGACCAAATGTTGAGCAATTACATGAAGCAATTATGAATATACCTCTCTTTCATCTGGCAGATCTGCTATGCAGTGAACATTTAGATTAAGTTTTCGTCTTTCTACATCATACAATTGCCCATAGGCTTGCACCTGCATCTTCTTTTTGTTGCATGAGGTGCTGTGTTTGGTAAAATGGTGCAGGCCAATTATACACCTGTTGTGTAGGAACATAGAAAAATAATTGTCCTTCAGCAGTTTCCAGTCACAACATTCATCAAACCCCGTTTCTGAGCTCCAGATGTTTTTTTGGGTATTTAGTCCATGTACATCAGGAATGCAGTGACTGATGGTTAAGAAGATCATCTTTTTAAACATCAATCCATGGGGCTCACAAAATACCACAGGGGATGTTTGTGCCTGATCAGGACCAACTGGGAGCTTGTCTTGTTCTCTTCTGGTAATCCCCAGAGTTATCAATGTTTGGCTTTCTAAGGCTCCTGGTGGTACATACAAGGAAACCCCTGTTCCAGGGAGAGTCAAAATACCACCCTGCTCATCCACCCAGAACTGGTAATAGTATAGTTCACCAGCTATGTTGCTTTCATAGTCAAAACATGGAGGTGTTCCTGGAGTGCTCGTTCCTGAGAAGGAAAACAAAGAATTAGCTCTATCCTAAGTAATACTATGTAAATGTCCACAATGAGGCGCATTTTTCTATATCTTGGGATTATCGCCATTGTAACTATCGGTCATGTAGATTGGTAAAAACTCCACGGGGACTCTAGCTGAATGCAGTCAGATTAGCAGATTAAAACGCGTCCTCCTGGCATTGAGTAGAATACAGAAAAGTTGGTAATCATATATGACTAAGGGCGCATTCCAACAGATTTTAGATCGATCTATCCCCATGGGGAGTCTCACTAGATTACTGTCAGATAATCCGGCTTAAATGTCCGTCCAGCCTACTATAAGCTGTAAGGGGGTAATTAACTTTCGTGCCCGCTCGGCTGACAGCTATTTAGCAGGGAGTTAGGTCAATCTAGTGTGGATCGATCTAATTTCTGGGAATGTGGTCTAAGTTGGAAACAAGAGCGTATGCATCTGTTAATCTGATTTCATTCAGTGAGAGTCCTCGGAAGACCAGTAGTTTCATTGGGAATGAGTTGAGGATCCTTATTTACCTTTTCAACTTTTTCATTTAATTTTTTTAAACCATCAAAATAATAATTTCAAAGAACTCTGTTTGAAAATTACAAGTGCAGAGATGGGTTGAGCAGTGTTTCACAAAAAAAAAACAAAAAAAAACGACAAATGCTCT
>NW_019774959.1:160704-178709 GCF_001039355.2 Lingula anatina | reverse complement strand
CCCCCCCCCCCCCCCCATTCTGGCATGTTTATCTCTAACTTACTATCATATGTAAACAGGTACAAGGTAGAATAAATGTTTACAAAACGGAATTTCTTACCTCTACTCTGAGAAGACAGCGAACTATTTATAGTCCCTGTGCTTGTTGATAAACTGGCCACTTCAGTATCTATATACAAAGAAATTACAGTTAAATCTGTTGAAAATCATATCAGTAACAATGAACTAATGAGCAAATAAATAATTTATAAACAAAAAAATGATAATTACAATCAACACATGCTAGTATTTGATTTTTCGTCAAATTATTTATTTTCAAAAATTATTCACTAGTTTTGCTGACATGAAATATCTTTCCTATGCCAAATTGGTCAGAATTATTCATACCACTGATATTCGGTGTCTGTGTGTGTTGAAATGACTGTCATGTGTAATATTTACCTTACCTACCTGTATAATTTTCCTCATTTAAATTCATTTTAGGTTTCACATGATCTCTAAACATTTCATGGTTTCTAAATCTGGGTGGAAGGTCTGCAATGAACTTCTTTCCTACAAGAAACAGTCATTTATGGATGCAAAATATTTAGCAGTATCACTTTATTGATTTATCAGTGTGGATGCATAAAAGGAAAGACCAGGTATTGCTATAAAATTAATTTTATAGTAATTGTAATTCATCAAAGAGATAAAATAATGATTAGTTCAAAAATATGGAAAATTCCTCTTAAAGATAGAAAATTGCCATTAAGATGAGTTCAAGAACTGTTTAAAAAGCTGTCAAGCAACTTTCCTTCTTTCTTTAGAAGCAAGTGGGCAAAATTGGACATAATAAAACATCAAAGGATGTTTTTTGCTTTTGATGAGCCATGATCATCTTTCCTACTTGTTATATTTCACAGCAGTTTGGGGGAAAATGAAACAGACATGAATGAATAAATTTTTTATTCAATTTAACAAAAAAATAAATAAATGAATATTTAAAAACTAAACACCCTCAAACATTTTATTTGAAAGTTGTACAAAATAACAGCATAAAAATAGATAAATAAAAGACTTATAAGATTGTTTAAATCAATTTAAGTATTAAACTTAAAAAGAAAGCAAACATCATTTTTTATTTCTTATTCAAAATAGACATTACTTACTATCTGCGAACATTTCATATTGGTCTTTAGGTGTTTTCCTCTTGGGTCTTTCTATTAGAGGCATCTCTATCTCTTCAGGGAGAAAATCCTCAGCATTTACAACACATCCCTTTTCCTGGTAATATTCCAACAGTGACTTCCATACTTTGTCAACTTTAAGCAGATTGTCATTTCCTGAAATAATATATCATTCACATGGAATTCCTAGTTTCCGCAGTAAAAGCTCATGTCTGAAAAATGCCTACAGACATATACTGGAGCTTTAACATCCCTTTATTCTGGAATATATACCCAGTACCACCCAACAAATTACTGCAACCAAAACTACACTGTAAGATGCTTAATGAAAGCAGCTACTTTTTGCCTATAAATACATTGTAAACAACTCTTTAAAATATAATAAATTTTATTTTATCAGTTAAAGCAGAAATTCTGAAATTTGTGGTTGTCACGTGACCTCCATAGATGTCTACACTCTGTAATAATCACTTAAGAGAATATTATAAAAAAAAAACTTTTTAGAAAAAAAACAAGGACTAACTTTGAATGTGGAAATGGATTCATTAACCATTGGTACGTATGGAAAAATTATCCTTTATCCTAGGAAAATCCATTGTTTGGCCAAAATGAACAGTTGTTATCTTTATAAATATCGATGTCTACCCAACTTTTTTAAAAGTGCTTATTTTACAAAAGCTGACAAACATATTAAAGTTGAATTTTCAAGCAAGATTTTTAGGGGTCAACATGTCAAGTTATTAAGGTAGTAATTAACAGTAAATTGTCAAAATTTGGGTGTTTTTCTGAATTTGTCAGTATTAGATAGATGAAATATCAACTACATATCAGCCTATCTTAAAATAATGGAAGTTTACAAATAAACCCGTAATTTTAGCCTAATTGCTGATTTACCCCTGTGGTAGCGTGTCTGAGTTTTAAAGTAGGTTTCACTTGTCCATATATGTGTTTGATTGGCAGCTCCACTGTGCAGCTGTATATTTCCCGTACTAGATTGCTGCTAAGCCTTTCACATTCTGTGAGTAACGTCGCGCTTTCACTTGCTAAACAATACTTTTCATTTTGAATTTATCAGTGAACTTAATTCTGATGATCTGTTAAAGCTTTAAAAAGCAGACATATAGATGAGACGTATATGGGCAAAGGCACTCCCCCTAGGTGTCACGTGGTGAAGAAGGCTGAGGTCACGACTAACATGGTGGCTGCTGTCAATGCATGGAGGGGGCCTCCGGTTGAAAATGTTCAATAATAATGTTGAAAATGGATGAAAGACATAGTGACAGTTACATAGGCAGTGAGTAGAGGGCTGAACCAGTTTAAATAACTAAATTTCTCAGCTTGCCAATGCAGCTCACTGATTATATAACGTTGGAATCTCCGGGGAGCACTAAAAGGCTGATTTCTCCGCTTCAGTTTATGGCTTCAAGAGAACGATTTAGACCAGTGTCAAAATAAATTAGAACTCTCAACCGATGAAAGCTGGTATTCATTCATTAGATCTAAGGTTTGTCTGAAAGTATGTGTCTGGGATTTCATAACATCAGCTCCGTTTTCAACTTAGGCATACTTTAGTTAGGCTAGGGGGTCTCGTTGAACTGGAAACCAAGTTTATTTTGATATCTCTGCTAATTTAACACATATCGCTAATTTGAGGCGCATTCTTGTTGATCCCTATGAGGGCTCACAAGTCAAGCTGTCTACACATGTCCATTTGTAGTGGACTTCTAGTTTTTAAGGTGTAAAGATTATGTTGAGCACACCTATTAAGCATTATATCTCATTACGTAACGATTACATAATAAAATAAGGATATGAAATGAAGAGCTGTTGAAATAAGCTTTCTATTGATATGTAACATGTTGGTATATCTTGGCCGGTTTAGAAGATAGCTACCCCTGTTATCTACATCCTTAAGTGTATTATCTTGAAGCTATAGTTGAGTTGGGGGAGGGTTAGGTGGTTCAAATGCACTGCCCTTTTGGTCAGAAAGGTTGGGTCACCTAGGAGGGAGGTAAAAAGCTACTTTTTTGATAAAGTACCTGGTCTCCATTCTGAAATCACCGACTATACAGACTTGTCTTAAATGTTGCCCTTACCAACAATAATGAGTCCCTTCTTTGCTCTTGTTAGTGCCACATTGACCTGGTTAGAGTCTATGATAAAACCAAGGTTCTTTTTGCGCCATCCAAGAGTTGGCCTCTCAAGTATATCATAGTCTGGGAGAGAACGAACTGTGCTCAGGAGTACATAGTCCCACTCCCCACCTAAAGTGATAATAAATTTTAATTACATTGGATTCCGTTCTCTACATAAAGATGTATGGTATTTTACAGCTGCAAGCTAGGCAAAGGTGGAGTATTCATGAAAAGAGCATTTAACATAATATGCTTAACAATTACATATTATATGAGTAATAATAAAACAAGTGATAACAAAATGGGTATTCATATAAAGAACGTTGAAGAAATGATGTTGTTGAGAATAAATATATACTTCAAACTTATATTGGTGGTCATGCGCTCCATCTATTGAAGAACTAAGTAATCACAATGTACATTAAGTAAGTAACACTAACACTTATTATGCTTTCAAAACAATCATTAAAATTTCAGTAAAGCATCAACAGTATAAATACCCTGTGCTCCTACTACAGTGCTGACATTTGGGTAAGGTATTATTTTTTCCAGTTCTTTTTTTATAGCATACACCTGAGCTTTGTACTGGGACAGGACCACAATATTGGAGGGTTCAATGTTGTGTTTTGTGACTAGATTTTTGTACATCCGCACCTGAAAACAATTGATAACAATGTACTGGTAGGAATGCATCTGTCAAATTAAAAGTGAAAGAAATCATACAATAAATGATTATGAATCAGGCTAGCTGTATAATAAAAGTGGAATGTTTAGCATTTTAAGTTCACACAGCAGATGATATTTATCACATAATGAAGCTTACAACATGTTTCATTTCATCTTCGTTGCTCTTAGATCTCTCGCTCCCTTCACGTGTGGCAACAGGCAGGGTTGTCTCCTTTCCTTCAGTACAGCAAAATACAATAGCTTGGGGCTCGTCCCTTCCTGACCAAATTTCCAACTCTGGTGACTTTCCTTTCAGTGATGAATCTGTCTCTAGTTTTCCCCCATAAAACTTCTCTGATGGAAACTGGCATATGGTTTCATGCTAAAAGCAAAAGTATGTAAAGAGTAAATTAAGGTTAGACCCCATTTCTATAGATTAGATCGATCTACTTTAGATCAACCTAACTCCATGGGGGTTCACGCTAAATAGCTGTCAGCCGGGCGGACAAAGTTAATTACCCCCTTACAGCTTGTAGTAGGCGGGACGGACATTTAAGCCAGATTATCTGACAGTAATCAAGTGAGACTCCCCGCGGGGATTGATCGATCCAAAAGCTCTGGGAGTACAGCCTTAGTCTTTCAGTCTGGCAGCTAGCTAATGATGACATTGTTCTAATTGACACTTTTATAGAGCAAGCTAAAACATCACAATTAAAGTAATAAGTGGCAGACTGACAGCTATTCTTAAGCTTACCATTCTGTACTGAGTTTTAAGCATCATAGCCTTATAGGAGTATCTTTCAAACAATGACAAGGCAAGACCCAGATCACTTGCTGCTTTCAGAGGAACCACTGGACGTAACTGACGATGGTCTCCGAGAAGGATTACTTGGTAAGCATTTGAAGCAACTATTGGCACCATTGTTTCTGGTTCCATGCACATTGCTGCTTCATCTATCATAAGCTGCCTGAAGTTTAAACCAGTCAATTTCTGGCTACCACTGACAGAGCAGGTACAGAGGATGACCTCCGCTTGCTGTAGAGCCTCCTGTTCTGCCTTGGCCACTGTTGCTTTATATTTTGTCACATCTTCATGGGTTACAAGAAGAGGTTCCGTTTTGAACATCTCATCAAATTGAAGGATCTTCTTGCTATAACGGTTTGAACATTCCCTGATCAAGTAGTGAAGACTCTGAGGTATGCAGTGAACATCAATTTCAGTGTCATCCTCTTCATCTCCATTCGTAGACATTTTTTTCCATGATCTCCTGTGTACAGGTTGGGTAGGAACGGGAAAATCTTGGGACACAATTGTATCACTATACACACGAACAAAGTTTGGACAAATGTTTTCCTTGTCTTTCTGGTTAAAATGATACATCATCATAGCTAAAAATAATATTATAGAAATTTAAAAAAATCAAAATTACAAAAGAAAAACAGAAAATAAATAAATTGTCCACTACAATTTCAAAATTAATGTTACTCAAATAAAAGATTGCATTTATGCATTTAAATTAACAAAAATAGATCCATTCCTGTGACAGGTTTTGATGGTTAATGAGGTGGAAAAAGACTTAAATGAAAAAACAAAAATTTACGCTCGGCTGTTTGGGTGTGCATGCATGTGTGCATGTTAAAAGTTTTACAAAACTTTTAAAGTCAAAATAAATGAGCTGCTTTTTGTTCGACAATGTTCTGCAGAAGAATTATCAAAGTGAAGAAATCTGTAACCTACATGCTAAATGGTCCAAAGATTTGTTAGATGGCCCACACACCAAGATCTTTGGAGAAGTGTCAGGATCTGCATTGTTCAACCCTTGTTTGTTCCATTCATTCAAGATGTACAACATGTTAAGTGCTGTCCAGGTTTTGCCAGTTCCTAGAAAATGACAGGGTTCTCCATATCATTTTTAATAAACAGTTATAATAAAGTACAATGGCTGAATATTCCATGATTTCTTGTATGTGTCACAAAAAAAAAATTAGTAAAAAAAGTTTTCACCTACATCAGCAAGTAATTTTGATCTTGGTAAAAAGGTTTTGACTGAGTGGGGGTACTACCTTTCCCTAATACACATTCTTAGTTTCACATAAATTATTCATAGCAACTCACATTTCCAAAAGGGTTAAAAAATTCTGGTCACAGTAAGTGTCCATGTTTATAATTCTTTCAAGTAATAAATGTTAAAATTCATAAATATGACGAATGTAGGTTTGGCATTTAATCGCACAATAAGCTTCATTTTGACGAACAAAACAAACCCCTGCATGAGCATGATAAATTTTTTACCTGGTGGCCCTTGTATGAGTGAAAAAGGAGAATTCAGTGCTTCAGTAACAGCGTTCTTCTGACTAAAGTTCATTTTTGCAATGTATCTTTCTAGTTTCTTCTGGCTGTCTTCAATGAATTCTTTGGGCACTTTAATCCCTGTAAAAGATAAATTGAAGCTTTTGCTTAAGAGAGAACATCTGTGACATCATGGTAGCAAAGCAATTTTTTTAATCCTTAAATTCTGAAATAATATCTCAAAACCTTATATTAGTACTGATTCTGACTCCACAAAGAAACAAATTACCATTCCTTAAATAATTTAATTTGAACTGTATGGTAATAGTATCAACAAACAGCATGAGACCATAAAAACTGGCGTCTGCACTGCAATTCACTTCTCCACAACTTTAAATTTCATTAAACTCTTTCCAGCTAGGTTCTTGCTCTTATTTACACCTAACTTACAGTGTACACCTCTTTGATAACAATACTTCAAGTAATGTCTGCTTTGATAAATTTCTGTTGAGTGGAGATCATATAGAGAAATAATATCCTGTATTAAATTTAAAAAAAAAAAAAACACATACTTACACTTTTGATAAATTATAGTTTTGCCCCAAACCCTCTCAACTGTACCCTGTATCACATACCTTCCCTAGTTTTGTCAATATCTGATAAGTTTCCAGTTGCAATGCCTTTTGCTAATGTAGATGCCTTGTCTAGATTCTCAATGGCATGTTCCATCCTCCTTTAAAAATAAAAAAATCAACTTCAATGTTGCACATTAGGTTATAAAAACATCATCAACGAAAAAGGCTACATATATAGAGAGTTCATTTAACAAATTGTCACAAACATTAACATTACCATAAATAAATATCTCAACACCGTATCTTTAATCAATATACAATATATACTCAGAAAAACAATACATACTTATCTGTTGAAGTCTTTGGAATCACTTCTAACGTACACACACTTGGCTGCTGTAGCATTTTCTCTGTAGGGTGACAAGACTTATCATGTAGCTTAAAATGAATGTAACTTCCTTGCTCTTTCACACCAGTAATCACTCCATGTCCAGTCCAGATGTAACTTTCACCTTTGTCCCTCTCCCCCATTTGTTCCCTCTCTCCATAAGTTTGTGCTGCAGCTGGAATCCTTGGGCAAATGATGCACAAATACTCTGAAAAATGCTCCAGGTCATTGGTTTCCTCGCTGTCACTTTCATCTTCATCCTCATCAGCATCAGAATCTTCCACTTCATCTCCGTTCACATCTTTCATGAAAAAAATATGTCTTTGCTTGCAAAACTCTTTACCGAGGCTAAACTGACCTTTGTATACTGGCAGATTATTTTTCTCATCTTGTATCCAAGTGATTTTAACATTGTTTATGTAAAAAGATTCATCAGACTTGACTGCTTCATAGGCAGACTCCATGGAAAGGATTGGGCGCCAAATCTGCTGGTATTCATCTATGTCACGGTAGCGTTCTTTGCTAGCCTTACTGGCCATATCCTCGAAACATATAATAGGGTTCTCTTTATGGTGCACACACAAATGAAACTGGTCAGTCAAACTCAAAATCTGTACCCTTGGACGTAGAAATCCTCGTTCAATCTCAGCTGTGAAAAATAACTTTAAAACATCTCCCCCTTTAAGCAATAGAGAAAACTGTTTGAAGTGATCAAAAATCATTCCGCCACCTGGTGATTCTGAGGTTAGATAAGGATCCACTTGCCTCCGTTTCACATTTTTCACAATTTTCTGAAGAAAATTTTTTGACCCATCTTGGTCCCCCTTCATGAATTTGTCTAACATGATCTGCCAATCCCTGCCTGCAATCTGACGGACATGCCTTTTTGTATCAAGTTCTGTTTGGCTTACTGATAATGCCTGGCTTTCATTTGGTATTTGGTCATAAATTCGCTTTCCCCAAGCCAGCACAGTTCTTGCTTTATTATCCTCTGGCAATTCAGGCTTTTCTTGCAAGGAAAGGGATGCATATTTGATTGTTTCACATCTCTTTGGGACAAAATTGTAATCTGGATTTCTGAACAGAATGTGGTCTTCTTCCATGGCCTCTACTATTGTATAATGAGGCCTTACAGGGTCACTGGACAATTTAAAAGCATAGGCTAAACAATCACAATCCTTACTAAAATGTTTCTGTTTCAGTACACCAAGATTGTAGAGATGGCATATTTTCTGAACTGCTTCTGAATTATATGGGGATGCCATGTTCCCCAAATGTGCTTTCAATAATCTGTGCACAATCAGATCAATGTATCTGCGCACTGGAGAAGTAAACTGGGTATAAGGTCCTATGTTCATTCCAGAGTGTACTATTTCATTAGGTTTAACATAAGCAGAACAAGTGACTCTTCGGTGCATCTGAATACTGAACCACTGTTGTAATACATGGGCATGCTGAGGATGCTTTTGCTCCTGACAAACAAGAGTGAAAGCGGTCTTCCAGTCATCACAATTAACAGCATTCTCTATTGCTTTCCATATGTCTTCCTTTATTTCAACCTTAGGCATAACATATTGTGGAACATTACCAAGACATGGCAATTGTAATCTATGGGGGTCAAAGTAAAGCATATTTGGCAGGAAATGCTTGAAGTTATCTTTCCAAATGG
The DNA here is from genome assembly GCF_001039355.2 of Lingula anatina. The sequence continues at coordinate 169,820 of NW_019774959.1, read as the reverse complement.
TGTATAATTCTTCCCTTGGAGGAAGATGTTGCACCAGAATTGTGCTGTCAGGGTATGCCTTCAAAAGGACTCCTGCCACATGTTTGTTTGCTTCTATCATCCACTCTTCCACTAACTGGTGGCTCTTAAAGTTTGATGAATCTTGCAAATGGTCAGCATCATAAAGGAAAAAAGCTCCGGTTCCTAAACGCTTAATACGGAGAGCATGTGACAGGTCATAAAGCATTTTCACAGGAAAAAACTCCTTGGTTGTTGTCTGGTCTTCAATTATTTGCTCCACTTCATTGTAATTCAAATTTTTGTCACAAAATATGACAGATTCCACAATGCTAGGCTCTTTGGTGAATAAACCATCTTTGTTTATGGTGAAAATAACAGATATTGTCAGCTTATCTTCCCCACTGCGCAAACTACAGAGATCTTCACTAAGTCTTGGAGGCAGCATGTGATAGGGCTTGTGATCTTCACAATTGGGGTAAAAAGTTACACTGCGCACCTTGGCTTCCTTGTCAATGGCTGCCTCAGCCTCAACATAATACGCAACATCTGCAATGTGCACAATGACTTGAAACTCGTTTTCATTATTTGTTTCCTACACAACTCAATGCATCATCAAAGTCTTTTGCATTCAGTGGGTCAATGGTAAATGTGTAGATGCTCCTGAAGTCTTTTCTAGAGTCTAATTCATTAGATGGGATTTTATAGTTATTGCCATAGATTGTGTGTAAAAGCTTTCTACTTTGTGCAGTGAATTGATGGGTCAGACGGTATTGGATTTTCAGCAACTCCAGCCCATTTTCCAATGAATTTGCTGCTGGTTTCACATCTACCACCACTCCCAAAGGATATCGGCAATGATCTTTCCAGGTAAGATATCGCACAATGAACAGCCTGTTGTGCTTGCTCTGGGGTTTTATCATTTCCGTGTATACTAATTCCATTTTTGCTTCATTGTCTCGTCCTTCCTTTACTCTGTATACACTGACAGAATTTTCCCCACCATGTTTATTGAAAATCACTACCTTGGGCATTGTTTTACAAATAGGTTTCATCAAAGAACAGTTATAGTCATCAACACTACAGATGAGTTTGTACTCTTTAAGTAGGGGTAGGTGGGCAAGGACACCAAGGACCCTGCCTCTTTTCACAATTTCACCTGTAGAAGGGTCAACAGGATCTATTGGTAAGTCAAATATGTCGACCACAACTTCTTCACCACTAAAAGCTCGACCACAACGCTGTCTTCCGTAAATCTTAATTTTGTCCACAGATACATCTCTCTGAACTGGAATGCATGTTGCTTCTTGTGATGTGTCTATCTGGAAAATACATCTCTTGTATCTGTCAGGATCTTCTTCAAGTTTGTTTCTTAGTAAATGTGGCTCCAAACATTCATAATACGGTTTCAGACCTCTGCTGCTAAAATAATCAAAATAATCTAAACACATATCCCCAGAACAGTCAGACTCCTCAGAATATGTGTCAATATCCAAATTCCTGTTCTGTAACCATATATCTATGTGTTTACGGTCATAAATGGTATTTGATGCAGCTTTTACATCGATGTCACCATACTCTATATCTAAAATGCTTCTACTTTTAAGGGGGATCTTGGCAGTTTTTTGGTCATACTCTTTTTGCAAGGCTTTCATAATAGCATCAGTGTCAGGATTTCCAATATCTGACTCAGCATAACCATCTCTGCCAACTGGACAGGGAGAATTGCTTCTGGATGATTCTGTTTGTGTTGAGCAAATGGAAACCTCACTCCCACTATACTGACTATAGCCAGAGCTGATTCCAGAATCCTTTGAAACATTTGATAATACTGTATCAGAAAAGGAGGGACTGCCTGGACGCATGATCATGGTATCTTGCATTTCATTTTCAGACATAATATAACTGTGAAACTGTTCCAAAGACTTTTCAATCCACTGAAGGTTTACATTAGCAGGTTTCACACCTTCATGCTGTGCTGATATGTCCAAGTATCTTTTCCACACACTCTGACACAAACCAACTGAACATAAGGCAAGAGGATCGCCAATCACCATGACAAGAGACCTGGCTCTTGTAAAGGCAGTACTCAGAAGTTTTGGGTCTGACAATACTCCCAGATGATGACCTTTTTGTTTTTTATCACTGATCAGTTTTTGTTTTGTACAAACTGTACTCAGCAGTACGGCCCAGTATTCATTGCCTAAAAAATATCAGCATCAGTAAATATTTGCCACTGGCTTAGACCCCATTCCCATACCTAGATTGATTTAGGATCAACCCATCTCAAGGTTAGTGGGTATTGTTAAATAAGTTCAGTAGGCATGCCTGGCATCTTAGCCACTTTAGCTGAATGTAATTTAGCTAGAATCCCCTTACTTGGAGAGGGGGTGATCCTGCAAGATCGATCTAGGAGTAGGAATGGGGTCTAACAATAAAAAGTACTTCTTATGGCTATGAAAAGGCATTTTTCATTTAATTCATATCTGTCATTCTTTGCTANCACTACAGATGAGTTTGTACTCTTTAGGTAGGGGTAGGTGGGCAAGGACACCAAGGACCCTGCCTCTTTTCACAATTTCACCTGTAGAAGGGTCAACAGGATCTATTGGCAAGTCAAATATCTTGACCACAACTTCTTCACCACTAAAAGCTTGACCACAACGCTGTCTTCCATAAATCTTAATTTTGTCCACAGATGCATCTCTCTGAACTGGAATGCATGTTGCTTCTTGTGATGTGTCTATCTGGAAAATACATCTCTTGTATCTGTCAGGATCTTCTTCAAGTTTCTTTCTTAGTAAATGTGGCTCCAAACATTCATAATATGATTTTAGACCTCTGCTGCTAAAATAATCTGAACACATGTCCCCAGAACAGTCAGACTCCTCAGAATATGTGTCAATATCCAAATAACTGTTCTGTAACCATTCATCTATGCGTTTGCGTTTGTCACCATACTCTATATCTAAAATGCTTCTACTTTTAAGGGGGATCTTGGCGGGTTTTTGGTCATACTCTTTTTGCAAGGCTTTCATAATAGCATCAGTGTCAGGATGTTCAATATCTGACTCTGCATAACCATCTCTGCCAACTGGACAGGGAGAATTGCTTCTGGATGATTCTGTTTGTGTTGAACAAATGGAAACCTCACTCCCACTATACTGACTATAGCCAGAGCTGATTCCAGAATCCTCTGAAACACTTGATAATACTGTATCAGAAAAGGTGGGACTGTCTGGACGCATTTTCATGGTATCTTGCATTTCATTTTCAGACATAATATAACTGTGAAACTGTTCCAAAGACTTTTCAATCCACTGAAGGTTTACATTAGCAGGTTTCACACCTTCATGCTGTGCTGATATATCCAAGTATCTTTTCCACACACTCTGACACAAACCAACTGAACATAAGGCAAGAGGATCGCCGATCACCATGACAAGAGATCTGGCTCTTGTAAAGGCAGTATTCAGAAGTTTTGGGTCTGACAATACTCCCAGATGATGACCTTTTTGTTTTTTATCACTTACCAGTTTTTGTTTTGTACAAACTGTACTCAGTAGTATGGCCCAGTATTCAGTGCCTAAAAAATATCAGCATCCGTAAATATTTACCATTGCCTTAGACCCCTTTACCACACCTATATCGGATCGGACCTAAAAGGATCAGTCCATCTCCAAGAGTTTCTCCCTAAACTGCATTCAGCTTAAGTGACTCTGATGTCTGGCACACCTACTGAAGCTGTAAGGGGATATCGCTTAGTAGCTTCAGTAGGCATACCAGGCATCAAACAACTTAAGCTAAACGTAATTAGCAATGATCACCTCAGAGATGGGTCAATCCTGCTAGATCGATCTAGGTATGGGAATGGGGTCTAACAATCAAAAGTACTTCTTATGGCTATGAAAAGGCATTATTTTGTTTAATTCAGATATAATCAAACCTACTTTGTGTGTCAACAAGCCCTTGGGTATTAAGATTTTTATTACACTGCATACTTAATGGAAAATAAATTTACAAAGAAATTACAGAACTGGTAAAACAGGAGATTGAATACAACTGATATGATTGGATGAAAATGGCCATTGCACATAAAACTTAATAATTACCCTGGGCATTCTCAATTACATCCACAACAACTTTCTTAGAGTGGTGGCCAAGGTCCTTCCCCTTGAGAGCATTTCTGATACACTTCACCTGCAAAATTTATTTTCATTTGATGTGCATATCTCCATCATTTTAATTTGCCTATTGTGCAAATTCGCTTGAAGAATCTGTGTCCTTGATACATTATGTACATGCATGCAAAATGCCAACAAATGTGAAGAAAAGTCACAGATGAGAAATATGAATAAATTGGATACTGGGATATACTGAGACCATTCACTAGACCATTCACAACAAATGTGAAGAAAAGTCACAGATGAGAAATATGAATAAATTGGATACTGGGATATACTGAGACCATTCACTAGGTAAATGACCTGTTTAAACTGAGATCCCTTTCTTGTTCAATGTTGGCTTTTCCAACCATTCCCAAATGGCTTCTTTGATGCCATGTTTGACCCACTTTTATCCAATGGGTAAAAGAATGTTTACTATACACTAGGGCCCGTATTCCAAGATGTTCCTTAAAATAGGGCTAAGGTCAACTTTTATAAAGGCTTCCTTTGATGAGATGTTCCTTGGTAAAGGAAGGCCTAACGAAATGGTATTCTAAGACCACACTTTAGCCTCTCCTTTGATAAGGAATTACTTTGACAAAAGTCAGCCTTTAGGTAAGGGACACTGACATAAAGGAGCTCCTCATTGGTTAGAGTAGGCATTTGTGACACCCTCCTTGTTAAAAATGCCTCAGTAATATTGTATAATTGGGGTCAACTGATCAACTTCATTCATGCAACAGCGCATATGGACATTATCACTGCATTTGGATTTTTTGATCTAAGCCAAATTTAGTGAACAAAGCAAATATGGCAAGAAGAGAACATAATGGTTTGGAGGATGAGAAAACCAAAGTCGTAGACCCCTTTCTGATATCGAAAAAGCAGCTACTGATGCAACTAGTCAACAGAGAAAAGCCTATCCTCGATCAAACCCCTGTTTGTTTGTCTGTCTTTTTGTTACCTCCACCAAGTAGGTTATGTTTTCATCCCGTTTGTTTGTCTGTCTGACTGTTTGTCTGTTGGTTTGTTTGTTTGTCATCAATATAACTCAAAAAGTTACAAGCAGATTTTGATGAAATTTTCAGGGTAGGCCAGAAATGGGATATATTTGAAGTGATTAGTTTTTGGTGGTGATCAAGATCAATAATCAATCAATTATCATTAATAAAAAAAACTCAAAAAGTTATGGACCGATTTTTATGACATTTACAGGGTAGGTCAGAAATGGGTTAACTTAGAAGTGGTTAGTTTTTGGTGGTGATCAAGATCAATAATCAATAATCACAAATAAGTCAAAAAGTTATACGTCGATTGTGATGAAATTTTCATAAACTGTCACAAGTGGGCCAAGGAACAGATGATTCGTTTTTGGTGGTGATCTGGATCAATAATCAATCAATAATCAAAAATAAAAAAACTAAGTCATTATTGAATGAAAATTGGGTGGAGACTTCACTCTCGGAGTGCTTTTCTAGTTGAATAAATTGATTTTGAATTTAGGCAGGCATGTTGGTTTATATAGTCCTCCGTGGAGCTGATTTTCACAAGAGAAATGTACACGATGGCTGCTTAAGGAAGACTAAAGTTACTCCAGACCAACCTTACATTATGAGGAATCCTCAGGCGAAAATAAAGGAAATCTTTAAGAAAAGCAGATTCTAGAAATGACCGATTCCTTTGCTAAGGATTGTTAAGTGATTCCTTTCAAGTGAGATAAAGAAAGGTCTTGGAATACAAATGTTGTATAAGGTCGACTTTAAGTCTCCCTTAACGCTGAAGGGAGATTCTGGAATACGGGCCTAGATATTTATTTGATACAACTTTCCAGTGGTTAAAAACTCTGCTACCCTCAGGATAACTATCCAGAGGTTTACAATTTTATACAAAAGATAGTGTTATCCATAGAATAGTGCTATCCAGTATTAATGAAACTGGGACCAGATGACCAGTCCATCCACATCATTTACCCAGTGAAAGGTCCTAGGTTGAGACCACAATGTCAGTTAGTTGCTGTAGGAAAGTTCCAGTATCAGAGTCATTCATATTTCTCATTCTTATTCTACTGGAGTCATTCATATTTCTCATTCTTATTCTACTGGATGCCTCACAACATTTACTCAAGTTACAGGTATGACAAGAAAAGAATCACCGAAATGTGAATAAAGGTGCAGAGTGACATTTCCTGTAGTCTGCAATGTGGGAATTAGAAGCTTATATTTAAAATATTACTTACCTGTTCATAGTATGGAGTAAGAATAGCTATTCCATCACTGTCCATTTGCTCTGCCAAAGGCCATGATTTAAGGAGCTTCTCAGTTTCACTGGCAATTGCTTCTGCTTCTGCAATGTTATAGTATGACATACCGCACTGGCTGAGTTCCTGCTTTCCTTGAACCATACAAAATGATAAAGGAAAATAACCTTCAAAATGTGGAATTTCTCGTCTTGAACATAATTTGGTTTTATAGAATACATCAGAGACAAAGTCCAAGATTTCCCGGCAATTTCTGTAGTTCCCCGAAAGAACAACTTTGTACTTAGTGTCTTTTTCTTTTTCGTAAAGCCTAAACAACCTCTGAAACATGGTCTGCTGAAGCCAGGGTCGCACAGCATTGCAATACACATTTGGGGTTACTTGCATATGGTCACCAGTGAGACAAAGTACTGTGTCTTTGTTGGCCAACAGTAATGGAATCAGACTTTCTGGTTCTATTGCTTGTGCTGCCTCATCTATCAAAATGTGTGTAAACTTCCCAGACACACTTGTATCAAACAGCAAAATGGAAGACTTCAGTGTAGTGATAATGATGTTGCTTTTTTGTAGCCTGGATTCACTGGGCAAGGTTAGTTTGGTATCATCATGTTCACAATACTGTAAAATGTCTGTGCGGACATCGCATATGGACTTTTGGTCTTCATAAACCCTCAGAACACTCACTGTTTTCCCCCTTTCTTTCAGGAAGGGTTGCAGGTACTTCAGAATATAAATATCAGCAGCACTGAAATTAACAAATAAAAGTAAATTATTATAATGTTGTTCAATATTATACGAATAAGTATCTAAGTTTTAACAATTGCTTAATGATTCCCCCATATTCAAGAATATTTTACAATCACCCTCGACTCACCAAAAGAGGTACAAACCAGCTCAAAAGTAAAATGCACATTAGCACTGATGATTAAGGGCGCATTCCCACAGATTTTCGATCGATCTATCCCCGTGGGGAGTCTCACTAGATTACTGTCAGATAATCCGACTTAAATGTCCGTCCCGCCTAATACAAGCTGTAAGGGGGAAATTAACTTTCATGCCTGACACCTGACAGCTATTTAGCGTGAACCCCCAGGGAGTTAGGTCGATCTAGTTGGATCAATCTAATCTCTGAGAATGGGCTCTAAGACTACTGTTAAATGTGCTGTGAGTACAGTGCCTTTACAAACACATTATAGCAGCAGAAAATTCTATTACCTATCTGACTTGCAGCATATAAGACAACGCTGCTGTGTGACACTGATCATATTCAACATGGCCTGTGAGAGGGTGTAAGTTTTTCCGCTGCCAAAAGGACCATATACTATCAAGGGAGGCTGCTTTATATACCCAGTCTTCTTGCTCAACAAATGACTTACAATCTGCAAGTTCTTCTCCTCAAAATTCTCACTCATGCTGAAAGTAAATTAATTATTGCAATTTTAATTTATTGAGTACACAGATATCTGCAACGTGAGGGACTGTCCCAATGTATTAAAACATCTTGCTTTATTGTGTGAAAAAAGTATAAATATTGTTATTGGAAGTATCACATGATAGCCATGACTTAATTGTTATAAAATACTACTCAATAAATAACATAGGGAGAGATCCTCTACTGCTTGACCTCTATTTATCAAGGAATAGTCACAGTGGTAATAAATGGCAATCAATCAAGTCTCACGGTTTAGCATAAATTCATTCTATAGGCTCAGGTGATTCTAAATGCAGTTAAGTTTATTTGAATTTAAGAATATTTCACTGCATGAATTTCATTTTTTTTTTTTTTTTTTTTTTTTTTTTTTTTTTTTTTTAAACCAAATTGTAAAGTTTGCTAGTTTTCTTTTGGATTTTAACTACTCCCTCTGAAGTCTTAAGCATTAGTCACTTTAGCCAGAGGTAATGGGCTAGTTAAAAATAAAACAAAAAATTATATAACACTGGCTCACTTTGAGACCCTTACTGGCTAAAGTGCTAGTGTCCTTTGTCCTTTAAAGAAACAGACTGATCATGTCACTCATACTAAATACATTGTATAAAATTATGCTTGCCTCACAGGTTTGTCCTCAACACTGACTAATGCTGGATTGATCTTGGAAATATCAGGAAACAGCTGGTCCACGTGCCCAAACATGTCAACAGCAAAGCCCATTAATCTTAGGTTTTCTTTGTCCAGCTGAAAACTGATTTTCAAATCTACTTCCGGCTTCCCATAGAGTTGCAACTCTGCAGAACAAGTTGGTGAAAGGATTATCCTAATGCTACTCCCCTGGTCTACCAGTACAGTGGTATCTTGCCTGTACTGACCCTTGATGAGAACAGCTTCATAGGCCTTACAAGCTGTGGGCTCAATTGCCATTACATACACCTTCTTGACATGATTGGATATCAAGTGCCCTTGTTTTCCATCACAACTCAGTTCAGGAGGGACAGGTGCTCTAGCCTCAATACAATCACATGGTACGTTTTCACCGTCATCTTCAAATGGTAGCAGTTTGCATGTTGTCTGCAGCATGGACCTGAAATTATTTAAAACTGATATACCTCTATTGTTTAATACAACCATGTTAACCAGGACCTTTACATTAAATTTTGTCCACTCAATGGCTTCAGGGATTTTTTTTTTTTTTTTTTGGGGGGGGGGGGGGGGGGGGGCAGAAAACAGCCATTTTTTTGCAAGGGTATTAAAAAGGTCAAAA
>NW_019774959.1:123412-151948 GCF_001039355.2 Lingula anatina | reverse complement strand
AGCTACAAAAATGTTAAGTTATCCTAGAGGTGGTTCATATAGAACATTTTATGCATGTCAAAACAAAATTTTTAAGAAATTTAATATTTTGTTTATGCAGCTGAACAATTTAAATTATGTCACCTTTGTAGAAGTTTTTCCATCTCCAGTTCTTCCAAATCTAGCCAACGTTTCAGGCAATGCTTGTAATTGTGTTGGTTTAAGTGAGTGGTATATTCATCAACAGCTGTTAAGGACTGCACTTTGACAGCAGGATTTGTTTGCAGTCGCTTTTGACGATTTAAAAACTCTGTTATCAACCCAGATGTCAGTTTACATTTGGGAAACGGCTCCAGTTCAACATTTCTAAACATTTCATCTGTCATAATTTGTTGCCTTGCACTTTGTAGCTCTTTCATCTCATTCTCCTGGGCCAGGTCCACCAAAAGTTTGATTTGCAGATGGGGTTTCTCTCCAAAGTCCAGTATCAGCCACTGCTCAAAAGAACCGACTGGTACATGAGAATGGAACAAAACTGGGATGGAATATTTGTTTTTCGCCACATCTGTGCAGAATTCCTCTCCATCTGCAAAGTCTTTGTTGCTGCTTCTCAGGCAAAAATTCACTCTGCCAGTATGCAAAAGCAAGGAGATCTTCTTTAAATTCACCTAGAAAGATATAAGATATATACAGTTACCTCTTTTTAGAGCACACCAGAAGAAGGCATTTAAAGATTAATTTCTATAAATAAAAAGTCACCAAAAAAAGAATTCATTTTATACTGTTTAATTTCATGTAATCAAGTATAGAAAATGTAAGCAAACAATTTAGGAGAAAAACAAAACAAAATATAAGACAAAATATAGAGATTTTATGATGCTTCTTCTTTACCTGTGATAAATTAATTATTGAAAAAAAACGGTGTTTTCCTAATTTTGAAGAAACTACCTGAACATTGAATTCTGAACCCTGAAACACATTCTGTATTACCTTAGCTGTGACATCAAACTGCCATTCATAATCCAATCTTCCATCAGTAAATTCTTCTTTCACTATTCCCGCTGGACATGCAACCCCATTCACCTCCACATCAACATCTTCAAGGTGATCCTTGAGCTGTAAAATATTCATCAAACCAGTGATCATTACTTTGGCCAAATTGTCAAATTAACGTCATTTTCTTCATTATTCACATTATCCCAAATAATTTGCTGAATTAATTAAATATAATGTTCTCTTTAAATGATATCCTTTGTTACAAAATTGTGGAATCTACCTTTCCTGGGAAGTTTTTGTGTTAACATAATAAATTAATTTGAAACTGTTTAAAATAACCAGGATATTCATGATACAATTTAACATAAAATGAAGAGGAGTTAAATGATATGATGGCTGTAGGCACTTTTCACACTGAGCACTGTGACTGAGTTCCCATACCTAGATCTATCTAACAGGATTGGTCCATGTCCAAGGGGTTTCACGCTAAATTGCTTTCAGCTTAAGCAGCTTAGATGTCTGGCATGCCTACTAAAGCTGCTAAACCATAATAAATGACCCCCTAACAGCTTCAGTAGGTGTGACAGACAAATATTAAATGTCTGTGCTAGTTAGCCTACAGTGATACACAGAACTGTACCACTCTATGGGAACATTCCCATAATCCTATTGTACTAGCAGGATCAAACTATCTCTGAGGGGACTTTCACTAAATCGTATTCAGTTTAAGTCTGCACAAAAGTTAATTACTTCCTTAGCAGCTTCAGTAGGCATGACAGACATTTAAGCCGCTTAGACTGAATATAATTTAGCAAGAATCCCCTTGGTGTTAGATCGACCCTGCTAATACAATAAGTGTATGGGAACCTAGTCTATGTGAAAAAGACCTAAGATGGGAGGTCACCTTTCAGTTAAGAGTCGTATTATACTGTGTCTGCACTAAACTGCATGCTACCCTTTGAACTACACATTACACAGTACATACCACTGCCCCTCCAAAGTCTTTGTATTCTTCCATTAATCTGTTCACATAGTCAAGTTGTTTTTTATCTCTGTTGATTTTCATTCGTCTTTTCTTCTCATCATGCCTCATCTTCCACTCCTGGAGTTCCTCCTCACTGTGAGCCTGTGGGCAGTAGTTGCCCAAATCACACGCACCAGGGCTAAAATATGTACATGTGTAACACATATTATACACATCAAACATATCTCATACTTGTCTAAAACAGTAAAGATAAGCGCTATGTAAATCACACAGCATAAGGTTTCTAACATTTTTCACTTTAAAGTACTTTTAGTTGAAATTCTTTAAATAAAAATGACACTATTCAGGTCCGTAGCCAGCAATTTCAAAAGGGGGGTTCTTTTTCTGAAAAAGTGGACCTTTTTTCATAAAAACTTCATGAACCTAGATCTAATTTTACCCAGAGTGGACCTTTTCCCACCATAAAGGGCAGTTCTTTCGAACCCCCCCCCCCCGAACCCCCCTGCCTACGGGCCTGCTATTTGATAATCATTAACAGATAAATGCCATGTGGTTTATTTAATGCTGTCTTAATGACCTGCAGATGAACTTTGCTGCATGATTAACATTTTTGCACAGTTTTCAATCTTGCACAAACCAGAAGTCAGTGTTTGAAGTAATGGTAGACTATGATAAGTGTGAGTTAAGGTCCTTTTTTCCCAGATTGTTACAAGGTTATAGTGACACTTATACATGTAACAAATGTCAGGGAAAAAAGGATCAGAGGATACTAAGTTGAAAAAAAATTCGGAAAATTCTTTGAGTACGAGTATTTCATGAGTAATTCTTATGCTTATGTTAAATAAAAGAAATTACTGATCAGGCAAAATTACATTTGGAAACTAAGATTTAAACATTTGGACAAGTAAACTGAATTGTTCATATGGTTTATAAGCCATGCCAGTAAATTATCATAGTGGGTCTTGGAATTATAAGATACTGAAATAAGTGTGAAATTTTCAATTTCTGTTGTATCACTGCAACTTCACTTTTGTTCTTACTTTTCACACAGCTCAAATTTGCCATTATACACTCCTAATGGTGGTTTCCTATGTTTGTAAGATGCATCCAGGTCCACTGTAGAATCTAAATTTGCCTTATGCTTGTCAGAGGCACAGTGTTTCTGATACTGGGCGTGGCTATTACATGTCACACAGCAAATCTCGCAAAAGACCTGCTTTCCAATTGTATTCGTACCCCACTGAAGTACATGGGATGTCGAAGAATCTTTGCTTGATTTTCTAGTTGTCCGATTCCTTTGTGACACCATCACCAATTCCTCCTGTGTGGCCACTAAAACATGCATATTATTTTCATTATTTAACTGGATTATTTCAGCAAATTTGAGGTTATCAATGTTAACCAATGTCACCCATAAGGAGGCAATGCTGTTATCAAACTACAACTATTTTGGGGGACAACAATGCTTCAACTTTTTATGTAATCTAGGAATCAAACTTCTTTAACAATCATAAATAATTAAACCTTAGTGAATTTTAACCTAACAAGCTTTATTCAGAGTAAGCTGAAATTTAGCTAATAACCCAACTAATTTTTACTGTATATTGTATATCATATTATCATTGCTACTTTGGAGTATTACAATTGACTTCTGATAATTATAACCACAATATAGACTGTCACTTTAACCAGCTTGTTTGAGATGAGAGAATTGAACTCTCAAAATGTTCATTCAGGGGCAGATCATGAGATATTTTCTGACAGTCCTCCAAATTATCTTTGTTGATCCCACCTCCATTTTTGTCCATCTTCCAAAAGAAAAAATTAGTAAACTTGAAAATGACATTCAGGCTGTCTTCCGGAAGACAGTTTCCATCTACCACTTTCATTTTCAGTATCTTATTAAATTATCATTTTAATAGGAATTTGAAATTTTACAAATACATACCATTATTTTTCTTTTGCCACTCCCAAATCTCCTTCTCCTCCAAACTGTGGGGGAATCTACATGGACCACCCCAATAAGAACACTTCCCTTTCTGCTCAATTCCGCGACATAATTTAAATGTGTCATTTGGTATAGATGGACAGTCTCTTATTTCAAATGCCTTTCTACCACGGCTATTATACACACATATTTTGGTATTTGAGGACCAAGGATGTCTTGAAGCACTGCATTTTGATTCGGTTCTGTTTGGACCAGCTACCCGTCCTTCTTCAAAACATTTCCTGCAACACCAACTGAGATCATAAGGGCAATTAATGTTGCGCAATTGCTCATCAGTAGAAAAGCAAGAAGTGATGGAAGACATAGAATCTGTTCTTTTAAGTGTTTGCTCTACGGAATCGGGGATTGTTTCTGGCAAAGAAGCCATTCTCTTTCTTTGAATTCCAGCCTGTCTTTTGGATGTTACTTCTGCCTGAAGTTGCTTCCTATCTATTCCCATCTTGTCTTCATACTGCCAGACATCTTGTTCAACCACAGAATGGGCTAGCTTTGTTTTACAGGTTTCATCTACACACAATTTTCCCTTCTTACACAATGCAAAGTCTCCAGGTATTGTTGGCTTGGGGTTTATTACCAATGTTTCCATTTCCCCTCCTACCTTTTTCTGATGAATAAGTACATTTGATCCCATTACCCACTCATGACACTTTGGATCTTCACAAATAGAGCGTCCAGGTCTTTTCTTGCTTATGACCGGTGGTTTTCGTTGAAAGCAGTCTCTGCACACAACTTTGAATTGTCCGCCATGCTTTATTAAAATTGAAGAAATTGACAATTGAGAAGCTGAGGCTGCAACAGCTGGTCCCTTTTCCTCTGGTGCAGAAAAACCTTTGAGCCTTTCAAAAAAAGATAAGATGCTAAACTGTTCTTTTTTCTCTAGGTTCCACAAATTTCTTTCTTCCTCCGATCTGGCAAAGGTGCAACTGTCTCCATGGCAACATTTGCCATTTGCAATCACTGCTCCACACATCACATAGTTACCAGCAAAGGACTTGTGACTTGTTCGTAACCGAATTTCCACCCAATGGGATAAGGGCTTGTTCTGGTTTTGTACAAGCAGCATGTTCCTTGTACACAAATGTGAAGTTGTGCCAACTCTCAGAGAGAATTTCTCTTCATTTTCAACTTTTTCAGTGCATTTACTGCAACCCACCATTGCCCTGTAGGGAGCGCCTAAAGCAGTGCTTATTTGGGCTGCCAGGCTTTGAATGGAATTCCCTGAGACAGATGATGCATCTGCAGGGCTGGTCATTCCTATAATAAATTACTAAATTAATCAGCTAATATATAATCAAAATACCGGGAACATGCTGATAAAGGCAAAGTTCTGTGGTTGTGAATTATCAAGCTTTATTTGCTTTCTTCAATAACAAAACATGGAAACTTAAAAACATTCATTATAATTTGTCTAATTATACTGAATATGAAAGATACTTTTTCAGTAATGCACCCAACAACACATAGTAGCTAGCAGCATATAGACAATCATTTATCATCAACAAATCTCAAAGCATTCATGCATGCCCTAGCTTATTTCATGTGTGAACGTTCATGCAGTCACAGCAAGATATTTTAAAAAAGCATTTCCACATGACAATGTATGAAGTCTTACCTTGCTCTGGACCTTGTAAAGTTGAATGTTCTCTTTTCAAGTGACCCTTGTGGAAAAATCAAATTATAACCTTACAAGACATGACTAATTTATAATTCAAATAGCTTTACAAAACAACATACAGTGTTGATTAACTACACTACAAGCAAGGACACTAAGGGACCATTCACATGAAAAATCTATTTTCTAAAAATCTAAAAATCTATTTGCGGTATCTTGTGATCATAGTTTGTGCCCTGAATACCCCTCTGTGTAATTACTGGCAGCGCCGAGAATTAATTACAACTTTGGAAGTAACTGGCTCTTGTTGCCCGTAATTACGCTGTGGGGTATTCAGGGCACAGACCATGATCACAAGATACCACATATACAGATTTTTAGATTTTTAGAAAATAGATTTTTTATATGAACGGAGCCTAAGATGCCATATCCCCTGTGCCCAATTAAGAAGGGCCAATTGTATCTGATTTGAAATTATCTAAATCTAAAAAAAAAAAATATATATTTTTCTCACCACCATCGTTTTTATGGGGTTTTGTCCTTCTGCATCATTTGGTTCATCTACTCTTAGTCTTCCTACTATTTCTGTCCTGCAATGAAAATAAAAATCAAAACATCATGAACCTTTTTCGCATTCTAAAAACTGGATTGTTTTTTTTTCCTGAATTCCTGTTGGTATGTTTTTCAACAAGCTTTGAATTGTATTCATTTAAGCCTGTGTACTTTAAAAAGGAAGAAAAAATATCAAATGATCAGTCAAGATAAATGGAACTTATAGCAAAGAGTTACTTTCAACTGAAACTATGCCATTTTCATTGTGAAAAAATATTGAAATACAAGTGAAGGGAAAGGTGGCAATTACTGAATTCAAATCTAAAACTTGGAGCCAGACACTGTAGTGAAAATAATTACTGAAAAAATTTGGAATGGGTGAGAAAAGTTTAATGTTGTACAAGAGAATAGTTATCAACAATGTGGTAAACATTTTTCTATGCAACCTTGGATATTTTCTTCCAAAATTCTATTTTCATCTATTATTTACATGTCCTAAACAAACAAATCCTAAAAAAGCACAACTTAAAGATACAGCAAAAGCAACAATAAATAAATAAATACAGAATAAATCATAAATAAATTTCCATCTGAACACTCACCCTACATTAGTCTGATTTGTTTTATTTTGATCAAATGTTTGAGGTTCCCGTTTAACAGATCCAGTGTCCAAATCTTTCTGTCTCTGCAGTAGCTTTTGCTGGTGTTTAGAGCCACTGCAATGTTGGTGGTACTGTTGCTGCCCATTACAAATGACATTACACACATCACACGTAAAACATCCTGCTTTGCTGGGGGTCTCTCTGATCTTATCCTCAGCCTTTATCGACTGCTGTAGACATTCTGTTTCTCTTGATGCTACAAAAGACAAATATATTGATAAATTAATGAGTTGGTGAATGAATAAAACAAATAAATAATTTAAACTAAATAAATAAATTCAACAAGAATTACTTTTATTGCAGAATATTTAATGTATTTAAAAATAGCAAATATGTCAGTTTTATAGCATACAAATAAAAACAAAAATATTTAAATTTAAACTTGAAACTTTCTGTAAGTTGTAACATTTCTAATATGTGTAACCCATATCATGCACTGATCTGCATCAGACTGATTCTAAATTATAACATTCCTGAAAAATGCTCTAATGCCAGGAACTAACCTAAAGCTTTTTCTGCTTTCTCATCTGCAGGAAGAGTTTGTCTTAAATTAACCTGTTTGAAAGATTAATATCTGAGATACAAAAATGATGAAAATAACAACTGTTACAACAACAATAACAATAATAATTACAAAACGGTTATGGAGAACATAAAAAAAACATAAGGCAGGCTCGCTGAATGCTGAACCAGTGTTATTTTGAAATCAATCAATTTGCAATCAATGTATTCAACTAGCACGCAAATGTACAGTTTTTGCTCAGATTTACAGAAAGTAGGTCAAATGCATGATACAGGAAAAAAATTTAATTAATTAATTTAAAAATGAACAAATAAACAAAAATTAATTTAATAATTAAAAAAGAAATAATGAAATGAAAATACAATAACAATATTAATACTGATGAATTCAAAATCTGTTAGGTAAATTTTCTATTGATTTGATTTTATGAAGTGTTAAAATTAAACAAAATTTTCTCTTAATCTTGTCAACATAATACCTGCAGCTTCTTTGGTTTCTCCCCCGCCTCCATGTTTTTCATTTTCTTCTCAATTTCTAATTTTAGGTTAAAAATGGCATCTAAGGCTAAGGTCTCCTGTTATAAAAGTAGAAAGTAAATTTCAGAAGAACACATTAAATTTAATACATGGAAAATGTGGCAAAGACCTGCACTTAGACCCCATTCCCAGAGATTAGATTGATCTACTTTAGATCGACCTAACTCCCTGGGGGTTCACACTTAATAGCTGTCAGTCGAGCGGGCACGATAGTTGATTACCCCCTTACAGCTTGTAGTAGGGGGGACGGACATTTAAGCCTCTAGTGAGACTCCCCATGAGGATAGATCGATCTAAAAGCTCTGGGAATACACCCTTATATTTGTCTTGATAAATACTGTTATCATTATAATGCAAAACATGTACAACCACCTAAGCTAAAGGTAAGTCAAAGGTTTCAATTCAAGTTATCAAAATAGAAATATTTGAAAATGCTGAAAGGTGTTGTGAAGGTTTATATTAACGCATGTCACAACTATTTTTGTCATCATGAAATGAAAATGAGCCTTACCTTTCAAATCAGTTTCTTATTATAATAAATAATTCTAGATGCTAGCTATTATTGTAAAGTGTATCATATTAACTTGCTGTTTCTACTCACTGTTTACATCTCATTCTTTCATAGTGAACATAAAACCTACCTGACACTGGTTCATTTCTATTGCAGCGTTCACTTCTTTTAATGCCTGGTCAAACTTCTTTAGTCTGAGCATAATTTGAGCCAATTTATGATGTGCATCAAACAGATAGACCTGCATATTTATACTTGGTGTTTTCCATCTAGTGATGATCTGAATGACTGAAAATAAATATATGTCAGACATACCAGTAATACTAGTACATAATTGGCAGAGCCTGCCAGGATAATCTGAATTATTGATATTTACGGTACTGCTAAATTTACAAAATGGCAATTATTTTGTAACTTATTAAAATCAATTCCTTACCTTCTTTACAATGTTTACAGGCCTCCTCCAAGAAAAGCTCCTTCTCCTATTAAAATAACTGTGAAACATTAATTAAAAATTATCACAAAAACTGAATATCTATCATCAGCAAATTGTGTTCACAAGCAGGATGAAAAATGGCCCTATAAACACACCATGTATTCAGGTGAGCAAAGACAGTTATACGAAAGCTCTCTCTATATGCATAAAATAAATGTCCACGTTTTTTTTTTAATGAATGCACCTTTGTGTCTATAATTGTACTACCTGAAGCAGCTGGCTTTCTTCTTTGATGCTATCAATATGGCACAAACAAAACAGAGCATGGTGTAGTTTTAGTGAAATAAGTAACTCCTGATAATCAAGAGCATCACACAATCTTGTCCCTAGGGCAATCGCAGTTCTGTTCCAGAGCAGTGCAGTTAGTGGCTCCCCCGAACAACAGGCAGCTAGTGTCTGATCTTTGCTTTCCTTCAAGTATTTTATTTCATCCTAAAATGTTTTTTTAGAAAAATAATTAATGTAAAATGTATCACTGAAATACAATATAGTGCCACATTTTTTTAATTATTATTTTGCATCTATTGTAAATTAAGCTAATTGAAGTTTATATCTATCATGTCTTAGCAATTAAAATTGGATATTACAAAATTTAATGTAAGTTTGAAAAATTCTGCAATAAAAGGTGATTTTTTTTCCCAGGATACACTATTAAAAACAACCTTCCTTGCACCATGGTACACTTATCATCAACAATAAGTTACATTGCATAGACATAAACAATGGATAATAAAATGATAAATAAATAAAGTAACATAATAAATATTTACTTCATGTAGAAAATCCAATGGAGAAAACTGATGGAAGTTCAACCCTGTCTCGATTTCTCTTTGCAACTTTAAAATCATAGGAATTTCTTCAGCTTGCAAACACCTTGGTTTTGAATAGTTAAGGGCTAAAATATAAAATGGAAATCTTTAAAATAATGTAGATAGAAATGCTTTAAATACTGTACCATGTAACAACTAGAGGATCAGAGAGGCGATACCGCCTCAGAATATTGNGATGGCAATATGTACAGACACATCTGTGTCTGTACATAAAAAGTGTGGCCTTATTGCAGAATATTTAATGTATTTAAAAATAGCAAATATGTCATTTTTATAGCATACAGATAAAAACAAAAGTATTTAAATTTAAACTTTAAAATTTCTGTGAGTTGTAACATTTCTAATAAGTTGTAACCCATATCATGCACTGATCTGTGTCAGACTGATTCTAGATTATAACATTCCTGAAAAATGCTCTAATGTCAAGAACTAACCTAAAGCTTCTTCTGCATTCTCATCCGCAGGAAGAGTTTGTCTTAAATTAACCTGTTTGGAAGATTAATATCCAAGATACAAAAATGATGAAAATAACAACTGTTACAACAACAATAACAATAAAAATTCAGTTATGGAGAACATAAAAACATAAGGCAGGCTCGCTGAATGCTGAACCAGTGTTATTTTGAAATCAATCAATTTGCAATCAATGTATTCAACTAGCACGCAAATGTCCAGTTTTTGCTGAGATTTACAGAAAGTGGGTCAAATGCATGATAGAGGAAAAATAATGAATTAATTAATTTAAAAATAAACAAAAATTAATTTATTAATTTAAAAAGAAATAATGAAATGAAAATACAATTACAATATTAATACTGATGCATTCAAAATCTGTTAGGTAAATTTTCTATTGATTTGATTTTATGAAGTATTAAAATTAAACAAAATTTTCTCTTAATCTTGTCAACATAATACCTGCAGTTTCTTCGGTTTCTCCCTCGCCTCCATGTTTTTCATTTTCTTCTCAATTTCTGATTTTAGGTTAAAAATGGCATCTAAGGCTAAGGTCTCCTGTTATAAAAGTAGAAAGTAAATTTCAGAAGAAAACATTAAATTTAAGACATGAAAGTGTGGCAAAGACCTGCACTTAGACCCCATTCCCAGAGATTAGATTGATCTACTTTAGATCGACCTAACTTCCTGGGGGTTCACGCTAAATAGCTGTCAGCCGAGCAAGCACGAAAGTTAATTACCCCCTTACAGCTTGTAGTAAGCAGGACGGACATTTAAGCCGGATTATCTGACAGCAATATCAAATCTAGTGAGTCTCCCCGCGAGGATAGATCGATCTAAAAGCTCTGGGAATACGCCCTTGTATTTGTCTTGATAAATACTGTTATCATTTTAATGTAAAACATGTACAACCACCTACGCTGAAGGTAAGTCAAAGGTTTCAATTCAAGTAATTAAATTAGAAATATTTGAAAATGCTGAAAGGTGTTGTGAAGGTTTATATTAAGGCATGTCACAACTATTTTTGTCATCATGAAATGAAAATGAGCCTGACCTTTCAAATCAGTTTCTTATTATAATAAATAATTCTAGATGCTAGCTATTATTGTAAAGTGTATCATATTAACTTGCTGTTTCTACTCACTGTTTACATCTCATTCTTTCATAGTGAACATAAAACCTACCTGACACTGGTTCATTTCTATTGCAGCGTTCACTTCTTTTAATGCCTGGTCAAACTTCTTTAGTCTGAGCATAATTTGAGCCAATTTATGATGTGCATCAAACAGATAGACCTGCATATTTATACTTGATGTTTTCCATCTAGTGATGATCTGAATGACTGAAAATAAATATATGTCAGGCATACCAATAATACTAGTACATAATTGACAGAGCCTGTCGGGATAATCTGCATTTTTGATATTTACGGCGCTGCTAAATTTACAAAATGGCAATTATTTTGGAACTTATTAAAATCAATGAAACAAATTAAAATAATGAAAGAAATAATTATCTTCAAGTTATTTGTTTTCCTTACCTTCTTTACATTGTTTACAGGCCTCCTCCAAGAAAAGCTCCTTCTCCTATTAAAATAAATGTTAAACATTACATTAAAAATTATCATAGAAACTGAATATCTATCATCGGCAAATTGTGTACACATGTCAATGAAGCATCAATAATTGCCCTATAAACACACCATGTATTCAGGTAGAGCAAAGACAGTTATATGAAACCTCTATCAGATTAAATATATTTCCATGTTTTTTTTAATGACCTTTGTGTCTATAATTGTACTACCTGAAGCAGCTGGCTTTCTTCTGTGATTCTTTCAATATGGCACAAACAAAACAGAGCATGGTGTAGTTTTAATGCAATAAGTAACTCCTGATAATCAAGAGCATCACACAATCTTGTCCCTAGGGCAATCACAGTTCTGTTCCAGAGAAGTGCAGTTAGTGGCTCCCCCGAAAGACAGGCATGTATGGTCTGATCTTTGCTTTCCCTCAGGTATTTTATTTCATCCTAAAATATTTTTTTAGAAAAATAATTAATGTAAAATGTATCACTGAAATACAATATAGTGCCACATTTTTTTATTATTATTTTGCATCTATTGTAAATTAAGCTAATTGAAGTTCATATCTATCATGTCTTAGCAATTAAAATTGGATATTACAAAATTTAATGTCAGTTTGAAAAATTCTGCAATAAAAGGTGATTTTTTTTCCCAGGATACACTATTAAAAACAACCTTCCTTGCACCATGGTACACTTATCATCAACAATAAGTTACATTGCATAGACATAAACAATGGATAATAAAATGATAAATAAATAAAGTAACATAATAAATATTTACTTCATGTAGAAAATCCAATGGAGAAAACTGATGAAAGTTCAAGCATGTCTCAATTTCTCTTTGCAACTTTAAAATCATGGGAATTTCTTCAGCTTGCAAACACCTTGGTTTTGAATAGTTAAGGGCTAAAATATAAAATGGAAATCTTAAAAATAATCAGAGTAAAATATGTAGATAAAAATGCTTTAAATACTGTACCATGTAACAATACAGTAACTAATTTTGTGAAGGAGAGTAAAATTATAGAAAAATTTCAAGACCATTTTTCCTACCTCAGACAACATTCAATGAAAGAAAATCTACAGTGTATGACCAACATGTTGTAATTTATTCAATATGAAAATGAAAATTAATTCATTGTTAAAAATTGTTGCCTGCACCAAGATAGGTTTAATCTCAATTATACCACAGTTGGCGGTCTAAAAAAGGATTACTGCACTTGTATTTCGCATACAGGCTTGCCTGTGTTTTTATATACCCTTTGCTACATTCATCAGGCCCGTAGCCAGGGGGAATTGAGGGGGTTCGAAAGAACTGCCCCTTTTGCTGGGAAAAGGTCCACTCTGCGTAAAATTTGATCAGGGTACTTGACATTTTTATGGGAAAAGGTCCACTTTTTAAGAAAAAGAACCCCCCCTTTTGAAATTGCTGGCTATGGGCCTGTTCATCCTATAGTTCGAAGTGCCAGCCATGGTATAAGTCGGTTACAACTACTCATCGTCCAATGTATGCGACATACCAGAGCAAATTGTATCTCAAATGCACCTCAATATAATTACGCTCTTGCATGTCCCATACAGTAGACAAGTAGTTGTAACAAGTACTAAAAAGATGTTCTAGATTACATATTACAAGATATGGACCTGTCCAACTGCACCTTCTAGTAAAGTCTGCTGTTTTCACTAATATACTAGTAATCCAAAACCTTTTCTTTAAGCACCATATATGGGGCCATTCAGAATAGAAGATCTGAGCATCAACTAGTCCAAGGCTCAAACATGGCGGACCCTACATGAAAGGGAGGCTGCTTAATCCTGTAATAGTCTCTCCGCCTCTAAAACGCCTCCCCACACGGCATCTCTGCAGGGGCATAGTAAGTAAATCTAGGCTCTATTCAACCAGACACATGGGGAGGCGAGTGTGAGGCGGAGAGACCATTACAGGATTAAGTGGTCTTCCTGTTATGTAGGGTCCGCCATATTTGAACCTTGGACAAGTTGATACTGGGATCTTCTATTCTAAGCGGCCCCTTTAATTTCCCATCACCATCTATCCCAGTATCCCAAGTGAGTCTTTCAGATGCAAAAGTTTTCTAAATATCATGAAAGTTGCTGAATCCAGAGACCTTTAATGTATACGTGTGTAATTAGACCCTTATACACTTAACTTGGAAATTTCAGCAATTTTCACTTCATCACCAAGGCATACAAGGCTATCCCAAATCATGGAGAATATTTCAGTCTATAATCCCATTTTCAGGTTCTAAATATTTAAAGGTATAGCAACTCTTCATATGAGATTCAAATTTCCACAATAAATAAATTGAAAAATGCACAGAAATGTAATAAATTCCATTTTACCACCAAAATGGCAAATGGCAATTATTATGAAATCTGTGCTTGCCATATCAGACCACATAAACCATCAAAGAATGATACCCTCTTTAATATTCTCTTAAGATCAATTAACTTTGAATGTCAGAATGGATTCATTAACCATTGGAAAGTATGTGAACATTGACATTTTTCCCAGGAGAATCTATTTTATAACACTTTCCCCGCCAAAATGAAGAATTGTCATCCTATTAATGTTTACCTTCTGAATGAAAGTCACATCACATTACTTCACTGCAAACAAAACCATTTAAAATCACATATGATAAGAATAAAGTGCATAATAAGCATATGTGCCCCTTAAAACTTGTTTTAATTGAGATAAAAGAGATTAACTTCTTTATTCTGTCATTGAAAGGGTCTTTTAAAATATGCTTCTGAAAATTCTATTACAACAGTTCTTTAGACTACACAGATTTAGAAGCAACAGGCTCTACACTCTGTGAAGTAAAAACCCTGGCCCAGTTTTATAAAGGACGTTTAGCACTAACCAGTGGATAAGCCTAACCAGTGAATAAATTCTCCTAACACCCATTAATAAAAGATGGTTAAATTGTGTTTCATATACAGTCTTCTGACGGAAAACAGCCAATTAGTTAACTGGCCTTGTTTAACTGGATTAAATAATTATTTAAAGGTCAGTTAACTAACAGACTGTTTAGGTCTGGTTAGAGTTAAACACTGGTTAGTGCTAAACGTCCTTTATAAAACTGGGCCCACTTTGTTAGCCACAAAGACCTCAACTCTCCATACTGTATGTCTTTTTTAATTCCAATTGTTGATAACAGACATTTTGATCACAAATCTCTGAGAGAAAATTTCAGCACATATCCCAGTATAGGATGAGAAATGCACTTATAGTTTTCATGTCATTTAAGATAACCTTTCTTAATATCAATATGGGTTTTAATAAGATTATGGTTTTAATTTTTGATTAAATTGATAGCTGGAGTACCACTTTTTGAATGATATGATACTACTGGTACAAGAACGTAAGCCACACCAGCTCCCCCTATTTACATTTTAATTACCCCCAAATCACACAATCAGACAATTATTGTTTATTGGACACTTGTTCTTTGTGGTACAAGTTTTGGTACCTCATGTGGATATGCCTTAGAAAAGAGACATCAACATGATACAAAGTATGTGTGACGTGAAAAATATGAGAAATTAACATCCATGTCACATAATTTCCATTTAAGATAAAATAGAAGGTTGAAACATTCATCAAACACTCACCAGAGTGGACATCTTTCACTGCAAGCAGAACAAACCCCTGAAAAAATAATAATAATAACAATAATAATAATAATAATAATAATAATAATAACAGATTAAAGAAGCATTCTTAAATGTATCAGACTGCCTTTGTAGATAAGATAAGTAATATATCCAGTTAACACTTTGACACTGCCCTGTTTTAACAAAGTAACATTTGTCTCGACATAGTTATCAACAGATAAAGACTGTACTTTGACCCTATTAACTGAAATATAAGTAGGCATGATGGATCTAAGCTGATATGAATGAATAATGAAAGTAAAAAATATATATATTAAAGACAAAATAAGCTCAAAAAAATAAATGCTCCAATTGGCTAAAAAAAAAACAAACAAATGAATCACAAAAAATTACATAACTGATTTAATTTTTAAGGTGTTGGTTGTATTTAACCCTTCCCTTCTGTGGGTTCAAATTTAGAAACTTGTTTGCAAACTTTTTACCTTCACATGAACATTATCAAAGTCTAAATAAAACTTACAGTTTGCATAAATTACTAAGTCTGGATAAATTTTAGAAGGTAAAAAGAATGCATTGGTAAGAATATAGTTACCTGGGAAAGATGACACCTTGCTCTGTTACAAAAAAGTCTACAAGTCAAGCTTGGGTCTCCTAAAGGGGGCACGCAATAAATCAATTTGTTAAAAACATCAGTTGCCTCCTGCCAACATCCTTTTTCCATATATTTCTCTCCTTTCAGAATGGATTCCCTCAAACCTGTGCCCTGTTGTTGCTGTGCTCTACTAGCCTCCTGAAAAAAAAACTGCAAGATGAAACTCAAACAAATTTATAATTTTAACTCTTTTACATTTCATCAAGCATTAAAACCAAATATTATATGCTTAACAGAACTTATTAATACTAATAACAGTAATGACTGTATAAATAATTACATAGTATTAGTAAATTTGTAAAAAAACAATCAGATATATACCCAAATATAAAAGACATCAATGCTAAAAATGTCATAAAAACCTTCATATGATCGTCACTCTGACTTACTGTTTTCCTAGGTTGTTTTCCGTCACTGTGTTCAGGCTGATACATAGGAGGTCCTGGGTTCATCTCAACATCTCCAGACAAAAAGAGCAGCAGGGATATCATCATCATCACCAGCAGAATACACCCCCCTAACTCATCACTTATTGCTTTCTGAAGATTTGGCAGAGTTCCAGATGGAGCTGCCCGAATTTTGCGTTGTGCAAAGCATCCTATTCTAAGCCTCCATGCATCTAGTGATATTCCCATAGTGCTCTATATATTGTTTAGTTCAGCACCTGTAACATTAAATATTAAATTGGGAATCGATCACAGAGTCACAGTGGTGTTTTTTGACACAAACACAAATACCCTTGTAAATGAAGTGTTTCAAATTGACATTAATACAGTACAACGTATATACCTTTTCAAATCATCAAAATTCTATCAGATTTTTTTCTGTTTTTTTTTTTTTTTTTTTTTTAAAGAACATTGTCTGTACGTGGGACTTTTTTCATAATGGGCGTGAGCTTCCGTTTAATTTTTTATTTCCCGTCTAAAACAATCGATGTGCTCTATATTGTTTAACCTGCAATTTAGTTTCGTTTTGCTAAACAGTCAAAATCTCTCTTACCTGATGAATCTTTTTAAATAAAAATTGGTCCTTGGTGGTTGGTAGGACAGCTAGACAGCGGCATTAAATGAAGCGTAGACGTAACAAATCGTAACAGCCCTATCGTCTGGTTGACAAAACGAAAGTTGGAAAAACCTATGACGTCATACCGGAAGCTAGTGCTGGTGCTCGGCGAATGTGCACGGATAACTTAAGAAAGAGAACCAAAGCTAATATATACCACTATTAAAATATTTATGTGAAGATTCAGTCCTGAAATTTTGAAATTTAAACATATAATAACTTTGGCAAAGTACTTGAATGGTACTTTCTCCTCTTTGCCGTTAGGGGGCAGTGTCTTCGGCAACTCTCGCCAAGAACTCTGGGAAATCTCGTTGCCTCCTCGGACATGTTGTGATTTGTCAATCAGCTGAGTAAAATGAGGGTCATGTTTACAGGTAAAGTCGCAATTTATGGACTATATACACCTCTGTGGTTGTAACCTAGCAGAATGACATCAACTGCGTTTATTACTGAAAAACTCTAAATTTAATCGGATTATTGATGAGATGTAAGATGTGTCATGTATTTATTTTTCATCGGCATTCGCGCACCCGTTTCCATAATATTTGTGGTTCTCAATGTTTACATTTTTATTCGCCCGCCTTTCCTATTAATAATGAGCGGGATGCTGTTGTCCATAGGTTTTAGAAGGACAGTTTTGTAGTAAATGATTTACATGTGGGAATGATCAGTAAAATCTAAATCCCCTTTCAGATACCCGGTATTTAGATGAGGTAGTTGAAAAATATTTAGATGCACTCGTACATGTTGATGAGGCAGGCACCAGAGATTTTTATAAATTCTTAAGTGTAAGAAACCTTAATAAACCCTTGTTTGACTATTTTCATATCATGTTAGGTACATGTGTCTTTAGAATTGAGTTTGAGTCTTTTCAGCCAAAATGCTACATTGCTCATCAAATGGAAAACCTACTTACATCTAAGATNACTAATTTTGTGAAGGAGAGAAAAATTACAGACAAATTTTAAGACCATTTTTGCTACCTCAGATACCATTAAATAAAAGAAAATCTACAGTGTATGACCAACATGCCATGTATAAATAAATGAAAATTCACTGTTAAAAATTGTTGGCTGCACCAAGATAGATTTAAACTCAATTATCCCACAGCTGGCGGTCCAAACAATAGGATTACTGCACTTGTATTCATACCCTTTGCTACGTTCTTGCTATAGTCCGAAGTGCCAGCTGTGGTATAAGTTAGTTACAACTACTCATCATCCACTGTATGTGACATACCAGAGCAAATTACAGGGACGGATCCAGAGATTTTTTCTGACAGTCTTCCTAATTATCTTTGTTTATCTGTCCTTCATTTTTGACCGTCTTCCGACAGAAAAAATTGGATACCCGACAATGTAAACTTGAAAATCTGACCGTCTTCCGGAAGACCCAGAAGACGGCCTCAATCCGCCCCTGAATTATATCTCAAATGCACCTCAATATAATAACGCTCTGGCATGTCACACACAGTGGACGAGTAGTTGTATCAAGTACTAAAAAGATGTTCTAGATTACATATTACAATATATGGACCTGTCCAACTGCACCTTCTAGTAAAGTCTGCTGTTTTAACTAATATACTAGTAATCCAAAACCTTTTCTTTAAGCACCATATATAGAGCCATTCAGAATAGAAGATCTAAGCATCAACTGGTTCAAGGCTCAAACATGGCGGACCCTACAGGAAAGGGAGGCTGCTTAATCCTGTAATAGTCTCTCCGCCTCTCACACGCCTCCCCACACGTCGTCCTTGCAGGGGCATAGTAATTAAATCTTGGCTCTATTCAACCAGACACATGGGGAGGCGAGTGTGAGGCGGAGAGACCATTACAGGATTAAGTGGTCTTCCTATTATGTAAGATCCGCCATATTTGAAGCTTGGGCAAGTTGGTACTGGGATCTTCTATTCTGAGCAGCCCCTTTAATTTCCCATCACCATCTATCCCAGTATCCCAAGTGAGTCTTTCAGATGCAAAAGTTTCTTAATATCATGAAAGTTGCTGAATCCAGAGACCTTAAATACATACATGTGTAATTAGACCCTTATACACTTACTAGTAACTTGGAAATTTCAGCAATTTTCACTTCATCACCAAGGCATACAAGGCTATCCCAAATCATGGAGAATATTTTAGTCTATAACCCAATTTTCAAGTTCTAAATGTTTAAAGGTATAGCAACTCTTCATATGAGTTTCAAATTTCCACAATAAATAAATTGAAAAATGCACAGAAATGTAATAAATTCCATTTTACCACCAAAATGGCAAATGGCAATTATTATGAAATCTGTGCTTGCCATAAGACCACAAAAACCATCAAAGAAGGATACCCTCTTTAATATTCTCTTAAGATCAATTAACTTTGAATGTCAGAATGGATTCATTAACCATTTGAAAGTATGTGAACATTTACATTTTTCCCAGGAGAATCTATTTTATAACACTTTCCCCGCCAAAATGAAGAATTGTCATCCTGTTCATTTTTACCTTTCTGAATGAAAGTCACATCACATTACCTCACTGTAAACAAAATCATTTAAAATCACATATAATAAGAATAAAGTGCATAATAAGCATATGTGCCCCTTAAAACTTATTTTAATTGAGATAAAAGAGATTAACTTTATTCTGTCATTGAAAGGGTCTTTTAAAATATGCTTCTGAAAATTCTATTACACCAGTTCTTTAGACTGCACAGATTTAGAAGCAACAGGCCCAACACCCTGTGAATACAGAGAACAGTAAAAACAACTTTGTTAATCACAAAGACCTCAACCTTCCATATTTGTCTTTTTTAATTCCAATTGTTGACAACAGACATTTTGATCACAAATCTCTGAAAGGAAACTTCAGCACATATCCCAGTATAGGATGAGAAATGCATTGACATTTTTTATGTCATTTAAGATAACCTTTCTTAATATCAATATGAGTTTTAATTAGATTATGGTTTTAATTTTTGATTAAATTGATAGCTGGAGTACCAGTTTTTGAATGATGTGATACTCCTGGTACAAGAACGTAAGCCACACCAGCTCCCCCTATTTACATTTTAATTACCCCAAAATCACACAATCAGACAATTATTGTTTATTGGACACTTGTTCCTTGTGGTACAAGTTTTGGTACCTCATGTGGATATGCCTAAGAAAAGACACATCAACCAACATGAGACAAAGTATGTGTGACATGTGAAAAAGATGAGAAACTAATATGTCACATAATATCCATTTTAGATAAAATAGAATGTTGAAACATTCACCAAACACTCACCAGAGTGGACATCTTTCACTGCAAGCAGAACAAACCCCTGAAATAATAATAATAATAATAATAATAACAGATTAAAAGAAGCATTCTTAAATGTATCAGACTGCATGTGTAGATAAGATAAATAATATATCTAGTTTACTCTTTGACACTGAGCTGTTTTAACAAAATAACATTTGTCTCGACATAGTTATCACCAGATAAAGACTGTCCTGTGACCCTATTAACTGATATATAAATAGGCACGATGGATCTAAGCTAATCTGAATGAATAATGAAAGTAAAAAATATATATATTTAAGACAAAATTAGCTCAAAAAAATTAATAAATGCTCCAATTAGCTAAAAAAAATGAATCACAATAAGAGTTCATAACTCATTTAATTTTCAAGGTATTGGTTGGATTTAACCCCTTCCCTTCTGTGGGTTCAAATTTTGAAACTTGTTTGCAAACTTTTTACCTTCACATGAACATTATCAAAGTCTAAATAAAACTCACAGATTGCATAAATTACTAAGTCTGGATAAATTTTAGAAGGTAAAAAGAATACATTGGGAAGAATATAGTTACCTGGGAAAGATGACACCTTGCTCTGTTACAAAAAAGTCTACAAGTCAAGCTTGGGTCTCCTAAAGGGGGCACGCAATAAATTAATTTGTTAAAAACATCAGTCGCCTCCCGCCAACATCCTTTTTCCATATATTTCTCTCCTTTCAGAATGGATTCCCTCAAACCTGTGCCCTGTTGTTGCTGTGCTCTACTAGCCTCCTGAAAAAAGAACTGCAAGATGAAACTCAAACAAATTTATAATTTTTTTCTGTTTTTCTTTTACATTTCAATGAGCATTAAAACCAAATATTATATGCTTAACAGAACTTATGAATACTAATAATTGTAATGACTGTATAAATAATTACATAGTATTAGTAAATATGTAAAAAAAACAGATATATTTACCCAAATAAAAAAGATATCAATGCTAAAAATGTCATAAAAAATCTTCATATGATTTTCACTCTGACTTACTGTTTTCCTAGGTTGTTTTTTGACACTGTGTTCAGGCTGATACATAGGAGGTCCTGGGTTCATCTCAACATCTCCAGACAAAAAGAGCAGCAGGGACATCATCATCATTATCACCAGCAGAATACATCCCCCTAACTCATCACTTATTGCTTTCTGAAGCTTTGGCAGATTTCCAGATGGTGCTGCCCGAATTTTGCGTTGTGCAAAACATCCTATTCTAAGCCTCCATGCATCTAGTGATATTCCCATAGTGCTCTATATATTGTTTAGTTCAGCACCTGTAACATTAAATATTAAATTGGGAATCGATCACAGAGTCACAGTGGTGTTTTTTGACACAAACATAAATACCCTTGTAAATGAAGTGTTTCAAATTGACATTAATACAGTACAACGTATATACCTTTTCAAAGCATCAAAATTCTATCAGATTTTTTTGTTTTTTTTTTTAAAGAACATTGTCTGTACGTGGGACTTTTTTCATAATGGGCGTGAGCTTCCGTTTAATTTTTTATTTCCCGTCTAAAACGATCGATGTGCTCTATTGTTTAACCTGCAATTTAGTTTCGTTTTGCTAAACAGTCAAAATCTCTCTTACCTGGTGAATCTTTTTAAATAAAAATTGGTCCTTGGTGGTTGGTAGGACAGCTAGACAGCGGCATTAAATGAAGCGTAGACGTAACAAATCGTAACAGCCCTATCGTCTGGTTGACAAAACGAAAGTTGGAAAAACCTATGACGTCATACCGGAAGCTAGTGCTGGTGCTCGGCGAATGTGCACGGATAACTTAAGAAAGAGAACCAAAGCTAATATATACCACTATTAAAATATTTATGTGAAGATTCAGTCCTGAAATTTTGAAATTTAAACATATAATAACTTTGGCAAAGTACTTGAATGGTACTTTCTCCTCTTTGCCGTTAGGGGGCAGTGTCTTCGGCAACTCTCGCCAAGAACTCTGGGAAATCTCGTTGCCTCCTCGGACATGTTGTGATTTGTCAATCAGCTGAGTAAAATGAGGGTCATGTTTACAGGTAAAGTCGCAATTTATGGACTATATACACCTCTGTGGTTGTAACCTAGCAGAATGACATCAACTGCGTTTATTACTGAAAAACTCTAAATTTAATCGGATTATTGATGAGATGTAAGATGTGTCATGTATTTATTTTTCATCGGCATTCGCTTACCCGTTTCCATAATATTTGTGGTTCTCAATGTTTACATTTTTGTTCGCCCGCCTTTCCTATTAATAATGAGCGGGAGGCTGTTGTCCATGGGTTTTATAAGGACAGTTTTGTAGTAAATGATTTACATGTGTGAATGATCAGTAAAATCTAAATCCCCTTTCATATACCCGGTATTTAGATGAGGTAGTTGAAAAATATTTAGATGCACTCGTACATGTTGATGAGGCAGGCACCAGAGATTTTTATAAATTCTGACACGCGCCGTTTTTAAGTGTAAGAAACCTTAATAAACCCTTGTTTGACTATTTTCATATCATGTTAGGTACATGTGTCTTGAGAATTGAGTTTGAGTCTTTTCAGCCAAAATGCTACATTGCTCATCAAATGGAAAACCTAATTACATGTACCTCCTGTTTGCAACCTATGAAGATTCGGGACATTATAAGCTCTGACATCCCTTCTTCTTATTTGTATATATAGTCGCCTCCTTGTTCTTCAAAATTTGATTGGTATGCGTGATTACCCCCTGTCTGTGTTTAAATGCATTAATTGTTGGCACTATATGACCGACACTGGGAGTCTGGTACACATACACAGCCCTCCCTTTGATGCACTGTCTGCCATATTGACCACTGGCCCGACTGCCAATGCCAGTAAAAATTGGACCATGCCAGTGTCATTTCTGAAAAACGGTCAGTTACTGGCCTGCCAGGGCCAGTGGATTTTTTCAGCTGTGACATGCACCAACTCCTTTTATAAATGCTCATAGTAGATGTTGAAGTCGTTTTTCTTTAATAACCAGTTGAACATCCCATGTTTTATTTTTCATTTCTAGAAGAAAGCCCGTTTAATCTCAAGGTGTTAATTTCAGTTTTTTTTGTTTTTTTTTTTTTAAATTAAATTTAATTTAATTAGACCTGGGCCAATGAATTTTGGTCCAGGCCAGTAGATTCTCAGACCCTGATGGCCTAGGTGGCCTGTAAGTTAAAAAGTATTTGTCACAGACTAGATACATACTAACACTGGGGCATAACTTAACAAGTAAGTTTATAGTGTGCTATATTATAAATGGGAACATTTGGGATGACGAAAGCCAATTTGTTGTTATTCCATGCACATATTATTTTAATTAAGTTATACATAGCGTGTGTAAAAAGATAAAATGTCTGAGATATCAATCTATTCAATCAGGGATAATATTTTTTCTGACTATTGGCCAATTTCTGACTTCTTGGGAGCCAATAATATAATTAGACAAGGTTTCTGTCTTGATCTCATACCATATTTTTCAACTTTTTTGCTAAATGGCAGTCTCGCTATTCCTGTTCAATGTACTGTATTTTTATCTTAGGGAGTTCAACCCCCTTGATAATGGCTGATCTCACTGAGAAGGCATACTACCTAGCACCAAGTGTTTAGCTTGGGTTTTTGCTGTTTTATTTTCATATAACCAGTAACTTGAATTGTGATTACTCTTCATTGGAGTTGTGAAACTAAATGGATATCAATTCATGATGGGAGTTCCTGACATATTCTTAAGTTTCCAGCTAACATCTAAACATTTGCATAATAAGAATTCTATTGACAGTATTAATCTTTATATTGCAGGTAACAGGGAATGAAATAAACAATGGCAGTGACAATGACATCAACAGTAAGGTGACACATTTGGCATCAAAATGACCGCCATCACAGCCAACATTGCATCCCAGAAAAGTTGTTATTGTTGCCAAACTTCACCATCATTAAGAGCACTGTCTTCATCATCTTCATCCTCATCAACAAGGGATCCCAATAGAAACATGGACGTTGACGCTGCATTACATGAGTTAGGCATGCTCAGTTCAGTCACAGACGGGCGTAGGCAGTTTCTTCGCGAGCGTTCACGCACTCGGAGCGAGCAAGGCACCAGTTTCACAGTGGGCGGAGGCAGTTTGTGTGGCACGGGGGACACAGATATTGAAAATAACTACAGTCCTGGAAAGACTCCTTTCCAGATCATTTCTATGAATCCCAGCTATGTCACATCTTTTACCAATACCCCTACTCCTCTTCCAGAGACAGCTAGTGTTAACGTGATATCCACTCGTGGCTACCTTAACATGCAAACTGCTGAAATAGCCGATAATATGAATAACTTAAGTCTGGGGTCCAATTATCACCGTCAGCGCAGCCCTAGGGATGAGCATCATAACACTCGACTCATGAGACTTAAAATGGCACGTTTGCGGCGCTGGAGGAAACCTTACGAAGTGCCATGGAGGTCGTCACTGGAGTTAGGAGGTTTTTCTAGTGGGTTTAGCGGAGGGAGTGGCTTAACATGTAGTCCGTCTAGTTCATGTAGCAGTACAACTGGTACAAACTCTAACGGAAACTGCCAGACGCCAACGAGAGAAGGACCGTCTTGTGGCAGTGATGGGGATGTTGATAAAGACGGGAAGCCAGGGATGAAGAGATGTGCCTCTAATTCAAACACCCCAGAGAAACTGAAGCAGGCGATCAGTCACCTTCCAACAGGGTTGACCTTTCATAGGTCACGTTCCATGGATGACTTGGACATTAAAAAATTTCCATCGGCTCAAGCGGAGAATTTAAATTACATGCTAGAAAAACGCGAGATTGATAGTATGTCACAGCATTTGAGTGACTTGAAGGTTGATGCTGAATAGCACTTTGTTATTGCACTGGAGTTATTTTGAAGCTTTGTTAGGGGTTCAGTTTAGAAGACAAAAAGGAATTAAATTTTCTATAATTTTGCCATGAATATCACAATTAGTCTACTACTGAAAACTCTGATTTATCCCATTGTCGGGCAAGATTTAACAGAATGGCTTCACTGGCATTTCTGTTCAACTGTTGCACTACTAACTTGCATAAAGTTTGTAACTGAAAAATCAGAAATAATTTTGTCTTTAGGAACTTAACAAGCAAGCACTTATTTTTCAATTAGAAGAAGAATTGAAGCCTTATAAAGCAAAAGAAAAACCTTGTTTCTTTTTAATTGCAGTCTTTTATATCTTCAGTTAAACTTTATTACAGTATAAAGTCAGTGGCTTTAGTTTATCATATGGTGACATGTATATCAAAAACTTTTACCAAATCTTTATGAATTATACCGTTATCTTGGATATCATATTCAAATTATACACTTAATAGTCATCACATAAATTTAATCCTTATTAATATGGAGCTGCAGATCATGATCTTTATATAAATACTTCGGGTATATTTTCTGACCTGCATTTATAGTGGATTTTTGGAAATTATTTGAAATAAAGGTGTGAAACATTTCTCTAACAAACCTATGGCCTCGGAGTTTCTGAAAATACAGAAGTAGAGATGTAATGTGACTGTGGTGATATATGCATTATTTGGTTTTTGGGTTTTTTTTTTTTTTTTTTTTGTGAAATGCGAGTGCTTTCTCTCTGTATGTATGTATGGCAAGTAATGCACTGCCACCCTCAGCCTCATGATTAATGCCTTGAACAACTTTCATTAGTGGCCTATGTACTCGGGTATATATCGCTCAGAATTAAGAATTTTTAAATGAAATAATACTTGCTCTTAAAAGATCTTTCAAATCAAGTTTTTGAACAAAAGTCATTAACTTTAAAATTTGTAAAACATGACTCCTTGGATGAGAGGATGTGTGATTAGTGTCCTTAATGCTTACTCCAAATAAAAAACCTAGTATTATGCAAACATCCTAAAGCTCAACTTGCAAGACCTGTGTCAGTTTCTTTTGAATTCCCCTACCCCTTCCTCTGTCTCTTTTCTGTTTTGATTTTTTATGTACAGACACATCTTGTCTGTACATATGACCAACCTGCGTCTGTTGTCGCTGTCGTTGCCAAACTTTAAGATACAGGACAAGATCTAAAATCAGCATGATCAGATTTTTTTTCAAAGGTAATACTGTTTCTTCACTTTTTTTTCAGCATAAATGCAATTAAGATAACACATTTAAAGGAAAAACACTCAGTATATTGGTTCAAACTTACAGGTTTGTTTAATATTCATAAAGTACAGGTTAAGTGTGAATATCAACATAAACCATTTTTCTTGAAGTTATGCCATTTTTTTTGTTTGTTTTTTTGTTTTTTTCATCATGATATATTATACTTTCTGCAATACAGAACACATTTCATAGAAAATCATTTGACCTCTTGTTTTCAGACTTACAGGCCTGATGAATATGACTTATGTGGAATACAAAAACTAGCTTGGTCTGAATATTTACCTTCAAGTTATTAGTTTTCTTTTTCAAATTATTCATTTTTCACATATTGGCATTTTCATTATGAGACTTGGAACTCCCCCTCCCCCTCCTAAGCCCCTGGGGAGCTTTTTGAAATACTATTAAGATGAAATTTGGGTCTTCAATAATGTCTGGTAGGTGTATTTGGTCATTTTTTGTCATCCAGGGGTGCCGTAACGTGTTTTTTTTTTTTTTTACATTTTGGTAAACTGAAAAAAAATCCACACACTCTCAAGCCCTTGAGGGGCCTTTTGAAGTACTAAAAAGATTCAATTTGGGGATGTAATGATGAGATGTTGGTGTGTTTAGGCATTTATTTTGAATGGACCCTTTCCCTCTTGGCACCGATACTCCCCCGCACCGATACAACTGTGATACCGTATTTTTTTTTTCAAAAGAGCGCCACCCTCTTGGGACGCAAAAAGTGACAAAATATTGTGGAAAAATAAGGAAATCACTAAAATTGGTCTGCTTAGTAACCATGAACATAGTCGATCTTTTACGTCAGACTTTGCATGCAGCTCGGCTTTGTGATTATTGAGAAATATCTTTAAACTTCACTTCGTTCTTCAACAGTGGTTAATGTTTACATATTGCACGACTTCTTATTTATTTATTTCACTAAAAGTATGTTTTTAACAGAAGATGACTCACGCGCCATCGCCTTTTCTTCAAGCACCACTCAATTCGTCAATTATTGAAAACAAAAAAAAAAAAAAAAGAAAATACATATATAGTATTTAAGCGAAAAATTGACGCCTCTGTCTTCCTGGAAATGTGAGATTCTACAATTTACGCTGTCCTTGGGCGATACTAGGAACAACTTAATAGGTAAAATGCGCTATAATTACTGTTTTTTCTTGAAGATTCTATTTGTAATAAAAATCTAGGCGGCGAAGAATTGCAGCTTAAATGTAACATCATAAATCCGTGTATTTCCAGCCTGCAGCGAGATCGTTATTAAGAAACCAATAACGAACAGCACTCAGGAGAGGATCCGCAATTTCCTATAAAGGGGTTATTTTTATTATTATTATTTATTTATTAATTTTTATTTTTTGAAATCCAATACGTGTTCAATTTTAACATTAAGTAAATTAATTTAATAAATATTCATTGATAAAAAAAAATCAAATTAAATAACAATGCAAGATGTTTAGTATTGTAAGATTTATGTCGCAAACTCGATTGTCAGACGACATCTGATCTCACCACATAATCGGGTATGGCAGTGTAGATATGGGGGGGGGGGGGGGTGTTAGAGGCACTATTTCAAGACAGTCGAAGGGAAAAATCGAAAGTATCATCACATGGCCCATTTTTCAAAAAAGAATTCTTGTTTAAAAAAAAATCTGCATACTTCAAGATGGCTTATTAACGTTTACATCAACCCATAAGGCAACCAGTGATTGGGACTCTTGCGCTACTCGCGCTTTACCAGTCTTGGAAACGTATATTTCGATCGTTATATGTCAAAAATGAATGCATGTGCAGGTTATAAATATGATCCATGTGAACTTTATCAAACACTTTTACCTGGCTACCAATTTCATGTTAAAAAGATGAAAGTAGGCCTAACGAGATATTTAAAAAAACCTGTACACTAATCTGTGTTGTCCCATGCGGTCGTTCAAACAGGCAAAGTACCGAATTCAATCATTAAAACTAACAAAACTTTACTCTGACATATATATCTAGTTATCAGA
>NW_019774959.1:83963-112535 GCF_001039355.2 Lingula anatina | reverse complement strand
GGGGGGGCTCTTGACGTAATTGCGGTAGTTGTTCGCAACCAACAAAGAAGAAATCTCATCTGATGCAATCCAATTTGCGCATGCCCGATGTGTGTCCTCTGATGTGTCACTCGGAACTACTCGGATGTCTCCGCACTCGACAATAATCTCGGACGTGATATGATTGCATCCATGTTGATTGAGCACAGGAACAATATGTGTTTTTAACCTCTAAAAAAAAAAAAAAAAAAAAACAATTAAGCTAATAAATAGGCCGACAACATCGAGTTTCTTATGATGTGAGATTGTAGTTATTATAATTTAAGATTCCAATAATAACCAATACATATTTTAATTTTGCCAATTCAGAATTCTGTAGATGAGGGCCATTGCCTCGCTTTCTAGATATGAATCTGTCAGCGTACCGCGGAAATTTTTTTGTTCTTATGTATAATATCTTATGTCGGTTAATTTCGCCCGCGAACACGGGTTTTCTGATATGAATTATCTTAAATAAACCTTCCTACGTCTTCGAATGCATTTTGTAGTAACATTCACTTTTGTCAAGAAGAGTATTTTCCTGATCAAGAGTGGAGGAGGGGTGGAAAATCCCATTGGGGCCACATATAACACTATAGATACGAAGGTAATCCCTTTACGATGAAGGCAAAATGAATGTTATGCAAAGGAAAGTGCGATGGATTTGCTTTTTAAAACATACAATCAACAGAATATTTCTAATATAATTTCTCAAAACAACACCAGAAAGCAAATTAAATCAAATCAACCAGACGGTAAACACCAGCAGGCTTTGTCAATTTCACCATTTGTTTATTTCAAACAGCGTTTTTTCGCGCATGCGCAGTAGTTTGAGACCTGTGCTTGTTGATTGTTGGGAAGGAATACTTTCAACCTCAATTTATTCATACAGACCATAATCCTTTGTACGCAACAGGAGTCCTGGAATTTTTCCTTCAAATCAAAGTCAATATGAGTACATTCTTTAGCAAACTGTAAAGCTTCAGAAAAATCAGGGGTAATGGAAAAATCAATGTGGTCAGCCATGTTTATGCGCGAAAAGTTCCGGCGGAGAAAATGTATGGATTTGATGCATATTCCTTCACCTATCACATCCGAGGTTAGTATGGAGCTTGGGTTGCCGGATACACATCAGCCGAGGATTGCCGATTGCTGATGTACATATCCGGTAACCAAAATGGCGAGAGGTGAGTAGCGCTTCTAAACAATTGCTCATATCTTTGGTCATTCCGTTCGCTCGTTTCGTGTAACAACGAGAAAAGACAGAGTAACTATCTATAGTTACTGGGTCCTTGTATGGCGGGACAAAGTGATTTCCATTTTGTCAGAAAATGAAAAAACGACCGTTTTTCATTTTTATTTGGTAGAAATGGCCAAAATGTAATGGAAAATGAAACTCATCTTCTGTTTTTCTATTTAAAATGAAAAATGGAAAAACGGAAATTGCCCTCGTTTTTTATATTTTACAATAAAATGCAAAATAAAATATTGACAGATCCCCGATGTGATAGAAATGTCGACCGTTAGGCCTATCGTTTTTTCTAATGTTTAGCAGGTGAAATAAATTATAAAATGCCATTTTATCTCTGTCTTTAAGGAAATGACAGGTTCGAAAAGTGTTAATTATTCAATTTTCGATTCAAATAGAAAAAAGGAAGTCCGTTCGTTTTTCTGATTTTCATTTTATGAATGAAAATGGAGAAACGGATGTGCGGACACACAGACAGAAAAATATGGTAGCCGCTGCAAGTTTATAAGTTATTGGTAATTAAATTCTATTAGACAGAGCTTAATACAATGAATAAATTGTATAAATAGTGCAGAATTTGGGAGTTGCTGTTGACGTTGGCCTAAAACTTCCACTCAAAGACATAAAAGAAACGAAGATCCATTACATGTATGCATAAGGGAGTTCAACTTTGTGTAACAGATATGTATATTGTATACAGTGCATGTATCAGCTGTTTGTTTGCTGAAAATAGATCTGAATCAGACTGTTTTAATCCTCTACCCAATGTGAATAACTGTCATGGACAATAAGGTTTTAATAAAGTATTGGGTGATTATCGTATTTTTGTTGATGTTTATTGTTGATCCGTTGATTTGTAGATAATATATAGGCCTTCCATTTAGCTTCAACGGCACGTTAAAAAATTTGAACATTTTGTCTTTGTTCTCATCGTTGATCAGTCTTACTTTTATAAAAATCAGTCTTACTTTTTAATGATTTATTGCAGCACATGTGTTTCCTCTTATTTGAAAGTTTGGTCAGAAAATGCTGACCAGTTATCTACGGTCTAAGGGTCGAAAGGGAGTAGGGGCCTATCTATAAGCTCAGACCAAAATTATGATCGTCTATCCTAGCTGTAAGCGAAATTTTAAGAGAAAAACCTACCAAAGCGGTTGTCAAAGACCAGAAAGGCGACAGGAACAATTAATGATTTAGAGAATTTTGACTAATGGCCAGGGGAAACCAGCTTCACATGCAGGCACGGATCCACGCCGGATCAATAATAGGCCTATGTATATGTGGACAGTTTCTATTATTAGTAATCAAAATGACAAATTGATCATTTCAATGTTAATATATATCTCGTCATCGATCTTCACTAAATCAATGATCCAGTGGTCTCTCATAATATTTTGCTCCATTAGCAAATATCATCTTCACTATATAATGACCCAGTGGTCAATTGTTATCTCTCCTTCTGTATAAGAAAATACATAAACAACATCTCCATTTTATCATTGATCCATTGATTGTATGTTTCTATATGTCTCTCCTTTGAATAAAATGATTTAAAATTCTATCTCCAATATCTCCAATCTTACTTTCTACTCACTATCTCTACAATTTTAACTGCAGCCTGATTATCTGAATACCGCTTGACAACTTGGTTTTTTAAATGTTTTTCAGATGATTCTAAAGCAAAAGAAATAGCTTGCAATTCTCTCCAAGTAGACCTTTGTTTACTTTCAAATGAATCCCACATTTTACGAGCGACTGCCTTAGTCGTCTTTGAAACAAATGCTCCCAAACCGGTTTTACTGGCATCTCAATAAACCGTTTTGACCTTACTAGGCAGGCTTCGTACATTACGACTTTTCTCATTCAAAAAATCTAAATTATCTTTCAATATATATATAATTCTTTAATACAAAGACATTCGTCTTTAATATAAATAGTAAAATCCTAATGCGTTCTTTTCAGTATCACTGAATATATACCTCTAGGCATTAATCTAGATACATTTTCAATCACTGGATACATAGAAATAATTTTACCTGTCACCCTCGCCAATTTTCTAGCTGTTACATACGGTATATCTGAAACCAATTCATCTAGAAGCCAAATTGGAAATCGTTCTTTCGGGAATAACCAATATCCCTACTTCCATGTCCCAAAAAATCCCCAACCATCCAATTTTTAGACTGGTTCTAATGTACTTTTTTCAGCGTTTAAAATAAAACCTGCTTTAAATAGATCCATTTTAATTTTTTCTAGAATGTAGCTTACATTTTTCTAGAGAATTTTCAGACACAATACCGTCATCTAGATAAAGAACAATGGGAATTCCATTTTTTCTCCAATATCCAACTAAAGGTCCAAGTATTTTAGTAAAAATAAACGGTGCTGAAGAAAGGCCTAACGGAAGTACCGCAAAAACAAAGATTTTTTTCTTTCCGTTGATTTCCCAGAAAACCCCAAATAAATTTGGCATGCCGGTGCAATATCTATATGGTGATATCCTGATTTTAGATTAAATTTTATTTAAAAATGATCTTTTTTCATGAAATCCAAAGCAACCTTCCAATCTTCAAACTTGATTTTTTGTTTCAAAACATGAAATTTAATGTATAAGCCTTTTATTGCCTTCTCTATTTTCTGAAACTGAAAGCGGGTTAACAACTTTTGGGATTGTTGTAACTTTAATGATACATTTTGATAATAACAGTTTTTTTAACTGCTTCTCCCACAAATTCTGTATCTTTGATGGCTGAAAAATTATTCTCAAAAATTTTATTTTAAGGAGTACTTAAAAATGGAATGACATATACTTGTTCAATGACATCAATAATAAATTGAGGTGCTTTGATAAACCTCCAAAACTGTACACTATTTTTAAGCCTTCCTTTAACACTAATGTCTTTAAGGTACTCGCATTTTTCATGTTCAAATTGAAAACAATATAATTCATCTTTTTATAACTGATCGTCATTAAACAAATGCTGATCTTCAATAAAGTTTTGCCTGTACTCATCTTTTATATAAGTGAAAACCCGTTTCTCTCCAAATAGTGTAGTAGCAGTGGGATCTTCACTCCTTTTTCTCTCTTCCGAATCCTTTCTTGATTTCAACGTTTTTTCTCGCGAAGCAATCCCTGGACCAGTG
Source organism: Lingula anatina (assembly GCF_001039355.2). The sequence continues at coordinate 108,124 of NW_019774959.1, read as the reverse complement.
TCCAATTTTTTGGCTATACCAACAAATATCTGCTGGGCCTGGCTGTCTCCTATACATTGGACCGCTTCTTGGACGAAAAGAACCCCAAGGAGAATTATCATGCCTTTGACTGGATCTAGCTGCCGAAGCATCATGTCTACTTCTACTTTTCTGTCTCAATTTGGATCTTCTAGCCCTAAGTGCACGGTTTTCTGCAGCCCTGATCTTCTTTCCGTCGTCCGTATCGCTGGCTACTTCGTCAGATAAATATTCTTGCACACACGCCCAACCGGCATCAGACCTATCAGCAATACGAATCAGTTTGCTACGTTTTCTCAAAGATTTTTTTGCTTGGATAACCGCACTTTTCACCGCGTCTAGGTTGTTAGAATCTACGAACCGTTAAATTGACGCTGTATACCAGCACTTGTCCAGTAGACATTATATACATTCAGATATTTTTTTCAACATGAAATCCACGTTTCGTGATAACAGTTTCTACTCTCTATCAAAATCGTGTCACAAAAAAAGTCCTTAATAGAAACAGATCCAACCTTCATTCCTTCTCCGCTTTGAACTAGGAACTAACCTAGGGCGCCCATTTCACGTTATTGAACCACAACCACTCACAGCGATGACGCATTGTTTTTCCATAATTGTCCGCAGTTTACAGCAAATATGAAATTCCTTAATTCATTCTTCTTGAAGGTTTTTAATAAATTTCAGAATACTTATAAGTTATACAAAAAAGGGAATAATCCTAGTCTTGTGAAGGCAAACATAACAAACATAAAGGACTGCCATTTTTCTGTCTGTGTGTCTATACATTTTTCCGTTTTACCATTTTTATTTCCAAAATGAAACTCAGAAAAACGAACTGACTTCCGTTTTTCCATTGAAACTATAATGGAAAAAATGGACGTGTTTCGATATTTCACTTCTTCACAGAAGGAGAAAAAGACATATTTTCTAATCTATTTCACTCTCTTGACATGGGAAAACAGTGGATCTTACTATTTTCTATCACGTTTGGAAATATGTCGTTTTTGTTTTTTTGTGTATCATAAGAAAGTTAAAAAAAATTATGTCGTTTTTTCATTTTTCATTTTAAATGGAAAAACGAAAATTAAAGTTGATTTTTCATTTCATTTTGACTATTTAAGTAGTAATAAAAGGACGCGAGAGGTAGTAAAATGGCAGAATGTTTTGTATCATCTGTTTTATAACTATATTTTTATTTGTTTTATGTATTTTACTTTACTTAAATGGAGACGCTTATATTGGTTGACGTAACAGGTGTATACACAGGCTTTGAAAGGTAGGTGTTTGTTTACTATTGAATTGGATGAGCAAAAAGACGCGCATCTGTTATTATTGATCCGAAAATTGATATGAAATTGAACAGTTAAACGCGTCTATGTGAATTTGTAAATGTTAATGTATAAATAAACAGGGACCGCTAACAATCAGGTGAGAATATTATAATTTACAAAGAGAGAGGTATACATACCGAATACCTTGAGTATTGTGATAGTGTATGGTTCGCAAACACTTAATTAGTACATTGACTTCGCCTTTTACTAGAGTGAACTGTACAGCGGTCAGCATTAAATGAATGACACTATGAGCGGGTAGTATTATAGTAGTGCTGTAGTGTTAGGTCGTGAATCATCTGTTGTGGTGGCCTATTTGTACTTAAACGCTGCATTGACTTCTCTTAACTCAACCCTTCATTCCTAAATGATCGCCTTGGTTTACAACAAGCAAATTAGTAATGCAGGCGGCCGTAAACAACCTCTTTTGAGCAGGGCCTTTTGTAGCCACAACCATCACCTCACATCATTTGCTAAACATTGCTAATCTTCATATTAAATAATTTTTTTTGGGACCCTTTTTCCCTCCATCTTTGCTGAAATGTAAATTGTATCTTTAAGCTTGAAAATTATATAACATGCATGATTGTCATTCGTAGATTTATATCGAACTCTCAGTAATTTTCATTCGTACTTTGAACATTAATCAAAGTGCAAATGTCAATAAAATGACATTTTCAACCTACATCTATTTGATTCTGTTGTGTTGTGTATGATAACAAATTTTGACAGCAAACTAGCCTCGGCGACTCCTCTCAATTCATGCACTCATAAATAAATATGAGTATTTTCTCTTCCAAGCCAAAAATTCTCAGCATTTTTCTGATCCAAATTAAAGCTAAACGTTACAAATTTTTCTGCTCGTTTTTTAAGATTGAATATTTTCCTTCAGATGAGTCACTTTTGTTTTTTATGTTAAAATGAAAAGTATTTTCACTTCAAACTAAAAATTTTAAAGTTTTCCACTTTAAAGTTAAACAGCACAAAATACTTTCCTGTTTGTCTTTGAATACCAGAAAATATCCAAGTTAAACAGAAACATTAATGTAATCTGTAGAAATATTTTTCTCTTTAGTGCAAGAAACGACAGTTTTATGATTGTTTAAAGTTAAACTGTACAGTTTTCTTTTTTCGTGTTCGACTGTGAAAATCAGTTTTTCCTTGTTAAAATACAACACCAACCTGATATGCAGAAGTGTTTTTATCTCTACTGCATGAAACAACAGTTTTACTTTCTGATTTAAGTTTAATATTTCCTGTTCATCTTTGATAATCAGAAATTTCCCAATGAAAATGACAAATGTCTGTTATTATGTTATTAGTTATCATGTCTGTTAAAAGTTAAACAGTGCAGTATTTTTTTCTGTTCGTCTTTGCATATCAGAAAATCTCCAGATCAAAATGAAATACATGTAGAATCATTGATGTAATCTGTAGAAATATTTTTCTCTTAAGTGCAAGAAACGACAGTTTTATGATTGTTTAAAAGTAAACAGTACAGTATCCTTTTTCTTGTTCGATGGTGAAAATCTGCTTTTCCTTATTAAAATGAAACACCAACCTAATATGCAGAAGTATTTCTTTAACTCCAGTGCATGTTGACCGCTGTACAGTTCACTCTAGTAAAAGGCGAAGTTTATGAACTAAGGGTGCTTTCCAAGAGATTTAGATCGATCTAGAGATTAAGATTTAGATCGATCTAACTCCCTAGGGGTTCACACTAAATTGCAGTCAGCCGAGCGGGCACCATAGTTAATTACCCCCTTACAGCTTTTAGTAGGCGGGACAGACGCTTAAGCCGGCCAAGCTGACAGTAATCTAGTGAGACTCCCCACAGGGATAGATCGATCTAAAAATCTATGGAAATGGGGTGTAAGTGTTTGCGAACCACACACTATCACAATACTCTAGGTATTTGGTATGTATACCTCTCTCTTTGTAAATTATAATAGTCTCACCTGATTGATAGCGGTCCCTGTTTATTTACATATTGCGAGACGCGTTTAACTGTTCAATTTCATATCACTTTTCTTTTTGCTCATCCAATTCAAAAGTAAACAAACACCTACCTTTCAAAGCTTGTGTATTCACCTGTTACGTCAACCAATAAAAGCGTCTCCATTTTAGTGAAGTAAAACACATAAATCAAATAAAAATAGTTATAAAACAGATGATACAAAAGATTCTGCCACATTCTGCCATTTTTTTACTACATCTCGCGTCCTTCTATTACTACTCATTTATCAAATGAAAAGGAAATACGGCCGTTTTTTTTCATTTACTGATGAAATGGAATTCACTTTGCTCCGCCATACACGGATCTTACTGTCAAGTTGGGGTCACTTTGCAATGCGGCGACTTTGAAAGAAAATTCCGGTGCGGATTCTAGCCGGTAGCCGCCATGTTGACATGTGGGTGCTTATGTGCCACATCAATATATTTCTAACTTTTAACTTTTTTGTCTTTAAGTTTGTGTCAGCGAAAAGAAATAAAAGAAACCAATATTTGTTATACAGTTCTGTTTATCATATGCAGTTAATGGTTCATTTATATCTTTTATACAGTCCATAAAATTACACGCTTTGAAAGTTTGACTCTTTTAAAGTTGGGTTTTCTAGTTGACTAACTCAAGGATTCAGATTTGTTTCTTGGCACATGGGTGTTTTTCACATCCATGCATATCAGTTCAAGTTATTTTTGTGCTGTTAAGATTTGTAGAACTGATGTCTATATCATAATTGCTCAACTGCAGGGAACTTGCCCCTGCGTTCACTTGATTTCGGGGGGGGGGGGAGGTAAAAGAATTAAAGGCAAGTATAGAAAAATAGAATTGACAACAGTTATTACAATTATAGTAATAAAATCAAAATAATTAATAATAAGTAGAAACACGCTGAGTAGATAATGATGCAAGCAAGTGTAGAAAATAAATAAATGCATGAAGATTATACGCCTGTAGACATCAATAAATCATCATGTATACAATTATTCATTTCAGGTACCGTATTATTAGTTGCGTTTGCCTTGTTGTCCATAATGGGACAGGCTTTGACGCCTTCATCATATTTTTCTACCGCTGATCAGGCTCGACTGAGGTCAGTGTTTGAAGCAGCAGCACCGTATTCAGACGTAGAGTCTGCCCACTACTCCATCATGGGGCTGAAGCTGCTGGGGGTAGTCATCCCTAACTCTAAGGTTAGTAGATACAGTTGACTCTTCATAATAATAATAATAATAATAATAATAATAATAATGTTTGCTTGTTTGCTCTCTTTGCAATAAATAATAATTTTTTGAATGAATATATAAAAATTGATATTAAGATTTAAGAAGATCATGTTTATTTATTTTAATGTATAAGATAAGTTTTTAAAACTTATATATGCACTAATTTATTTGTACAACTGAAATACTGTTAGCTCTGCATTATGTTTCGCAATTTTTGCATTTGATTATTTTTTTTACCAATTTAGTTAATTTTTTTAAGGACGTATGCAACTATCTTCAAGTCAACTTGGACCAGAGTAACGTAGAAAGTTTATTCTTTGCCTCTTCAGCGGCCAAAAATTTGGGTGGATGCCAGGTAGGCAATAGCTGGGTAATTCTTGGACAGGGATTATCCTTCTTTAGGAATATCTTTTATTTTGTTTTGTTGTAATAGTTTTCTGCATTACAACCCTTCTGCCAAACTTGATGATATTTTGCTGTGAGACAAAAACTTTGTTTAATCATTGCACAAGCATCAACTGATAGATTTTGAGGTTCAGACTGTTGAATATAAATAAATATTTATTCATTTATTCATTTATTTATTAAATGTTTTGTTGTAAATAATAGCTTTTTTCAAACATGATAATTGAATACTGAAATGACATTTTATGTATACTTTAGCTGACAGCGAACACTGCCAAGGAGACAATTGCAGAGAGTCTGAAGACAGATCAGCCAGTGGTGAATATTTACTATGCAATTTTAGCAGCAAAAAATCTGGGTGTGACAGGTAAGCTGGTTTTGAATTTCTTTTTTTTCTGAAACCTATTGAGCCAAAGTTTGGAAAAAACTTCATTTTGTTGGTACACAGGCAAACTTAAATTTTCTTTTAAATTTTAAATATTTTCTCTTTATATGATATTTAAATATGTTCAGAATTTTACAAACCATTTTCGAGCTCTTAATACCGTACTTTTACCATTTCTTAAAAATTTCTTTTTTTCATAAAAATTTTCCTTTTTGGAGATTTTTATTTAATTATTTTCTCTGTTGTTTTAGTGGACTCAGCCACAGCCAGCCAGACCCTGCTGGAGGTAGTGAAAAAAGATGACAGCCCTCTCAGGTGAGACCAGCATATAAACACATATAATGTATTACACTCACAGCTTGTAGTACCCACCCCCTACCCAACCCCTCCCTCCCCCTCTCAAAAAAAAAAAAAAAAAAAAAAAAAAAACTGTTGTCTGACCATTGCTACCAGCATTTAGCATTTAGTACAATGTGCAGGTTCCATAATGTATTCCTTACTGACATTTACTAATTTGAATTATAAAACCTGTTTAAAAGTAAGAACTGTTCTCTCTGTATGAACAACGGGACTCTTAAAATGTGAAAGAATTAAAAAAATCTAACCGCTAAAAATTTAAATATTAACCTGTTTCACTTCAGTCTGGGCTATGCCTTCTTAGCAGCTGCCCAACTCAGTGGGGATGTCAGCAAATTCTTTGATAGAATAGAGGATGTGGTCGCACAAGCCGACGAGGTCGATGATAAATATTTACAGTTCGAAGGAGGGCTGTTTACAACGTCAGTTGTAATTGACTCAGCTTATAAACTGGCAACAAAGGTTAACAAGGTCCCTCCTATAGATGAGGTAAGGAGAAAATTTGGGAATTTATTACTTTATTTATTTATTTGTACATGTTTTAATCCAATGGTACAGTTTTTTCCCTTTTTGAATTTCTTAACCTTGGGTTATTGAAATGTTCTTCACTCATCAATGAATTTAAAGTTTTGCAGAAAGAAAATCTGCAAAGGTTGTACACCTGATTCGCTTTGCTGTAAAAAGAATTTTGTTATGAATTCAGTGTTTCCTTGTTTGATTCTGCGATGAAATGTCTTATCTTGAAAACATTGTAATGAAGCTTTCCTGTCAATATTTTCAGGAGAAGATTATAAAATTTGCCAACTATTTCCTGAGTCGGAAGTCGGTACAGCAGCTGAAGACGGCAGCACATCTGCTCTCAGCTGTCAAAACACTCACAGATAATAAGGTGAGCAGTGGAAATATAAGAGGGGGAACTTTCCCAATCTTTTGCAAGATTTTTTTTTTCGATTGTTTAAATAAAATTATTTTAGTTGTTTGTATTTGGGTTTAAATTTCATCTTGTAAAAAGTAGTTGAAAAGGATCTTAGAGTCATATGATGGTTTTTTTCTTCTGAAAGATTTGTCTCCTTTTTGGTGATGTGAATAGAATTTGTCATTACTTGACTGATGTTGAAAATCTATCAGGTAAAAAACAAATGTTATGTACCATAGATTAACAAAGATTCTGATGTTTATAAAAGTGTGGTTTATTTTTCAGTTCCACATTCCAGTAGCAGTTACTCTGGCCAGCCCAGTGGCAGTGTCCGCAAGCTCTCCCAAAGTAAAGGTAAAAATCTAAAAACGTGAGAAATTTTAGAAAATAATAAGAGAGAGCTCATAATCACTACATGAGAAGGCCAGAAGAAAGGAAAAATATAATGTAAATTTTTGTCTTAACCTTTTTGTCAACTTTTCAGTATTTTGCACATACTGACTTACCCAGACTTTTTATGTGAAAATGTTTGAAAAATTAAAAAAAATACTGAGTGATATAAAAACTTGTGATAAATGTAGGGAGATTAATGTGGAGTGTGTGTGTGTGTGTGTGTGTGGGGGGGGGGGGAAATAGCTATTTTTCTCTCTACCAAGCTGCTTTGATTATTTGTAAGGATTCAAAAGGATCCAGATCAATATATGACATAATTATTAAGAGTAATAAACCGTGTGCAGAATCGAAATGGGAAACGATGTTCAACTTGGGAGATAAATTCAACTGGAAAAATGTATACAGAAATATTTTTCAGTGCACTGTAGATACAAGTATAAGGTGGTTGCAGTATCGAATAGTGCACAGGATTTTAGCTACTAACGTGTATTTATATAAAATCAAAGTAAAAAATAACTCACGATGCACATTTTGTGAAAGGGAGTGGAAACATTAAATCATCTATTTTTTTAATGTAAGGAGGTTCGGCCGATACGGCAAAAATGCAAAATTGGATAAAAGAAAAGTCCTGATTGGAAATTGAGTTCTCGTATATGGATGTTTTATTTAAAAAAAACCAGGCTTTGAATCTATTGATATATATGAATGTTGACCTTAATTTTTTGTGAATACCTAATGTGAACAAGTGACTCATACTTTTAATGAAAATTGCTTTAAGGGCATAAACATTTTTTCTTGTGTCCTAGGTCCGTGTGCGTAACATCCTGGGGGTGAGTCTTGGTGCCATGACTGTCACCGAGGACACTGGGCGTAACCTTGGTGACGACGCCGTTGTCTTGAGCAAGAAGCAGTTCACACCTGCAACAGATGACAAGTGAGTGCATTTAATAGTTAATCTATCTCTTTGGAACAGTTATTCAATTTGAAAACCATTTTTTTGGGGGGTGGGGGTTATTAAAAATATCAAATGGCAATGTCCTTGATTCTTTTGAAGATCCAGTCTGGTGGATAATGGGCACTTTCAGGTGGCATTGTTTTAGTTTGTTTGTTTGTTTGTTTTTTACATTCGTTATTTAAATAGAAGTTTTTGTGGAAGTGATGTTTAGAAACGATGACCTGAAGGCTGTAAAGCCTGAGAGTGTTGAAGAAATTCACTGATCCACATAGAGGCTGTTATATATTTTTAATATGACTCATAAAATTTCAAGTACCTCCGCCATAGTTACTAATAATAAATGAGAACTATATAGCTTGGAAATTAACAAAACGGATGTTTTTATTTACAAAAAAAAAAAAAAGAAAAAAAAAAAAAAAAAAAAAAATCATCATCATGCAAGTTTGAATACTTTTCAAAGTGGTACATTTTATGATGTTGACTTTTTTGTAGTGTTGACCTTCATTGCTTAATTTACTGAAGTTGACCTTTAGCATGGTTTTGTGATGTTGACTTTTAGCACTATATTTTACGTCAACCTTAAAGATTGCATATGTTGATGTTGACCTTTTCAGGGCTGTGTATGAGTTACCCAACAAGCCGCAAGAGGTTCTGGGGCGGACAACTACTGTAGGGTCACATTCCGGATATCATACGCATAATCAAAGTGACATCACGGCGGGTTCTATCACTAACTGCACTATGCCGCGGTACTTAGGGGCCGGAGCAAACCCTGGCGTAGTTCTAACCAGAAGAATCTCTCGATGTTTGATTTATTCATTAGGAATCTTCTTCAATCTTCTCTCAATTGCTGTGTTCTGCCGAAAATCACTGCGTCACACTACAACTTGCAACTTCATGATCTCCGTAGCTATATCGGACTCGATGCTACTCTTGGACGGTTTTATGTTTTTGTTGGAGTATGACGTGGACGTTGACGTCATATCTCGCAATCCAGCTCTGTGTAAAATGGCCTTATTCGTGTTCTACTCCGCGCCAGAGCACACCGGACTGATTTTAACCATAATGAGCGCGGAAAGATTTGTGAAAGTGAGGTTCCCCATCAAGGCGAGCACACACTGCACCATGAAGAGAACCAGATGGATAATTATCGGTGTCGCCGTGTTCGTATTAGTTATCAATTCGCCCATTCTCTTTACTGATCTACTTTACGAATATATACCGGAGTGCAATACCACAATATGTTGGAACTTTCTCGTCTACGAGATCAGACCGGTCGGAAGTCACGGTACACTTTCGTACTATGCTTACATCCACAAGTGGCTTTCGTCAACGTTGTATTGGATCATACCTCTGACGTCACTTCTGGTTATTAACTCCCTCATAATCCACGAGACAAGGAAGGCGACTGGAAGAGTACGAAGTCAATCTGCGCCAGATGACCGAAAGGATACTGGGCAACACCGTACGGCGAACCACAAAATGCGCACTCTTGATTTGCGAGAGAAAAGCCAAAGGCAAGTCACGCGGATGCTCCTCGCTGTGACGTTTGCTTACGTCATTCTTGTGGCACCAGTCAATCTTCTCAACACAGGGACAATCAATATGTGGGACACGACACAAAGCGTCACCCCTCAGTGGGTGTATACGGTATCCGTTCTTCTCTTTTATATCAACCACTCAATTAATTTCTGGCTGTACTGCTTCAGCGCGCCTAAATACCGACACGAGTTGTATGCAGTGGTTTCTTTAGCAAAAAGACGCTGTGCGACCTTGTGGACCAGGCTGCGCAAGGTCTGGACGAGAACACGCGAGGGTATATCACGGAGCGTGGACAGCGTGGAAAATGTGAGTCACAGCATCTCCAGCCCTTGCGTTCACACCACACACATTGAATCATCTAGTCGGTCTCAGTCTGTCTTGGCACGTGACGTTGAGCTAAGCAGGTCACGTGATGCTAAGTCCATGACGTCATCTGGTCTTGGTACCCTGGGAAACAAACTGAGACAAGTTCCATCAGCCCTGGGGAAAGTCGCGTTGCGAAAAGATCGCAGTCGGTCCGTCATCTCCCAAAATGACACGTCCACTAGTATTGTTTCTCTGTCATCCATCTCTCTTGAAAGCATGCGGGTTCAGCCTCCTGCTCAAAATGACCATGATTCACAAGTTACTTCACTCCGTTGTCCAGATCTCGGTGTAAATGGACGAGGGGAAAGAGAATTACATGTAGATGTGGTTGACGTAGGTGATTTCAAAAACAGTGACATGGTTTCAAGTGTGAGCAGCCATTCTATGGTGAATGAGGTTGAAGCAGACGTGCACCCGAACAAAGAAGATGGAGCTACGTTGTAGTGAACCGTTAATTAGTGCTGATAGTATAAATTTGAATACATGTGATTTACATATTCGTTCAATTAATTTATATATTCAGATGGATCTAATCATGACAGTTTGCATGTGGTGAACTATTAATTGCACTAATAGCTCATTTCCATATATGTGATTTACATATTCGTTAATGATAATTGTACCCACAATTAAGTTTTAAGGTCTTAAGGCATGACATGTTGCATGTCAGTTATAGAAGTTCATTTAGAATGTAATTTAAGTTCACGTATAAAAGCAGGTATACAAGGGGTGGCACTTCATTTTGTATTCCTATCACACTGCAAGACAATAAATAAAATGCTTTGCTGATAATCGCAGTTTCCTCAGTTTCAGTTTTTGTGATTTGGCTTTAACAGTAAGTCAACAAATAACTACGATTAACTTTGCCTTTACTTAATCTTAACTTTATAGCATTTTTAACTTTATAAAACAAATTATCGGTAATCAGACAAATATCTTTTTATTTTTATTTTTATATTCAATTTCATTTTTTAGGTCTTTTTTTCTTTAAAGTCCTTATGGCAAATAAATAAATAAATAAATAAATAAATAAATAAGAATAAAAAATAAACCCATTGCCTTGACTTGATTCATGTAAATTAAACAGCGATGCAATCAAACTAAAATTCACAAATTGACGCGAAATCGCGAAGATCTTTAAGTATTTCGGTGCACCCCTGGACTCGGAATAAAACCGGAAATGTTCCACCGTAATTGTAAACTTAGTCCTGGTGCCTTTATTCTCTGATTGGTTATTTGAACCAGAGGGAAGGTTCAACACACTCTAACCCATAACTGTATTTTCAACAGATGGGTCTCCGGTTGGCTTTTGCTTTTATTGGCTGGTGCTCTATGATAATGTCACTTCAGGTATTGTTGCAATTGGCTTTGTCTATTTGGTGATAACCTGTGGTTAGATATTCTGCATATACGTGTATGTACGACTGAATGTTCAGAGACGCCACTAGGTGACGTGGCTCGTTAAAAGGGGAGACTTTAGACCTGAAACGTGCCAACTGGCGTCTTGAGACTAGCGGGTTGGCAAGAGGCCTCACGCAGACCACGGCAAACCTGCTTGGATTTGGAGACAATGGTTCGACTGTTACGATCTGGGTTCGCTTCATTTCAGGCCAGCCTCGCGTCAGTGGCATCACTGGTCGCCGTGGCGGTTTATTTGTTCGTGCTCTGTGTTCCAGGACCACAATTTATCGACGCCGTAGGGAAAGTGGTATCCAGCACCTACCACATAAACCACAAAATGGCGAACTACCGTGATGATTGTAAGAACAATGAAATTAACCAAACTGGTGTAAATGTAAGCGAAAAGGATAGAGACACAAACTTAGAGCATGAAAAGTGTTTCCCAGGAAAATTTAAGCAAATAGACAACTTCAAATCTGGAGAAAAGGCAATAAGGTTTGTTCAAATTCCAACGTCAAGACAAGCTGCCGCCCCTTCAAATTACCTGCAACTACGAGGAGTGAAGTATATTGGAAAATTTGTTGGAAAAGTTGCAAGAAACAAGGTACCAAAATTCCAATCCTTTAACCTTAACTACCGCCACCAAATGGAAAGCAGCTTTACCCGAGACATTCATAAAAGACTCCGCAGAAACTTAGTTTGGGAAGACGCTATCCCTCAACCAGATACATTTTATTACACTAAGTGGTGAAAAATCTTCTTTTATACGAATTATGGACAAAAATCAAAGACAGGTGTGTAAGATTAAATTTGCCTTTTTCTTACTGTAAAATCCAAGTTTTAAAAAACATTTTTTAAAAATAAATTTACTTATTAATCGCTTTCTCAAATTTAGCAAAAACTTAAGTCAAGGTTACACAGACCATGCGACGTCCGTACAGTGCCCATGAATTGCCCGCATGTCTCTTTCCGTACGGCAACAGTGTAGAGGCAGAATTCACGGTGTTGGAAGCCATTGCCATTTTGTCAAGCTGGAACTTTGGTCAAGATAGCGGACCGTTAATACGGACTTTCACTTTTCTATCGCTCAGATAAAAGGATAAGAGTGACAAAAGGTGAATAGTTTAGCTTCATTTCATGTTCATCTAATATTCACCCACAAAAACAATCGGTCATCGCCCTTTCTATTCTGTATAGTTTTTTAAATTTATTTCAATTCCTCAGAATTTCCCTGATAAGCCAGAATGAAAAACAGCTATAGTGCACTCTTTATATTCGGATTGTTACAGTTGTACATAAAGGCGGCTCAACTAAGCGCTTGACAAATACGTTGATATTTACAATTAAAACTATGATACATAAAGTGGGCCCCAGGACTAAATACAGTGCAATCTTACAGATGTTCTTCCGGGATGGCAGAGTTTCCAATCATTTTGAAGTTTCATAGCACGTCTCGGGTCTAATTAATCTCAAGCAAAACTGAAATGAAGGAAGCCTCTTTATGACTTTCCGGTATGGGATGTGTGCTACAAAAGATATGCGGCCAGTAAAGTGAGACTTCCGTGATTTGATATTCTATATTTCATATATCACATGCTGTGCTCGTGTCGTCAACCAGGAAGGAACATTTGGTGGCTTCCAGTGTGAGAAACGTGCACAGCATACAGTTTGATAAAGACAATTAAAAGATTGCTTTTTGATTAACGCACTGGTAAGTATAAGTTTTTTTCTGTATTTCGCTTTGTGCAACTATTTCCCTTTACAGTTTTGAAGTTTAAAATATTTTGACGCAATTGTCATTTAATTATGCAATGTAAATGTTGGTAGCTATTTTGTCATTTCAAACGATCTAAAACTCTATTCTGCAGCATTCGGCATTTTATGTTACAAGTCTCGTATTATCCAAAATAAAATAGGTTGCTGTTTTGTGCATCTTTGTAATAAATAGATATATCTGATGTTAACATCAAAATCATCTATAAAAAACGAAGACTACTCTTTAATTCGCAAGACACCAGTAGGCTCTTATAGTAATTCCATTAATGCAACCACTTACATTTAAGTAAGACGCAAGTGCGTTGCAATGTATCCTTTTTTCATATAACGTGCTGTGCTCATTTCATCAACCAGGAAGGAGAATTAATTTTAGAGTGAGAGATGAAACATACAGTTCAAAAATTGTTTAAAAAATCCAAATCCAAGGTTCAAAAGAGTTTAATGCGTCGTGCACCAAATTTATTTACGCGTACACCTATGTTAGTTGAAAAACCAGTAGTTGATTTTTTTTTCTGCCCTTTCTTTTCGGCAGATTATGTATTACTACGATGGATACAAGTTACTTTTATCCATAACAAATAGTAACTGCATGCCTTTTATTATTCCAGCACTGGTATTAACTTGAGAAGAAAGTTAACATGGCAGACAAAAAGGGTATGCATACTGAAACTTAGATTTGATTATAGAAATATGTACAGCATTTAAGCTATATAGTAATGAAAGTTTGGCGAGAATACATACAGAAATGTTTGCCTTATGTTACAAACTATTTGAAAATAATGTATTGGGTTGTTGGTGCACAGTGTTCCATGGTGCGTGTAGTGCTGTTGTTCAAATGTAGAGTATTTTTGCTTTGCTTATCCTTCTCTTTACCTGCCACTAGCTAGCCATTTTTCAGGCTGAGTGCGTAAGTCCTCCCTGGCAGTATATATATAGCTGAGAACGACCTTAACATAAACTTTATATTACATTGTGATAACTATGTAATTTAGAGTGCTAGATGGGAGAAGCCATCCTTATGTCAGAAACTTTTGGATAAAAGTAAATAAATGTTTTCAACAACTGAAGAAGGCAACAGACTTATTGAAATCTTTGTGAGGCACAGCGCAATATTGTGTAGAAATTGGAAAGTTATAAGTTTAGAACGCATAAACCTACACATACCCTCCTGCAGTGCCAGTTAAATCATCCGAAAATATTATCATATCAGACAATCTCCATTTACAACTCAATAACCAATCCATACATAGTATAACTCATTCATTTCAAGCACTTTATGTTCGGGATACGTATTTGTACAACGTGTAATGTATACTTGGTCAATGTGAGTTATCTTAACTTAGGAAAAAGGTTTTCAAACAACGGTAAAATGATGATAATAAATTGCTTTACAACACATTAAAATGTTAAATTGACTGACATTCTTATCTAAAAAATATCTTCTGGACACGGAAACATAAAATATGTGCACTTATTTTGTCGAGCTGTTAATCCAACAGAATGTTAAGAAGCATAAATGTTTGCCGATTATATCAACCTACAAGCTCCACGTGAAAGTGTATTACGTAGCTCTGTTTGTGGTGTTTATGCCTGCATTGATAAGCATAATTCTTAATTTAGTCTATTCAAATTGTCGTTAACGCATTAAATGTGGTTATCAATGTAACAGAGAGTTTGTTAATTACCACCGTGTGCACAGAGATTGCATATTTCAGGGGGGGATCCAGAGATATTTTCTGAGAGTCTTCCAAATTATCTTTGTTGATCCATCCTCCATTTTTGACCGTCTTCCGACAGAAAAATAGATACCTGTCAATGTAAACTTGAAAATCAGACCGTCTTCCANTCCTCCATTTTTGACCGTCTTCCGACAGAAAAATAGATACCTGTCAATGTAAACTTGAAAATCTGACCGTCTTCCAGAAGACTCAGAAAACGGCCTAAATCCGCCCCTGTATTTAGTACTAATGAATAATGTGCATATAATCCATATAGCCTGTTTTCTTGAATTTATGGTTCTATGACATGTAACAACAAAATTTTCAATATTAAGACGCTGACTTGTGTAGAAAAATATCTAACGACGCGTTTTCATAGGTGAAATTTCTGATATTCAACGACGAACAGAAAGAAATACTGAACTGTTTAACTTTAAACAGACATAACAACTATTGTTTATTGCGTTAGGGAGAACAAATATTTGTCATTTTCATTGGGAAATGTCTAATTATCAAAGATGAACAGATAAAATTTAACTTAAATCGGAAAGTAAAACTGGTTTCATGCACTGGAGATAAAAAATACTTCTGCACATCAAGTTGGTGTTTTTTTTTTTATTAAAGCAATAATAACTCTTCCTTTGAGATTCAAAATTCCGCAAGAAATACATTCTAAACAACACATGGAAATATATTATATTGCATTTCACCACTAAAACGGCTGTTATTGTATTAAAACTAAAAACTGTGCTTGTCAATAGGGCTTTTGCTGTCTTTCTTCTCGGTCGTCAAGGCATCCGTTGCCAAGGATGTTGGCGCATCACGCGGATTTTCGCGTGCATTCGAGACCAAAATAACATGTGGCGGAATAAGATATAGCAGGCGCATGACACAATCCTCAGAAGAAAGTTGCGAGTTTTTGTACAGTGCGTCGGATAAGAAAAGCCCAGAAGTGCACACGTTGTAGATATAAATGCATTCTGAGCAGTAAGACGATTATATCGTATGAATCTTATTTTAGTGTAATAAAGTGTTGTTGTTGTCTGCTTTTCCCGCGGTTTTAAGTAGGTCATCAGAAAACCCCGCTCGATATCGCGTGACTTATGCAATGTCAGAGAGGGCTCCGTCAGTTAAAATCTCTTAAGAGATAAAAAAAAAACCAAGCGTTTAGGAAAAAAACCCTGGACTAACTTTGAATGCAGGAATGCGGTCTTTGACCATTGGTAAGTACGGGAAAATTGCCGTTTACGCCAGGAAAATCCAATTTTTGGCCAAAGCGAAGAGTTATTATGACTTTAAGGAAAAACTGATTTTCACAGTCGAACACGAAAAAAGAAAAATGTACAGTTTAACTATAAATAATCATAAAACTGTCGTTTCTTGCAATAAAGAGAACATATTTCTACAGATTACATTAATGTTTCTGTTTCATTTTGATCGGGAGATCTTCTGAAATTCAAAGACGAACAGAAAAAATACTGCACTGTTTAACTTTAAACAGACATAATAACTGTTGTTTAAGAAGAACAAACATTTGTCTTTTTCATTGGGAAAGTTCTGATATGAACAGGAAAATTAAACTTAAATCGGAAAGTGAAACTGTTGTTTCATGCACTAGAGATAAAATACTTCTGCATATCAGGTTGCAATTGCTGTTTCATTTTTTAAAACAAGGAAAAACTGATTTTCACAGTTGAACAAGAAAAATGAAAACTGTACAGTTTAACTTTAAACAATCATGTTACTGTTTCACTTAGATATTTTCTGGTATTCAAAGACAAACAAGTATTTTGTTCTGTTTAACTTTAAAGTGGAAAACTTTTAAATTTTTAGTTTGAAGTGAAAATTTTTTTCATTTTAACATAAAAAACAAAAGTGATTCATCTGAAGGAAAAATATTCAATCTTAAAAACGAGCAGAAAAATTTGTAACGTTTAGCTTTGGATCAGAAAAAATGCTGAGAATTTTTGACTTGGAAGAGAAAATACTCATACAGGCCCGTAGCCAGGGGGGTTCGGGGAGTTCGAAAGAACCGCC
The DNA here is from genome assembly GCF_001039355.2 of Lingula anatina. Next base: position 91,293 of record NW_019774959.1, on the reverse strand, counting down.
CCTTTTGCTGGGAAAAGGTCTACTCTGGGTAAAATTTGATCTAGGTACATGGAGTTTTTATGGGAAAAGGCCCCTTTTTCCTGAAAAAGAACCCCCCTTTTGAAATTGCTGGCTACGGGCCTGCTCATATTTTTTTTAAAGATGAAGATGTTTAGCAATGTTTAGCTTTAAATCTGACAAATGTTGTGAAGTGATGGTTGTGGCTACAAAAGGCCGTGCTCTAAAGAGGTTGTTTACGACCGCCTGCATTACTAATTTGCCTGTTGAAAACCAAGGCGATTATTTAGGAATAAAGGGTTGAGTTTTAAAGAAGTCAATGCAGCGTTTAAGTACAAATAGCCAACCACAACTGTTGTTTCACGATTTAACGCTACTAGCACTACTATAATACTATCCGCTCATAGTGTCATTCATTTAATGCTGACCGCTGTACAGTTCACTCTAGTAAAAGGCAAAGTTAATGAACTCAGTGTTTGCGAACCACACACTATCACAATACTCTATGTATTTGGTATGTATACCTCACACTTTGTAAATTAGGCTCTATTCCCATAGATTTTAGATCGATCTATCCCCGCGGGGAGTCTCACTAGATTACTTTCAGATAATCTGACTTAAATGTCCGTCCCGCCTACTACAAGCTGTAAGGGGATAATTAACTTTCGTGTCCGCCCGGCTGACAGCTATTTAGCGTGAACCCCCAGGGAGTTAGGTCGATCTAAAGTAGGTCGATCTAATCTATGGAAATGGGGTGTTAGAATAGCCTCACCTGATTGATTGCGGTCCCTGTTTATTTACACATTGTGAGACGCGTTAAACTGTTCAATTTCATATCAGGTTTCGGATCAATAATAACAGATGCGCGTCTTTATGCTCATCCAATTCAATAGTAAACAAACACCTACCTTTCAAAGCTTGCGTACACACTTGTTACGTCAACCAATATAAGCGTCTCCATTTAAGTGAAGTAAAACACATAAAACAAATACAAAATAGTTATAAAACAGATGATACAAAACATTCTGCCACATTCTACCATTTTTTTTACTACCTCTCGTGTCCTTCTATTACTACTCATTTATCAAATGAAAAGGAAATACGGCCGTTTTTTTTTTCATTTTCTGATGAAATGGAATTCACTTTGCTCCGCCATACACGGATCTTACTGTCAAGTTGGGGTCACTTTGCAATGCGGTGTACTTTGAAAGAAAATTGTTAAGTATTCCGGTGCGGATTCTAGCCGGTAGCCGCCATGTTGACATGTGGGTGCTTATGTGCCACATCAATATATCTCTAACTTTTAACTTTTATTTTGTCTTTAAGTTTGTGTCAGCAAAAAAGAGATAAAAGTTTCTCATATGCAGTTAATGGTTCATATATATCTTTTAGACAGTCCATAAAATGACACGCTTTGAAAGTTTGACTCTTTTAAAGTTGGGTTTCCTGGTCGGTTATCTGAAGGATTAAGATTTATTTCTTGGCTTCCATGCATATAAGTTCGAGTTATTTTTGTGCTGTTAAATCTTGTACAACTGATGTCTATATCATTATTGCTCAACTGTAGGGAACTTGCCTTGCGTTGACTTGATTTCCGGGGGGGGGGAAAAAATTAAAAGAAAGTATAGATAAATAGAATTGACAACAATTACTACAATTATAGAAATAAAATCAAAATAATTAAGAAGAAGAAGAAACAAGCTAAGTAGATAATGATGCAAGCAAGTGTAGAAATGAAAAATAAATAAAGGCATGAAGATTACACACCTGCAGACATAACAGTTGTTCGTATTTCATTCAGGTACCATTCTATTACTTGCATTTGCCTTGCTGTCCGTAATGGGACAGGCTTTGACGCCATCATCATATATTTCTGCTGCTGATCAGACACGGCTAAGGTCAGTGTTTGAAGCAGCAGCACCGTACTCAGATGTAGAGGTTGCCCACTACTCCATCATGGGGCTGACGTTGCTGGGGGTAGTCATCCCTAACTCTAAGGTTAGTAAATACAATTGAGTCTTCAAAACTTATGATTATAATAATTATAATCGTAAAAAAAATAATGTTTGCTTGTTTGCTCTCTTTGAAATAAAAGACTTTTTTGAATGAATATATAAAAATTGATATTAAGATTTAAGAAGCCCATGTTTATATATCTAAATATATCTAAGTTTAGTTTATAAAACTTTTATATAAACGCAAATTTTTTTTACAACTTAAATACTGTTAGTTCTGCGTTATGTTTCGCAATTTTTGCATTTGATTATCATTTTTTACCAATTTAGTTAATCTTTTCCAGGATGTATGCAACTATCTTCAAGTCAACTTGGACCAGAGTAGCGTAGAAAGTTTATTCTTTGCCTCTTCAGCGGCCAAAAATTTGGGTGGATGCCAGGTAGGTAATAACTGGGTAATACTTGGAGAGGGATTATCCTTCTTTAGGAATATCTTTTATTTTGTTTTGTTGTAATAGTTTCCTGCATTACAACCCTTCTGTCAAAATTTGATGATATTTTGCTGTGAGACAAATACTTTGTTTAATCATTGCACAAGCATCAACTGATAGATTTTGGGGTTCAGACTGTTGAATATCAATAAATATTTATTTATTTATTCATTTATTTATTTAATGTTTTGCTGTAAATGATTCAAAGATGATATTTGAATACTGTTGAAATAAATAAATCAATATTTATTTATTTATTTATTTAATGTTTTGCTGTAAATAATAGCTTTTTCTAAAGATGATATTTGAATACTGAAATGACATTTTATGTATACTTTAGCTGACAGCGAACACTGCCAACGAGACAATTGCAGAGAGTCTTAAGACAGATCAGCCAGTGGTGAACATTTACTATGCAATTTTAGCAGCAAAAAATCTGGGTGTGACAGGTAAGCTGGGTTTGAATTTCTTTTTTTTCTGAAACCAATTGAGCCAAAGTTTGGAAACAAAATAATACACAGGCAACATTAAATTTTCTTGTAAATTTTAAAGATGTTCTCTTTATATGATATCTAAATATGTTCAGAATTTTACAAACCATTTTCGAGCTCTTAACATCATACTTTTACCATAATAAGTTGCCCTTTTTCACAAAAAATTCTTATTGGAGAATTTTATTTAATTATTTTCTCTGTTGTTTTAGTGGACTCAGCCAACGCCAGCCAGACCCTGCTAGAGGTACTGAAAAATGATGACAGCCCTCTCAGGTGAGACCAGCATATAAACATATATAGTGTACTACACTCACAGCTTGTAGTACCCACCCACCCCCTACCCAAACCCCCTCCCTCCCCCTCTCCAAAAAAAAAAAAACCCTGTTGTCTGACCATTGCTACCAGCTATGCATTTAGTACAATGTGCAGGTTCCATAATTTATTCCTTACTGACATTTACTAATTTGAATTATAAAACCTGTTTAAAAGTAAGAACTGTTCTCTCTGTATGAACAACGAAACTCTTAAAATGTGAAAGTATTAAAAAAAAATTTACCGGTAAAAATTTGAATATTATCCTGTTTCACTTCAGTCTGGGCTATGCCTTCTTAGCAGCTGCTCAACTCAGTGGGGATGTCAGCAAATTCTTTGATAGGATAGAGGATGTGGTCGCACAGGCCGACGAGGTCGATGATAAATATTTACAGTTCGAAGGAGGGCTGTTTACAACGTCAGTTGTAATTGACTCAGCTTATAAACTGGCAACAAAGGTTGACAAGGTCCCTCATATAGATGAGGTAAGGAGAAAATTTTGGAATTTATTATTTTATTTTATTTATTTATTTGTACATGTTTTAATCCAATGGTACAATTTTTCCCCTTTTTGAATTTTTAACTTATCAATGAATTTAAAGTTTTGTGGAAAAAATCTGCAAAGGCTGTACACTTGATTCACTTTGCTGTAAGGAGAATTTTGTTATGAATTCAGTGTTTCCTTGTTTGATTTTGCGATGAAATGTTTTATCTTGAAAACATTGTAATGATGCTTTCCTGTTAATATTTTCAGGAGAAGATTATAAAATTTACCAACTATTTCCTGGGCCGAAAGTCGGTACAGCAGCTGAAGACGGCAGCACATCTGCTCTCAGCTGTCAAAACACTTACAGATAATAAGGTTGGCAGTGGAAATATAAGAGGGGGGGGGGACTTTCCCAATCTTTTGGAAGATTTTTTTTTCGATTGTATAAATAAAATTATTTTCAGTTGTTTGTATTTGGACTTAAATTTTATCTTGTAAAAAGTAGTTGAAAAGGGTCTTAGAGTCATTTGATGGTTAACTTGTTCTGAAAGATTTGCCTCCTTTTTGGTGATGTGAATAGAATTTGTCATCACTTGAGGTTTAAACATTGTTCATAATGGTCACATGAGTAATGCTGCAAAATTTGGTGGAAGTGATGTTCAGAAACGATAACCTGAGGGCAACTAGACCTCAAAGTAGAGACAACAATTACTGATCCATAGTACTCTTAGCTTCTAGTTAGGTAACTTTGGTTAAATAAGTGTTATAAATAGGAAAGAAATGCAGCATTTTTCATGTGTTATGAATAGGAAAGAAATGCAGCATTTTTCTTGTGACTTAGGGTATTACAGATGGCTTACTGCTAAGGTGAAATTTGTTGTGCAAACCAGGTTTATGAAAGTATTAGCCAAAATATACTGTATTAGCCAAAATATACTGAAATTGTTTGAAACAAACTATCGGACTTGCATTTGATAAGTATTATGTTTAAATACCGCAAATGTTGACCCTAATTATTATTTTTTTGTGAATAACTAATGTGAACAAGTGATTCATACTTTTAATGTAAATTGCTTTAAGGGCATAAACATTTTTTTTCTTGTGTCCTAGGTACGTGTGCGTAACCTCCTGGGGGTGAGTCTTGGTGCCATGAATGTCACCGCGGGCACTGGGGGTAACGTTGGTGACGATGCCATTGTCTTGAGCAAGAAACAGTTCACACCAACAGCAGATGACAAGTGAGTGCATTTTATAGTTAATCTATCTCTTTGGAACAGTTATCCAATTTGAAAACCATTTTTGGGGGGTTTATTAAAAATATTAAATGGCAATGTTCTTGATTCTTTTGAAGATCCAGTCTGGTGGATAATGGGCACTTTCAGATGGCATTGTTTTCGTTTTTTATTTATATGTTTGTTTTTACATTCTTAATTTAAATGGAAGCTTGTTTTTGTGGAAGTGATGTTTCAATACGATAACCTGAAGGCTATAAAGCCTGAGAGTGTTGAAGAAATTCACTGATCCACATAGAGGCTGACATACATTTTTTAATATGACTCATAAAATGTCAAGTACCTCCACCATCGTAATAAATAATTAATGAGAACTATATAGCTTGGAAATTAACAAAACAGATGTTTTTAATTGACATACAAAAAAAAAAAAAAAAACATGCAAGTTTGAATACTTTTCAAAGTGGTGCATTTCATGATGTTGACTTCTGGTACCATATTTCATGTGGACAAGAAGTATTTTATTTTGTAGTGTTGACCTTCATTGCTTAATTCACTGAACTTGACCTCTAGCATGGTTTTTGTGATGTTGACCTTTAGTACTATATTTTACGTCAACCTTAAAGATTGCATATGTTGATGTTGACCTTTTCAGGGCTGTGTATGAGTTACCCAATAAGCCGCAAGAGGTTCTGGGACCGACAAATATTGTAGGGTCGCGTTCCGGATATCATACGTATAATAAAAGTGACATCACGGCGGATTCTATCACTAATTGCACTGTGCCGCGGTACTTAGCGGCCGGAGAAAACCCTGGCGTGGTTATAACTAGAAGAATCTCTCGATGTTTGATTTATTCATTAGGAATCTTCTTCAATCTTCTCTCAATTGCTGTGTTCTGCCGAGAATCACTGCGTCACACTACAACTTGCAACTTCATGATCTCTGTAGCTATATCAGACTCGATGCTACTCTTGGACGGTTTTGTGTTTTTGTTGGAGTATGACCTAAAAGTTGACGTTATATCTCCCAATCCAGCTCTGTGTAAAATAGCCTTTTTCGTGTTCTACTCCGCACCAGAGCACACCGGACTGATTTTAACCATAATGAGCGCGGAAAGATTTGTGAAAGTGAGGTTCCCCATCAAGGCGAGCACACTTTGCACCATGAAGAGAACCAGATGGATAATTATCGGTGTCGCCGTGTTCGTATTAGTTATCAATTCGCCCGTGCTCTTTACCGATCTACTTTACGAAAATATACCGGAGTGCAATGCCACAATATGTTGGAACTTTCTCGTCTACGAGGCCAGACCGGTCGGAAGTCCCGGTACACTTTCGTACTATGCTTACATCCACAAGTGGCTTTCGTTAACGTTGTATTGGATCATACCTCTGACGTCACTTCTGGTTATAAACTTCCTCATAATCCACGAGACAAGGAAGGCGACTGAAAGAATACGAAGTCAATCTGCGCCAGATGACGGAAAGGATACTGGGCAACACCGTACGGCGAACCACAAAACGCCCATTCTTGATTCGCGAGAGAAAAGCCAGAGGCAAGTCACGCGGATGCTCCTCGCTGTGACGTTTGCTTACGTCATTCTTGTGGGGCCAATTAATCTTCTCAACACGGGTACAATCAATTTGTGGGGCACGACACAAAGCGTCGCCCGTCAGTGGGTGTTTACGGTATCCATTCTTCTCTTTTATATCAACCACTCAATTAATTTCTGGCTGTACTGCTTCAGCTCGCCTAAATACCGACACGAGTTGTATGCAGTGGTTTCTTTAGCAAAAAGACGCTGTGCGACCTTGTGGACCAGCCTGCGCAAGACCTGGACGAGAACACGCGAGGGTATATCACGGAGCGTGGACAGCGTGGAAGGTGTGAGTCACAGCATTTCCAGCTCTGGCGTTCACACCACACACATTGAATCACCTAGTCGGTCTCAGTCTGTCTTGGCACGTGACGTTGAGCTAAGCAGGTCACGTGATGCTACGTCCATGACGTCATCTGGTCTTGGTACCCTGGGAAACAAAGCTCCATCAGCTCTGGGGAACGTCGCTTTGCGAAAAGAGGGCAGTCGGTCCGTCATCGCCCAAAATGACATGTTCACTAGTATTGTTTCTCTGTCATCCATCTCTCTTGAAAGCATGGGGATTCAGCCTCCTGCTCAAAATGACCATGATTCACAAGTTACTTCGCTCCGTTGTCCAGATCTCGGTGTAAATGGACGAGGGGAAAGAGAATTAGATGTGGTTGACGTGGGTGATTTCAAAAACAGTGACATGGTTTCAAGTGTGAGCAGCCATTCCATGGTGAATGAGGTTGAAGCAGACGTGCACCCGAACAAAGAAGA
>NW_019774959.1:65637-82625 GCF_001039355.2 Lingula anatina | reverse complement strand
GGGGGGGGTGTTTTTTTTTTTTTTTTTTGGAGAACGGACGAAAATCGGTGCGCGCGCAGGATGTCATCCATAAAATTAAAAAAGTGTGGCCTTACTGGTGAAAGAGTAACTGTAAAAAGGTGTATAACCACCGACTGGTTATTACAACGTGACTTTTTCGAATATCCAGGAATGCACAAAGAATTGTATTTCAGACGTCACTCTTAATCATTTTGCCTCTAGTGTGACGGGAATTTTATATCCCGCCAGAATGTTTCGAATGTGCCTCGGATGAGCTGAAATATTAATGTTGCCAGCAATCGAACTACACTAGTGCTCCGTTCAAAGTATATTCTAAATATTCTTACTGCCTTCTTACAGCATTATAAATATTCCTAGTTTTCCAACTACATTCGAACTGCTTTTGAGAGCTAATAAAGTCGAAAGTGCACTCATCATTCCAGGCGAATTCAAGCGCATTCTGAGTATTCCAACGGTACTCTTACAATAATTAAGGTCAATTTGAATTTTTCCCCGAATGTGGTGCGAATTTTAAAAATTCTTCGTTCAGGGTCATTCTTCTTCATTCCTGCTGATTCCGAATAAGTGTGACGGGGGTATTACATGTATCAAAATTTTGAGAGTTGAAGACCCATTTCATTGTAATATAGATTTCTAAACCTTTTGTTTAAAACCAAAAATAACTAGAGCATAACACAAAGAGTGTTGACTTCCCCCAAGACAACTCAATTACCAATGACATTAATAAATCAATAGACCATCACCAAAATCTAAGTTATTATAAGTTTTGCTATCTCCACATCAACCCTGGAGATTTTATTAAAAGTCGCCAATTACTTTCGAGTTAGGTTGTTAACTTAAAATCCTATAATTGTAAAATGCAATCTTCTTAGGGCAGTTGATTATCCAAAAAAAATACGTCTCATGTTTATAGGGGTATGTCTTGTCTTACAAAAAGTAGATCTAGTCCAAGTGGTTGAACTTCTTTATACATTCCTGTTCGCTGAAATACCCCTCTAATATCTTTTAAAGCCTGACGGTAGTTCTTTGTGAGTTCATGAACTTCTACCGTCCACATATCGACCGTTATTTTATCCCACGGGAAAGCTCGGAGAACCTCCAGCTCTGCTCCCTCTATGTCGAGGGAAAAGAAATCCACGTGTTTCCGACCAATGGTGCTTAAAAGCGTCTGGATCGGTAGGCAAAGTATCCTGCTCTTTCCTGTAACATTTATTCTGATATCTATTGGGTTGATCGCCCCACTATCTGGGCTTCTGGACAACGTGAAATCCAGCCACAAGGGTTTACCCGTGAGGCAAGTCTGGATCACGATTGCCTTCCTGAAATGATTGGCATATGCATCTTGAAAGACAGTATATACTGACGGTTCAGTCTTCAGTCATAGATTTGCCTCTACCCCGGTATGAGTTCGACTTAATTTTTGGTCTTTTAGAAGTTTGTGGAATTCAGGTTGTCAAAGCCTTGCATATTTTAGAGAAAAGAAACACCGGACACTGATACACATGTTTCACTAAAACTCTAATTGCACGGTCAGGTACAGTTTATCCCAGTCGAATAAATTACGGTTAAAAAGCGAACTGTCGTGGGATTTGGCTCGGAAGAAAGTTAAGTCAGATATTATGGTAACCAAGCAATCCCTTACTGTTATTAAACCTGTTATCACTAGTTAAAAGGCATAGCGTAAAAAAATTCCCTATTGTAAAATTTATCTGCAAGGAATAACATTCCGAGACAAGCTCACTTACCGAGGAATTTATATACATGTGCAATAATAGAAAATAGTAATAGTTTACCTGTGCAACCATAGGCAGTAGGCCTACCTGTTTTTCATGACAAGTTGTTCAAAGTTTAGGGGGTCGGGTTCTATCAGCATTCCCGTCCAGTTGCGAGATTTTTCAAAAAATAAAGAGTTGCTGTTCTCCTCCCCATCCCATGCACCTGCCTCCACAAAGAAACCGTTTCGTCGTTGGCGAAGAAATTTATCAACCAGAGGACTTTGGCCGTTTTGGGAATAATGGATTTTATCGGGTTTCCTAAGCTTCAGGGGCCTCCTAGTAGGTTTATAGAGCAGCCTATGCCTCACAAACTGTAGCAGCCTGGGATCCAGTGCGTCCAGTTCTCCCGAGAAAAGATCTTGAAGTACCTCGGTATCCGCACTGCTTTCATTCATTTCAAAGGCGGAGGAAGGTCCACCACTGTGGGCGATTGTTTTGACGTAAAATCCCAACATTATGAATACAGTTATTAAGACTATTATGCATGTCTGGAGTAAATGCCTCTTTAAATGCATTTTCTACAAAAATAAAAATAATAATAATAATAAAATAATAATTAAATAAATAAATAAATAAATAAATAATTATTATGAGAAAAGATCTTGAAGAACCTCGGAGCTCGTACTGCCGCTTGCCTTCACTTCAAATATGGAGGAAGATCCACCTTTGTGGGCGATGTCATTAACGTAAAAACTCACCATTAGGAACAGAAACTCCAACCATCGATATGTTTATGTAAGTGTTCAGCGTGAATGTCAGTTTTCATTCTTTCATATAGAAACTGGACTGTAACAGATAATAAATTTAATAATACTTACAGCTGGGCCTTGTGTACACGCTGTCAGGCGAAAACTTACAACGCAGTTTCTAAATTCACGTGTAACATTGTGGATAATCTTTATGTAACACTATATAGCTCACACAAAACATCTTCTACAGGGCTTGACAAAAGTAAAAGATCGCTTCTTCAGTCTTACTGTAAAGGCCTACAAGCCAAGACAACATAAAAGTTGATACAAATACATTTTCACCCTTTTGGAAATGCACTTTCTAGCTTATTTGGGGGATATATGTAAGCTGCAATTCTGTTAATAAAATCAAAACCCTGAGAGGGAAATTCCGTCATTAGTATCATTGAAAGGATGTCGAGAATGTACATGCCCCTCAAGTCATTATACAAACTACATAACTTTAAACAACTGATATGACGCGATAAGTACTAAATCATTTATATGGTGTGGAGATTGGACCTGTCTGTAAAAATTCTTTGTTATTTGAAATCAGTGAATAATATCCCTTTGTTGGCAACCAACCGTCAATTTTTTTACTCTTGCTTTGAATTGCCAATTGTTTGTAGCAGATATAGAAAATTAGATATTTTTAAAAGTCAGAAATGTTTTGCATAGAGGCTGCGAAATGGACATCAAATATTTGATTGAACATTTGAAACTATTACAAAAGCTTCAGTTATGGTCAAATTGAAACTGTTTTAACAATTCATGTAATAGTTTTATGGTTTAGAAATAAGTTTCCAAAATCCGTATATTTTCATGGCTCCAGTTCTTCTTGACAAAATGGGTCCAAAATCAAAGTATAGGCAAGAATGCTCGTTTGGGTGGTTTGGAACCAAAGAATATGTCACAGCACAAAAATGAAGGAAAGTCATATTTTGCTCTGAAATCCACGTGTTGCAATGCTTTTGTCATCCCCGTATTTGCCGGTACTATTTGTTCAATATGTATACATATATACATTATTTATGTTGGTACCGGTATGATAAACGTATGAACCATAAATTCATAATTCTCCCAGACAGATTTCATTGGGCATCATTGACGAATAAGGCTGCATTCCCACAGATTTAGATCGATCCATCTGGATCGACCTAACTCCCTGGGGGTTCACGCTATGTTGCTGTCGGGGTTCACGCTATTTTGCCTCTAGTGTGACGGGAATTTTATATCCCGCCAGAATGTTTCGAATGTGCCTCGGATGAACTGAAATATTAATGTTGCCAGCAATCGAACTACATTAGTGCTCCGTTCAAAGTATATTCTAAATATTCTTACTGCCTTCTTACAGCATTATAAATATTCCTAGTTTTCCAACTACATTCGAACTGCTTTTGAGAGCTAATAAAGTCGAAAGTGCACTCATCATTCCAGGCGAATTCAAGCGCATTCTGAGTATTCCAACGGTACTCTTACAATAATTAAGGTCAATTTGAATTTTTCCCCGAATGTGGTGCGAATTTTAAAAATTCTTCATTCAGGGTCATTCTTCTTCATTCCTGCTGATTCCGAATAAGTGTGACGGTGGTATTACATGTATCAAAATTTTGAGAGTTGAAGACCCTTCATTGTAATATAGATTTCTAAACCTTTTGTTTAAAACCAAAAATAACTAGAGCATAACACAAAGAGTGTTGACTTCCCCCAAGACAACTCAATTGCCAATGACATTAATTAATCAATAGACCATCACCAAAATCTAAGTTATTATAAGTTTTGCTATCTCCACATCAACCCTGGAGATTTTATTAAAAGTCGCCAATTACTTTCGAGTTAGGTTGTTAACTTAAAATCCTATAATGGTAAAATGCAATCTTTTTAGGGCAGTTGATTATCCAAAACAAATACGTCTCATGTTTATAGGAGTATGTCTTGTCTTACAAAAAGTAGATCTAGTCCAAGAGGTTGAACTTCTTTATACATTCCTGTTCGCTGAAATACCCCTCTGATATCTTTTAAAGCCTGACGGTAGTTCTTTGTGAGTTCATGAACTTCTACCGTCCACATATCGACCGTTATTTTATCCCACGGGAAAGCTTGGAGAACATCCAGCTCTGCTCCTTCTATGTCGAGGGAAAAGAAATCCACGTGTTTCCGACCAATGGTGCTTAAAAGCGTCTGGATCGGTAGGCAAAGTATCCTGCTCTTTCCTGTAACATTTATTCTGTTATCTATTGGGTTGATCGCCCCACTATCTGGGCTTCTGGACAACGTGAAATCCAGCCACATGGGTTTACCCGTGAGGCAAGTCTGGATCACGATTGCCTTCCTGAAATGATTGGCATACGCATCTTGAAAGACAAAGTATATACTGACGGTTCAGTCTTCAGTCATAGATTTGCCTCTACCCCGGTATGAGTTCGACTTAATTTTTGGTCTTTTAGAAGTTTGTGGAATTCAGGTTGTCAAAGCCTTGCATATTTTAGAGAAAAGAAACACCGGACACTGATACACATGTTTAACTAAAACTCTAAGGGCACGGTCAGGTACAGTTTATCCCAGTCGAATAAATTACGGTTAAAAAGCGAGCTGTCCTGGGATTTGGCTTGGAAGAAAGTTAAGTCAGATATTATGGTAACCAAGCAATCCCTTACTGTTATTAAACCTGTTATCACTAGTTAAAAGGCATGGCGTAAAAAATTCCCTATTGTAAAATTTATCTGCAAGGAATAACATTCCGAGACAAGCTCACTTACCGAGGAATTTATATACATGTGCAATAATAGAAAATAGTAATAGTTTACCTGTGCAACCATAGGCAGTAGGCCTACCTGTTTTTCATGACAAGTTGTTCAAAGTTTAGGGGGTCGGGTTCTATCAGCATTCCCGTCCAGTTGCGAGATTTTTCAAAAAATAAAGAGTTGCTGTTCTCCTCCCCATCCCATGCACCTGCCTCCACAAAGAAACCGTTTCGTCGTTGGCGAAGAAATTTATCAACCAGAGGACTTTGGCCGTTTTGGGAATAATGGATTTTATCGGGTTTCCTAAGCTTCAGGGGCCTCCTAGTAGGTTTATAGAGCAGCCTATGCCTCACAAACTGTAGCAGCCTGGGATCCAGTGCGTCCAGTTCTCCCGAGAAAAGATCTTGAAGTACCTCGGTATCCGCACTGCTTTCATTCATTTCAAAGGCGGAGGAAGGTCCTCGACTGTGGGCGATTGTTTTGACGTAAAATCCCAACATTATGAACACAGTTATTAAGACTATTATGCATGTCTCGAGTAAATGCCTCTTTAAATGCATTTTCTACAAAAATAAAAAAAAAAAATAATTAATAAGATAATAAATAAATAAATAAATAATTATTATGAGAAAAGATCTTGAAGAACCTCGGAGCTCGTACTGCCGCTTGCCTTCACTTCAAATATGGAGAAAGATCCACCTTTGTGGGCGATGTCATTAACGTAAAAACCCACCATTAGGAACAGAAACTCCAACCATCGATATGTTTATGTAAGTGTTCAGCGTGAATGTCAGTTTTCATTCTTTCATATAGAAACTGGACTGTAACAGATAATAAATTTGATAATACTTACATCTGGGCCTTGTGTACACGCTGTCAGGCGAAAACTTACAACGCAGTTTCTAAATCCACGTGTAACATTGTGGATAATCTTTATGTAACACTATATAGCTCACACAAAAACTCTTCTACAGGGCTTGACAAAAGTAAAAAATCGCTTCTTCAGTCTTACTGTAAAGGCCTACAAGCCAAGACAACATAAAAGTTGATACAAATACATTTTCACCCTTTTGGAAAGGCACTTTCTAGCTTATTAGGGGGATATATGTAAGCTGCAGTTCTGTTAATAAAATCAAAACCCTGAGAGGGAAATTCCGTCATTAGTATCATTGAAAGGATGTCGAGAATGTAGGCCTACATGCCCCTCAAGTCATTATACAAACTACATAACTTTAAACGACTGATATGACGCGATAAGTACTAAATCATTTATATGGTGTGGAGATTGGACCTGTCTGTAAAAAATGCTTTGTTATTTGAAATCAATGAATAATATCCCTTTGTTGGCAAACAACCGTCAGTTTTTTCACTCTTGCTTTGAATTGCCTATTGTTTGTAGCAGATATAGAAAATAAGACATTTTTAAAAGTCAGAAATGTTTTGCATAGAGGCTGCGAAATGGACATCAAATATTTGATTGAACATTTGAAACTATTACAAAAGCTTCAGTTATGGTCAAATTGAAACTGTTTTAACAATTCATGTAATAGTTTTATGGTTTGGAAATAAGTTTCCAAAATCCGTATATTTTCATGGCTCCAGTTCTTCTTGACAAAATGGGTCCAAAATCAAAGTATAGGCAAGAATGCTCGTTTGGGTGGTTTGGAACCAAAGTAAATGTCACAGCACAAAAGTGAAGGAAAGTCATATTTTGCTCTGAAATCCACGTGTTGCAATGCTTTTGTCATCCCCGTATTTGCCGGTACATATATACATTATTTATGTTGGTACCGGTATGATTAACGTATGAAGCATCAATTCATAATTCTCCCAGACAGATTTCATTGGGCATCATTGACGAATAAGGCTGCATTCCCACGGATTTAGATCGATCCATCTGGATCGACCTAACTCCCTTGGGGTTCACGATATGTTGCTGTCAGCCGAGCGCGCACGAAGTTAATTACCCCCTTACAGCTATTTAATATAGTAGGCTGGACAGACATTTAAGCCGGCTAAGCTGACAGTAATCTAGTGAGACTCGCCACGGGGATAGATCGATCTTAAATCTGTGGGAATGCAGTCTAAGAGACCATATATATATATATATATATATATATATATATATATATATATATATATATTTATATATATATTCATGCTGGTATAACATTTTACTACGGTGAAAGCCTAGATTCATGGGGTAAAATATATGATTGTGCTGTCTCGAACTTAAAAGGTATCATGATTTAGACACTATCGGAGTCTCTGCTAGAAGAGCACTGACGATTGAGATTATTTTTTTTTTACAGTCATGTTCAGCAAGTTCACGAGCCGCTCTACGGCATACACTATGGCTTAGGATCCCCGCATACAGTCCCATGAGTTCATCCTTTCATGATACAGCAGGCAAGGTTATACAAGGGCGACACACTTGCGCATGCACGAGTTATTTACAATTAACATTCATAAGTCGAAACCTACGACATGTTAAGCACAAGAACTAATATCGTATGCTAAAAATTGTGTTAATCACAAAAAAAGTGTGGCTTTGAAGGATACTCACACAATGCATATCTTTATCTCAGTTTTTTTATTCAGAGGTTGTTGCTCCAGCATACATCAAAGCAAAGCAACGCATCAACTTGACTGGAGGTGGCACCTTTTTTTTTAATGTCAACAGTCCTCATCACAGGGGATAGAAATAATCAGTAATGTTAATCACCAATGCAAAGCAAAAGATTTTGAGTCAAAAATGCATCTAGGGGGTTCGATAAGGTATACTGGCCTACATTTGGGGAAATGGCATTTTTTCGGGTTTCTCTTAAATGTATACAAAATTCTCATCTTAATATTAGTGAGTGAAAAACACTTTTCGAGTAAAAATGCAATTTTTGTGTTTCTATTCACGTACTGAACCCCTCTTTGTGCATGGTTATAAAAAATAAAAATAAGAAAGAAAGAAAGAGAAGGCAATTAATAGCAATAGAGCATAGACCTCCGTCAAGACAGCTCAATTATCAATAACAGAGCGTATACCTCCGCCATAACAGCTCAATTATCAATAAAGCCCCCTTTACACTGGACGGCGTCCTCTCTGCGTCCCGTAGTACGGCCCTGTTTGAGATTAAAAAAATAATAATACTTTACTTGCCGACAACTGGCCAGTCATTCAGCAATCATTCCGCATATACCTCGTATACCTCCGCCAAGACAGATTTCGAGTTAGGCTGTTATCTAAGGCTCTATTCCCATAGATTTTAGATCGATCTATCCCCGCGGGGAGTCTCACTAGATTACTGTCAGATAATCCGGCTTAAATGTCCGTCCCGCCTACTACAAGCTGTGAGGGGGTAATTAACTTTCGTGTCCGCTCGGCTGGCAGTTATTTAGCGTGAACCCCCAGGGAGTTAGGTCGATCTAAAGTAGATCGATCTAATCTCTGGAAATGGGGTCTAAGACACTTATAATGGTAAAAACATATCCTCCATAGCGGAGATGGTTATGTAGAAAAATACTTCTAATGTTTAGAGGAGTGCGTCCTGTCGCACAAACAGTAAATCTTGTCCTTGTGGTTGCACACATAGATTCCGGTTCGCTGAAATAACCCTCTAATATCTTTTAAAGCCTGACTGTAGTTCTTTGTAAGCTTATGAACTTCGACTATCCACATATCGACCGTTATTTTATCCCACGGGAAAGCTTGGAGAACCTCCAGCTCTGCTCCCTCTATGTCGAGGGAAAAGAAATCCACGTGTTTCCGACCGGCAGGCAAAGCACCTGCTCTTTCCTGTAACATTTATTCTGTTATCTATTGGGTTGATCGCCCAACTATCTGGGCTTCTGGACAAAGTAAAATCCAGCCGTGTGGGTTTACCCGTGAGGCAAGTTTGGACCACAAATGCCTTCCGGAAATGATAAGAATTGTACCTTGAAAGAGAGAGTATGTACTAGCGATTTCAGCCTCCAGTCATAAATTCCTGAAATGATGGTACTTTGAAAGACAAAGTTTATGCTAGCAATTTTGGTCTCGGGTTATAAATTCCTGAAATGACGTTTCAATGTACCTTAAAAGCCAAATTATATACTAGAGCAATAAGTCTGTGGTCATAAATTTGTCTCCACAAGTTCGCATCAATTAATTTTGGTCTTTTAGAAGTTTGTGTGGTTCAGATTGTCAAATCCTTGCATTTTTAGAGAAAACAAACAAGAGACACTGATACACATTTTTTAACTAAAACTCTATGGAGATCGTCAGGTACAGAATATCCCAAAGTTTTTATTCCAAAGGATTTGGCTTAAGCTTGGAAAACAGTGGCGTCAGATATAATGGTAACCAAGCAATATCTTACTGTTATAAATTTAGTCATCACTACTAAGAAGGCATGGGGTAAAAAACAGTTTCCTATTGTAACATTTATCTGTAAGGAATAACATTTCATAAGTATCACATCTCGAGACAAGCACACTAACCGAGGAATTTATACGCTTATGTAATACCAGAAAAAAAGTAAGAATTTACCTGTGCAACCATAGAAAGTACCTACACACACTGGACAATAGAAGTGTCACCCCTACTAAACCAATACTTTGGGGGAAATAAATGACTGTGGAATGATATGCTCCTGGTATCATTTTATTAACATAAAATTTCACAAAAAAAAAAAAAAAAAAAAAAAAAAAAAAAAAAAAAAAAAAAAAAAAAAAAAAAAAAAAAAAAAAAAAAAAAAAAAAAAAAAAAAAAAAAAAAAAAAAAAAAAAAAAAAAAAAAAAAAAAAAAAAAAAAAAAAAAAAAAAAAAAAAAAAAAAAAAAAAAAAAAAAAAAAAAAAAAAAAAAAAAAAAAAAAAAAAAAAAAAAAAAAAAAAAAAAAAAAAAAAAAAAAAAAAAAAAAAAAAAAAAAAAAAAAAAAAAAAAAAAAAAAAAAAAAAAAAAAAAAAAAAAAAAAAAAAAAAAAAAAAAAAAAAAAAAAAAAAAAAAAAAAAAAAAAAAAAAAAAAAAAAAAAAAAAAAAAAAAAAAAAAAAAAAAAAAAAAAAAAAAAAAAAAAAAAAAAAAAAAAAAAAAAAAAAAAAAAAAAAAAAAAAAAAAAAAAAAAAAAAAAAAAAAAAAAAAAAAAAAAAAAAAAAAAAAAAAAAAAAAAAAAAAAAAAAAAAAAAAAAAAAAAAAAAAAAAAAAAAAAAAAAAAAAAAAAAAAAAAAAAAAAAAAAAAAAAAAAAAAAAAAAAAAAAAAAAAAAAAAAAAAAAAAAAAAAAAAAAAAAAAAAAAAAAAAAAAAAAAAAAAAAAAAAAAAAAAAAAAAAAAAAAAAAAAAAAAAAAAAAAAAAAAAAAAAAAAAAAAAAAAAAAAAAAAAAAAAAAAAAAAAAAAAAAAAAAAAAAAAAAAAAAAAAAAAAAAAAAAAAAAAAAAAAAAAAAAAAAAAAAATGAGAATTAAACATACATTCTACCAAGATATGCACTTTCAAGTCCAAAATTAGTACTTAGTGCCATAGCCACGTGACCTAATAATAGCTGCCAGTCTGCGAGGCAAGGGTTCGTATAATTGTCTGATGCGTTCAGGGCTTATGCTGGCCCAAGCATAAAATACTGAATCTAACAGAGTTTGTCTGCTGGTTGGACGGGCATTTGTAAAAAGTTCTGACATATCATTCCACACATTTTCTATTATGTTTGCATCCGGACCCTGGGTAGACCACATCACCCTGCTAATATCCTGTTGGTCAAACCAATCATCAACTGCTCTGGCTCTGTGACAAGGAGCATTGTCATCCTGGTGAACAAATGAATAATTCCTGTCACCAAACATGTTAGTAATAGATGGTAGCAAGTCTGACTCCAAAACATCGATATATTTCTGGTGATTCATTATAGTCTTCGAATTTAATCCGTTACCTGTATATTGTGCATCTTGTAAAACACGAAACTGACAAATAGTCCTGCTTATTTCGTAACTTGCTGGCTCCCTTAAATGCAAGATTGCATTTTATAACATATCCATTTGAAGCTCAAAGATCCACAGTAAGAGACGAATGCGACATGGGTCGTGTCAATCTCGCATCTATGGCGTTCAGTAAGTGGCGAAACAGACTCAGCCATGTCATTTTTGGGGCTCAAAGCTCTGTAGTAAAAGACTAATGCGACATGGGCTTTGTCAATTCAGCTGCTATAGGGATTAATAACATACGAAATAGACACGGTGCATGTCGTTTTTGCATGTAAAGAGGCATCTAAAAGACGCACGCGTAGGCTCCTATGGGTCTTGGTAATTTTATTTTTCATTTAAAACGTAGTTCTTGACGTAATTGTGGTAGTTGTTCGAAACCAACAAAGAAGAAATCACATCTGATGCAATCGAATTTGCGCATGCCCGATGTCTGTCCTCTGATGTGTATCCGGTAACCAAAATGGCGAGAGGTGGGTAGAGCTTCCAAACAATTGACCATATCTTTGTCATTCTGTATGCTCGTTTCGTGTAACAGCGAGAAAAGACAGAGGAAACATCTATAGTTACTGTCTACTTGGGGTCACTATGCTAAGCTGAGTACTTTGAAAGAAAATGGTAAAGTTTTCTGGTGGGGATGCTAGCCGGTAGCCGCCATGTTGACACGTGGGTGCTAACAGTGCCACATCAATATATCTCTAACTTTTAACTTTCATTTTGTCTCTAAGTTTGTGTCAGCAAAAATAGATAAAAATAACCAATATTTCTGATACAGTTCTGTTTATCATATGCAGTTAATGATCCATATATACCTTTCATGCAGTCTATAAAATGACGCACTTTGAAGTTTGACTCTTTTAAAGTTTAGGGTTTCCTGGTTGACATTGTAAATTAGACTTGTCTCTTTGTACGTGGGTGTTTTTCACTTCCATAAATATAAGCTCAAGTGATTTTAACGCTGTTGGAACTGGTAGAAACGATGTCTATGTCATAAGTACTCGACTGTAGGAGATTGAAGTCTTATGTTGAGTCCATTGCCAGGGGGAGGGGGAAGAAAAAATTAAATTCATATGAAAAGAATTGACAACAGTTATTATTATTATAATTGTAATAAAATCAAAATGATTAACAGAAACTAGAAACAAGCTTAGTAGACAATGATGAAAACAAGTTTAGAAATTAAATAAATAAATGCATGAAGATCATAGGCATCACATATGAGAGTCACCATAAATAATTTCTCATATTTCATTTCAGGTACCGTTCTATTAGTTGCATTTGCCTTGTTGTCCGTAATGGGACAGGCTTTGACGCCATCATCCTATTTCTCTGCTGCGGATCAGGCACGACTGAGGTCAGTGTTTGAAGCAGCAGCACCATACTCAGACGTGGAAGCTGCCCACTACTCTATTATGGGGCTCAAGTTGCTAGGTGTAGTCATCCCTAACTCTAAGGTTAGTAAATACAGTTGACTTTTCAAATATTTGATAATAACAATAATAATAATAATGTTTGCTCTTTGCAATAAATAAAGGACTTTTTTGAATGAATATATAAATATTGATATTAAGATTTAAGAACATGTTTATTTATCTTAATGTATAAGTTAAGTTATTAAAACTTTTATATATGTACTAATTTATTCGTACAAATGAAATATTGTTAGCTCTGCATTATGTTTCACAATTTTTTGCATTAGATTATTATTATTATTTTTACCAATTTAGTTAATCTTTTCCAGGATGTATGCAACTATCTTCAAGTCAACTTGGACCAGAGTAGCGTAGAAAGTTTGTTCTTCGCCTCTTCAGCTGCCAAAAATTTAGGAGGATGCCAGGTTTGTAATGGCTGGGTAATGGACAGGGATTATCCTTCTTTAGGAATATCTTTTATTTTGTTTTGTTGTAATAGTTTTCTGCATTATATACCTTCTGTCAAAACTTTGTGATATTTTGTTGTGAGACAAATACTTTGTTAAATCATTGCACAAACATCAACTGATAGATTTTGATGTTCACTCTGTTTAAATAAATAAAATTCTTCTTTTATTTATTTATTTATTTATTTATTTATTTATTTATTTATTTATTTATTTAAGGTCTTGCTATAAATAATACCTTTTTCATAGTTGATATTTGGATACTAAAATTTAATTATATTTATACTTCAGCTGACAGCTAACACTGCCAAGGAGACAATTGCGGAGAGTCTGAAGACAGACCAGCCAGTGGTGAATATTTACTATGCTATTTTAGCAGCAAAAAATCTGGGTGTGACAGGTAAGTTAGGTTTGAATATTTTTTTTAGTCTTTTTTTTTTTTTTTTTGAAACCTATTACGCCAAAGTTTGTTAAAAAAAGAAGAAAAAAAACTTCAGTTTGTTGGTACACAGGCAAACATGGATTTTCTTGGAAATATGAACGATTTTCCTCGATATGCCACATGTAAATATGTTCAGAATTTTACAAACTGTTTTCGAGCTCACGATCCCATATTTTTACCATCATGATATAAGATGCAATTTTATATTAAAATATTATTTATTGAAGATTTTTATTTAATTAATTTCTCTGTTGTTTTCAGTGGACTCTGCCAAAGCCAGCCAGACCCTGCTGGAGGTACTGAAAAAAGATGACAGCCCTCTCAGGTGAGACCGGCATATATGATGTACCCCCCCCCCTCCTCCTCCACACACACACACACACACACACACACACACACACACAAAAAAAAAACTCTTATCTGTCCATTGTGCCATATGTGCAGTTAGTACATTGTGCAGTTAGTACATTGTGCAGGTTTCATAATTTAGTCCCTACTAACATTAACTGAATTAGCATTATTAAACCAGTTTAAAAGTATGAACTTATTTCTCTTTATGATAAAATAAACCGTTAAAATGTGAAAGTGTTAAAGAAAATTTTATATATTTAAAATTTAAACCCGAAACAGTGTGAGTGTAAGAACTTTTCTCTCTGTATGAAAAATGGAATCCTGAAAATGTGAAAATGTTAAAAATTTTAAAACAATCCTTTTTTGCTCCAGTCTGGGGTATGCCTTCTTAGCAGCTACTCAACTCAGTGGAGATGTCAGCAAATTCTTTGATAGAATAGAGGATGTGGTCGCACAAGCCGACGAGGTCGATGATAAATATTTACAGTTCGAAGGAGGACTGTTTACAACATCAGTTGTAATTGACTCAGCATATAAACTGGCCACAAAGGTGAACAAGGCCCCAACTATAGATGAGGTAAGGAGAAAATTTTCCCTTTTTTTATGGTTTTATTTTTTATTTATTTTTCACATGTGTTAATCCAATGGTACAATTTTCACTTATTGCATTTTTAACCTTGGGCTATGGAACTGTTCTTTACTCATCAATGTAATTAAACAGTTTTGTAGAAAGAAATTCTGCAAAGGCTGTACACTTGATTCGCTTTGTTGTAAAAGGAAATTTGTTATGAATTCAATGTTTTCTTGGTTTGATTCTGCAATGAAATGTCTTATTTTGAAAACGTTGTAATGAAGCTTTCCTGTTAATATTTTCAGGAGAAGATTATAAAATTTACCAACTATTTCCTGAGCCGGAAGTCGGTACAGCAGCTGAAGACGGCGGCACACCTGCTCTCAGCTGTCAAGACACTCACAGATAATAAGGTGAGCAGTGGAAATATTAGAGGTGGAACTTTCCCCATCTTTTGGAAGAATTCCCCCCTCCTCCTTTTTTTTGGGATTGCTTAAATAGATTTGATTTCAGTTGTTTGTATTTGGGCTTGTATTTCATTTAAATTTGTAAAAAGTAGTTGATGTTTTTCTTCTGGAAGATTTTCCTCCTTTTTGGAGATGTGAATACAGTCTGCGAAATAAGCGGTTGTCCGATTGCCCGGGACAACTAAAAAGCACATCGGGCAACTTAAAATTACGAAGTTGTTGTCCGGTCGGGCAACTGAATAATTTATGGACATAAAGAGTATATCTATGTCAAAATCTACACAGAAAACAAAATTTTAGGTTAACCTAAATCGTTATGTTTTCCACAAGATTCACNTGTATACATTATTTATGTTGGTACCGGTATGATAATCATATGAACCATAAATTCATAATTCTCCCAGACAGATTTCATTGGGCATCATTGACGAATAAGGCTGCATTCCCACAGATTTAGATCGATCCATCTGGATCGACCTAACTCCCTGGGGGTTCACGCTATGTTGCTGTCAGCCGAGCGCGCACGAAGTTAATTACCCCCTTACAGCTATTAGTAGGCGGGACAGACATTTAAGCCGGCTAAGCTGACAGTAATCTAGTGAGACTCGCCATGGGGATAGATTGATCTAAAATCTGTGGGAATGCAGTCTAAGAGACCATATATATATATATATATATATATATATATATATGCATGCTGGTATAACATTTTACTACGGTGAAAGCCTAGATTCATGGGGTAAAATATATGATTGTGCTGTCTCGAACTTAAAAGGTATCATGATTTAGACACTATCGGAGTCTCTGCTAGAAGAGCACTGACGATTGAGATTATTTTTTTACAGTCATGTTCAGCAAGTTCACGAGCCGCTCTACGGCATACACTATGGCTTAGGATTCCCGCATACAGTTCCATGAGTTCATCCTTTCATGATACAGCAGGCAACGTTATACAAGGGCTACACACTGCACATGCACGAGTTATTTACAATTCACATTCATAAGTCGAAACCTACGACATGTAAAGCACAAGAACTAATATCGTATGCTAAAAATTGTGTTAATCACAAAAAAAGTGTGGCTTTGAAGGATACTCACACAACGCATATCTTTATCTCAATTTTTTTATTCAGAGGTTGTGGCTCGAGCATACATAAAAGCAAAGCACTGCATCAACTTGACTGGAGGTGGCACCTTTTTTTAATGTCAACAGTCCTCATCACAGGGGATAGAAATAATCAGTAATGTTAATCACCAATGCAAAGCAAAAGATTTTGAGTCAAAAATGCATCTAGGGGGTTCGATAAGGTATACTGGCCTACATTTGGGGAAATGGCATTTTTTCGGGTTTCTCTTAAATGTATACAAAATCGGGCTTCTGGACAAAGTAAAATCCAGCCACATGGGTTTACCCGTGAGGCAAGTTTGGACCACAAAAGCCTTCCGGAAATGATAAGAATTGTACCTTGAAAGAGAGAGTATGTACTAGCGATTTCAGTCTCCAGTCATAAATTCCTGAAATGATGGTACTTTGAAAGACAAAGTTTATGCTAGCAATTTTGGTCTCGGGTTATTAATTCCTGAAATGACGTTTCAATGTACCTTAAAAGCCAAATTATATACTAGAACAATTAGTCTGTGGTCATAAATTTGCCTCCACAAGTTCGCATCAATTAATTTTGGTCTTTTAGAAGTTTGTGTGGTTCAGATTGTCAAATCCTTGCATTTTTAGAGAAAACAAACAACAGACACTGATACACATTTTTTAACTAAAACTCTATGGAGATCGTCAGGTACAGTATATCCCAAAGTTTTTATTCCAAAGGATTTGGCTTGGAAAAGAGTGGCGTCAGATATAATGGTAACCAAGCAATATCTTACTGTTATAGGCTAAATTTAGTCATCACTACTAAGAAGGCATGGGGTAAAAAACAGTTTCCTATTGTACCATTTATCTGTAAGGAATAACATTTCATAAGTATCACATCTTATACAAGCACACTAATCGAGGAATTTATACGCATATGTAATACCAGAAAAAAATTAAGAATTTACCTGTGCAATCATAGAAAG
>NW_019774959.1:50033-65458 GCF_001039355.2 Lingula anatina | reverse complement strand
ATTATGATATATATATATATATATATATATATATATATATATATATACATTCTACCAAGATATGCACTTTCAAGTCCAAAATTAGTACTTAGTGCCATAGCCACGTGACCTAATAATAGCTGTCAGTCTGCGAGGCAAGGGTTCGTATTATTGTCTGATGCGTTCAGGGCTTATGCTGGCCCAAGCATGAAATACTGAATCTAACAGAGTTTGTCTGCTGGTTAGACGGGCATTTGTAAAAAGTTTTGACATATCATTCCACACATTTTCTATTATGTTTGCATCCAGACCCTGGGCAGACCACATCACCCTGCGAATATCCTGTTGGTCAAACCAATCATCAACTGCTCTGGCTCTGTGACAAGGAGCATTGTCATCCTGGTGAACAAATGAATAATTCCTGTCACCAAACATGTTAGTGATAGATGGTAGCAAGCCTGACTCCAAAACATCGATATATTTCTGGTGATTCATTATAGTCTTCGAATTTAATCCGTTACCTGTAGGCCTATATTGTGCATCTTGTAAAACACGAAACTGACAAATAGTCATGCTTATTTCGTAACTTGCTGGCTCCCTTAAATGCAAGATTGTCTTTTATAACATGAAGCTCAAAGATCCACAGTAAGACACGAATGCGACATGGGTCGTGTGAATCTCGCATCTATGGCGTTCAGTAAGTGGCGAAACAGACTCAGCCATGTCATTTTTGGGGCTCAAAGCTCTGTAGTAAAAGACGAATGCGACATGGGCTTTGTCAATTCCGCTGCTATATGATTAATAACATACGAAATAGACACGGTGCATGTCGTTTTCGCATGTAAAGAGGCATCTAAAAGACGCACGCGTAGGCTCCTATGGGTCTTGGTAATTTTATTTTTCATTTAAAAACGTAGTTCTTGACGTAATTGTGGTAGTTGTTCGAAACCAACAAAGAAGAAATCACATCTGATGCAATCGAATTTGCGCATGCCCGATGTCTGTCCTCTGATGTGTATCCGGTAACCAAAATGGCGAGAGGTGGGTAGAGCTTCCAAACAATTGACCATATCTTTGTCATTCTGTATGCTCGTTTCGTGTAACAGCGAGAAAAGACAGAGGAAACATCTATAGTTACTGTCTACTTGGGGTCACTTTGCTAAGCTGAGTACTTTGAAAGAAAATGGTAAAGTTTTCCGGTGGGGATGCTAGCCGGTAGCCGCCATGTTGACACGTGGGTGCTAACAGTGCCACATCAATATATCTCTAACTTTTAACTTTCATTTTGCCTCTAAGTTTGTGTCAGCAAAAATTGATAAAAATAACCAATATTTCTGATACAGTTCTGTTTATCATATGCAGTTAATGATCCATATGTACCTTTCATACAGTCTATAAAATGACGCACTTTGAAGTTTGACTCTTTTAAAGTTTAGGGTTTCCTGGTTGACATTTTAAATTAGACTTGTCTCTTTGTACGTGGGTGTTTTTCACTTCCATAAATATAAGCTCAAGTGATTTTAACGCTGTTGGAACTGGTAGAAACGATGTCTATGTCATAAGTACTCGACTGTAGGAGATTGAAGTCTTATGTTGAGTCCATTGCCAGGGGGAGGGGGAAGAAAAAATTAAATTCATATGAAAAGAATTGACAACAGTTATTATTATTATAATTGTAATAAAATCAAAATGATTAACAGAAAATAGAAACAAGCTTAGTAGACAATGATGAAAACAAGTTTAGAAATTAAATAAATAAATGCATGAAGATCATAGGCATCATATATGAGAGTCACCATAAATAATTTCTCATATTTCATTTCAGGTACCGTTCTATTAGTTGCATTTGCCTTGTTGTCCGTAATGGGACAGGCTTTGACGCCATCATCCTATTTCTCTGCTGCGGATCAGGCACGACTGAGGTCAGTGTTTGAAGCAGCAGCACCATACTCAGACGTGGAAGCTGCCCACTACTCCATTATGGGGCTCAAGTTGCTAGGTGTAGTCATCCCTAACTCTAAGGTTAGTAAGTACAGTTGACTTTTCAAATATTTGATAATAACAATAATAATAATAATGTTTGCTTGTTTGCTCTTTGCAATAAATAAAGGACTTTTTTGAATGAATATATAAATATTGATATTAAGATTTAAGAACATCATGTTTATTTATCTTAATGTATAAGTTAAGTTATTAAAACTTTTATTTAGTACTAATTTATTCGTACAAATGAAATATTGTTAGCTCTGCATTATGTTTCACAATTTTTTGCATTATTATTATTTTTACCAATTTAGTTAAATTTTTCCAGGATGTATGCAACTATCTTCAAGTCAACTTGGACCAGAGTAGCGTAGAAAGTTTGTTCTTCGCCTCTTCAGCTGCCAAAAATTTAGGAGGATGCCAGGTATCTAATGGTTGGGTAATGGACAGGGATTATCCTTCTTTAGGAATATCTTTCATTTTGTTATAATAGTTTTCTGAATTATATGTCAAAATCTGTCAAAACTTTGTGATATTTTGTTGTGAGACAAATACTTTGTTAAATCATTGCACAAGCATCAACTGCTAGATTTTGAGGTTCAGTCTGTTTAAATAAATAAAATTCTTCTTTTATTTATTTATTTATTTATTTATTTAAGGTCTTGCTCTAAATAATACCTTTTTCATAGTTGATATTTGGATACTGAAATTTAATTATATTTATACTTCAGCTGACAGCTAACACTGCCAAGGAGACAATTGCGGAGAGTCTGAAGACAGACCAGCCAGTGGTGAATATTTTCTATGCAATTTTAGCAGCCAAAAATCTGGGTGTGACAGGTAAGTTAGGTTTGAATATTTTTTTTTTAGTCTTTTTTTTTTTTTTTTTAAGCCTATTAGGCCAAAGTTTGTTAAAAAAAGAAGAAAAAAAACTTCAGTTTGTTGGTACACAGGCAAACATGGATTTTCTTGGAAATATGAACGATTTTCCTCGATATGCCACATGTAAATATGTTCAGAATTTTACTAACCATTTTCGATCTCTCGATCCCATATTTTTACCATTATGATATAAGTTGCATTTTTATATTAAAATATTATTTATTGAAGATTTTTATTTCATTATTTTTCCTTTTGTTTTCAGTGGACTCTGCCAAAGCCAGCCAGACCCTGCTGGAGGTACTGAAAAAAGATGACAGCCCTCTCAGGTGAGACCAGCATATATGATGTACCCCCCCCCCCCTTCTCTCCACAAAAAATTAAAAAAAAAAAAAAAACGCTCTTATCTGTCCATTGTGCCAGATGTGCAGTTACTACAGTGTGCCTACTAACATTAACTGAATTAGCATTATTAAACCAGTTTAAAAGTATGAACTTATTTCTCTTTATGAAAAAATAAACCGTTAAAATGTGAAAATATTAAAGAAAATTTTATATATTTAAAATTTAAACCTGAAACAGTGTGAATGTAAGAACTTTTCTCTCTGTATGAAAAATGGAATCCTGAAAATGTGAAAATGTTAAAAATTTTAAAACAATCCTTTTTTGCTCCAGTCTGGGGTATGCCTTCTTAGCAGCTACTCAACTCAGTGGGGATGTCAGCAAATTCTTTGATAGAATAGAGGATGTGGTCGCACAAGCCGACGAGGTCGATGATAAATATTTACAGTTCGAAGGAGGACTGTTTACAACATCAGTTGTAATTGACTCAGCATATAAACTGGCCACAAAGGTGAACAAGGCCCCAACTATAGATGAAGTAAGGAGAAAATTTTCCCTTTTTTATGGTTTTATTTTTTATTTATTTTTCACATGTGTTAATCCAGTGGTACAATTTTCACTTATTGCATTTTTAACCTTGGGCTATGGAACTGTTATTTACTCATCAATGTAATTAAACAGTTTTGTAGAAAGAAATTCTGCAAAGGCTGTACACTTGATTCACTTTGTTGTAAAAGGAAATTTGTTATGAATTCAATGTTTTCTTGGTTTGATTCTGCCATGAAATGTCTTATTTTGAAAATGTTGGAATGAAGCTTTCCTGTTAATATTTTCAGGAGAAGATTATAAAATTTACCAACTATTTCCTGAGCCGGAAGTCGGTACAGCAGCTGAAGACGGCGGCACACCTGCTCTCAGCTGTCAAGACACTCACAGATAATAAGGTGAGCAGTGGAAATATTAGAGGTGGAACTTTCCCCATCTTTTGGAAGAATTCCTCCCTCCTCCTTTTTTTTTTTTTTTTTTTTTTTTTGATTGCTTAAATAGATTTGATTTCAGTTGTTTGTATTTGGGCTTGAATTTCATTTAAATTTGTAAAAAGTAGTTGATGTTTTTCTTCTGGAAGATTTTCCTCCTTTTTGGTGATGTGAATAGAATTTGTCATCACTTGATTGGTGTTAAAGATTTATGGGGTGAAAAACAAATGTAATGAACCATAGATTAACGAAGACACTGATGTTAATAGAAGTGTGATTTGTTTTTCAGTTTCACATTCCAGTGGCAGTCACTCTTGCCAGTCCAGTTGCAGTGTCCGCAAGCTCTCCCAAAGTAAAGGTAAAAATCTAAAAACGCGAGCAATTTTAGAAAATAATAAGAGAGAGTCATAATCACCTACAGGTGAAGGTCAGAAGAAGGGAAAAATTTAAATTTTTGTCTTAACCTTCATATTTCAGTATTTTGCACATGCCGACTCACCCAGACTTGGAGATTTTTATGTGAAAAATGTTTGAAAAATTAAAAAAAGTACTGAGTGACGTAAAAACTAGTGATCAAAGGGGGGGGCTATTAAATGAATGCATTGCTATTTTTCTTTCTTCCAATGCTGCTTTGATCAATTATTCTGTGGGGATACTTCTTTAATATTTTATTGTGCCATGCTTTTTTTGGGGTGTGGGGTGGGGGGCTTAAAAATTGTATATATTGGTCTCATGAGTAACTCTGTAAATGTTGGTGGAAGTGATGTTCAGAAACGATAACCTGAAGGCAGTATGGCCTCAAAGTGTAGACAACATTAACTGATCCACTGTACTCTTCTAGCTACTAGAACCAGTTAGAACTTTGATAAGATTAGGAGTGTTATAGATAGGAAAGAAATTAAGCATTTTTCTTGTGACTTAGGCTATTACAAATGGCTTGTTGCTGAGATGAAAATTGTTGTGCAAACCAGGTTTATGAAGGTATTAGCCAAAATATACTGAACTTGTTTGAAACAAACTATCCAACTTGCATTTGATAATTATTATGCTAAAATACCACAAATGTTGACTGTAAAAAAATTTTTGTGAATACCTAATGTGAACAAGTGATTCATTCTTTTAATGAAAATTGCTTTAAGAGCATAAACATTTTTTTCTTGTGTCATAGGTCCGTGTGAGTAACCTCCTGGGGGTGAGTCTTGGTGCCATGACTGTCACCGCAGATACTGGGCGTAACCTTGGTGACGATGCCGTCGTCTTGAGCAAGAAGCAGTTCACACCAGCAGCAGATGACAAGTGAGTGCATTTTATAGTTAATCTATATCTTTGGAACAGTTATCCAATTTGAAGACCATTTTTTTTTTGGGGGGGGGGGGGGAGTTTATTAAAAATATCAAATGGCAATGTCCTTGATTCTTTTGAAAATACAGTCTGATGGATAATGGACACTTTCAGATGGCATTGTTATTGTTTTTTTTTACATTTTTTATTTAAATTGGAGCTTGATTTTGTGGAAGTGATGTTTAAAAACGATAACCTGAAGGCCATAAAGCCTGAGAGTGTTGAAGAAATTGACTGATCCACATAGAGGCTGATATATATTTTTGATATGACTCATAACATTTTAAGTACCTCCACCATAGTAATAAATATTTAATGAGAACTATATAGCTTGGAAATTAGCAAAACAGATGTTCTTATTGACATGTTAAAATGTTTTTTATCATGCAAGTTTGAATACTTTTCAAAGTGGTACATTTTATGATGTTTACATTTTGTACTATATTTCAAGTGGACTTGAAGTATTGTATTTTGTAGTGTTGACCTTCATTGTTTAATTTACTGATGTTGACCTTTAGCATGGTTTGTGATGTTGACCTTTAGCACTTTATTTCATGTCAACCTTCAAGATTGCACATGTTGATGTTGACCTTTTCAGGGCTGTGTATGAGTTGGACTTCATGCAAACCAAGCCTAGCCGTGGCTTCTACAGCATCAGCATTAGTCTGAGCTCACAGAAGGCAGACAAGAGGCTAGTGGGGACTTCAGGAGCTGAGGTAGGGGGTACATCTTTTATTTTGAGATACAGATCTTTTTATTTTGTGTAATGTTTGCATAAGTCTATAAGTTCACAGAAGGCAGACAAGGGCAGAGGTAGGGAGGGACAGCTTTGATTTGAGATACAGGTTTTTTTAAAATTTTGTGTAATGTTTGCATTAGTCTGAGCTCACAGAAGGTAGACAAGAGGCTGGTGGGGACCTCAGGAGTTGAGGTAGGGGGACGGCTTTTATTTTCATAAAACAAAATGTATTAAATAAGGATTTGAAAAATCTAAATTTTTTTATTGCATACCCTGGTAAAACTTACAACCATAATTAAGTACAAACACAATCATAGTGTTTTTTCTTCTTGCTGTCTGTCCACATCACCCTAGTCAAAATCTTCTCCCAGCCTTTTTAAGAACTGCAATAATACATGATAGCTGGAATCCCAACACTTGGTCATCCAGGTGAGCTGGACTTGTTCTGGCTTTACTTGGCTCTGTCTGTGTGGCGTATGGGAGCTGAATACCCCCACAAGGGGTTTGAGGCATATTCCCTTTCCACAGTGTTGGAGAATAACCAAGTCCCCGGTCCTCTGTGACTGGTGTGGACTGAACCTTGCATATTCCATCAACTTTCTGTAGTCACTAGTTGACCTTGACAGAGGAGAAAGACCATGCAAGATACATTTTTTTTAAAATGGAAGAACTAGACCAAGGATGATACGAACATATTTTTTTTATCATTTATTTGTCTCTATTTCTTTATTTATTTAGTTGAAAACCAAGGACCGCACCACTCCAACATTAAAACATTTATTATGATATCAACTCTTAATGTTCAATAACTTATGCCTCCCTTCTTCTTATTTTATTTGCCTATTGCAAAAGGGTACCACTCCCCTTTGACTTTAAAATATTTATTATGATATCCACTGTAATTGTTTTATAACTTACACCCTCCCTCCACGTTTGTTTGATAAATTTATTATGAACTTTTGTGTAACTTTTATTTCTCCCCTGTCAGGTCCACCTTAAAGTGACCACACAGGTGGGAGTGGAGAATGTGGAGATTGGTGTGGCTGACAAGGACCAGGGTACCCCGGCAAGAACTACCAAGTATGTATATTCATGGATGTGATTTTTCTGGGTTTTTTTCCCCTCTAGATTTCTGGAATAGTTGCCCAACTGTATCAATTTTAAGGTTCCTCCCCCCCCCCCCCCCCCTTCCTCCCAAACATGCACACATTTCACATCCCTGAATATTGTCTGTGTAATAGTCGACCTCGCATAACTTGCAATAAACTTTCTGATAAAGGGGAAATCTATCAAATTTTCAGGAAAATAATAATAAATATATTTTGTCTTATTTAATAGTCTGACATGTATTGTGTGCCTTTAAGATTGATAACTTTTTTACTGACTGTCATCATGGGTTGTCTTGCCTTCCCAGAGTGCAACATCCCAAAAAGGCGTCCAGCACATTTGAAGCTGATCATCACCAGCGTATCATCATGCGCTTCACCCTGCGCGACATGACTGCCAATGCCGCCATGACAGCACACCAGACGTTTGTGCGTCTGACCAATCAGAAGAGCAAACAAGAAATAGTGTTTGTTGCCGAAGCTGACAATGCCGATGTGTATAGATTTGATTTGGTAAGTGGAGATAGAATAACTTTATGGTTAGGTTGAATTTTATTTGTTACTCAAACATTTCTAAGTTTTGCTAGTGCTTCTTTTCTGATGTAAATGAATTACGTTTTAACTTTGAAGTTATCTTTCCCTTTTGCAATGTATCATTCAGAAACATTAAACAATTTGAAAACAAAAAATATCTGAGAGCTTTCCAGATTTAAAATTATATTAAAATTGGAAAGGAAGTCAAAATGAAATTGGACCAGTCAGATTGCTCGTCTCATTTTCAGGATGTAGGTTCATCAGCCAAGGACTTTGGTTGGCTGTCCGGCAAGTACACCATGGACCTGGTAGTTGGAGATGCTGTCATAGAAAATCCTCTCTTCTGGACTGTGGTGAGTGAAACTGTCCTTTTACGTTGCTTTAAACAATGGGGGCAGGTTTCGCAGAAAATTAAGAACTTGAGGACTGAAGCTGGTCTAAACTTAAAGATCAGTGTTTTGTTTAGCTTCAGTTTTAGACTAAATCAGCAGTAGTTCACTTTATGAGGGTAAATTAGTCTGAATGAGTTGTCATTTCTATTTCATTTTGACAAAAGCACAATATTTTACTGCATTTGACTACTACTGATCAGATTGACCAACCTCTACAGTAATATTGTGAAACAGGCCCCAAATGACAGAGTGACTCAAAGCTTGATATAACTTAAATTGTGTAAGTCAAAGTAGCACGACTGGCATGGTTTGACATTCCCCATTGATGTGCCTGAGTGTTTTTGAGTACATTTTAAGACAGAAATCTTTCAACTACCACCAACACTTAGTCATCCAGGTGAGCTGGGCTTGTTCTGGTTTTACTTGGCTCTGTCTGTGTGGCGTATGGGAGCTGAATACCCCCACAAGGGGTTTGAGGCATATTCTCTTTCCACAGTGTTGGAGAATAACCAAGTCCCCGTTCCTCTGTGACTGGTGTGGACTGAACCTTGCATATTCCATCAACTTTCTGTAGTCACTAGTTGACCTTGACAGAGGAGAAAGACCATGCAAGATACATTTTCAAAAAGGAAAAAAAATATTTATAATGAAAATAATTGAAATTTTGAAATAGATTTATGAATTGGATGTTGAAATAAGAGAGTCTAAAGTCGTGGAATAGACCGTTTTAATTGCATAGATTACACAGTTTTAATTGCATTAACATACATTAGGTTCACATATATATCGAAATAGCATTATCAGTATCTATGAGAATACAAATAGAAAAAAATCTGAAGCTTTTCTGTCATATTTCTAGGCTGATGTATCGCTGACATTCCCCGAGGGTTCTGCACCTAAGGCACCAGCCAGCGACCTCTATGCTCCAAAGAAGAACATAGAAGTAAGTGTGAGCTTGGACTTACCCAGTACAAACGCTGGAAATTATTGGCACAGAAAATACAAGTATTTAATTGTGTTAATGTAGGTCATAAAATGTGTTTATATCAATAGAGAGATTTTTACTCTTAAAAGGAGAAACTTTTAGGTTTAAACCTTTCGAAAAAAAAAGCATTAATATTAAGGCCCATATCACATTATAGCCCTTGATTAGGAAAATTTTTAATGGATTTATCAGTATATATAATTCTGTGTATTTTGTTTATCTCAGCACATGTTCCGTCAGCCAGAGAAGAGACCCCCAGGGACGGTGTCCATGCTGTTCACTGCCCTGGTCCTGGCACCTGCAGCTCTTCTCCTTATCTTGGTAAGTATTCTACAACATAGATATATCCTTAACAAAGTAATCTATACCACAGATAGCCTCACCGCAAAAATCTACATTATTTCAGTAAAAATAGATTTCAAATAATATTTAAAAATTGATGATTATAACAGACAATTTTGACAAGAAATGTGAATCCAGTTTGCGTTGTACAGAAGGCCAGAAGGCCATAGTCATTCTCTGATCCTGCAGTTTTATGATCTGTTTGGGGTTTTTCTTCCAGTGGCTGACCATCGGAGTTAACATCAGCAACTTCCCCATGTCTCTCAGCGCCATAGGATTCCATGCTGGACTTGGAGGTAGGCAGCCAATAAAGATATAAGATATTAAAATATAAGTATCAGTTTCATCGTAGAGAAAAAAAAACTTAAATAAACAACTGCAACTTATTATGTAAGCCCATTCTTTAAAGGGTCCCTCTGAACATACTGTTTTTAGTACATTAACAGTATCACAAATACTACACATTTAATATATTCCCTACAATATTTGTAATAATTTAATTATAATTATTCTTTTATTCCAGCCATATTTGTCCTGTACTACTTCTACTGGGTGCACCTGAACATGTTCCAGACCCTGAGGTACCTGGGGTTCCTGGGTGTTCCGACATTCCTGTTTGGTAACAGACTGCTCAGTGGCATTGCAGCTAAAAGGTGAAGGTCGTTCTGAAACTTTTGACCTGATTGGTTAAAACCTCGAAAAGCTAAACAAGAAAACAGATTCCACATATTTAACCAATTTGACATAATATAACAGAAATTAGCTACCTATACAAGCCTGTCTATTTAGATAAAGAGAAATGTGGTATGCCTTTAAATTTCATTGCACTTTGTGTTCAGTGTTGTTGGAAGTTTAAATGATTTAAATGGTCACAACGGGAGAAAATCAGATAAAATAATAAAGTATTGATTTAGTATTTAAAAATAGAAGTTGTTGTGTGTGGACAGATTTGCACTCTTCTATTCAGGTAAAGTGCTTTTTCTTTGCCATTCTCCATTTGACATTTTCTGTATTGTTATTTTCAGGAAGTCCAGTTGAAGCTAGGAAACCAAAGTAGTTGAAGTCAGAGTAGATACTTTCTAATTCCAAGACAAAGATTTGCCTGTTAGTAGTATAGGCATAAAAGACGAAAAGATTATAAAACATTTAAGACATACTTTTTTAAAGAAAAAAAAAATAAGAAAAATAATGGAAAATTTCACTAGATGCGAGAAAGTGGCAGCTGTTAACGGATAGTGAAACAATTACTATTTCTGAATGTGATTGTTGGGAGTGAAATGGCTAATGGAGGGAAAAAGAGAAGACGCTGATCATGATGGCAACAGAAGATACTGATATCATTTGGTGTATAAATGGACAGAAAGCCCAAAAGTCTGAGAGTCTGGTTGTGGAAAAATCTAAGTTTGATAAGTGCAATAGATAACTGAAGTAAGAGTTTGGGAGACTTTAATAAGATGAAATCTTATTGTTGTTATTGACTTCTAGTTCAGTAAATTAATGTTTTTGTACTAGGGGTAAATTTTACAGTCTTCTGTACAATATTCATTGTAGTTGATTTGTGGGTTTTACAACTTGTCCAGTTTAACATTCACGTAAAGTTTTGTTGGAGCTGCAGTACTTTATACATTACAAATATGCCATTGAAATAAAATGAAACATATTTATAAGAGAAGCTGTTTTTTTTTTTTTTTTTTTTTTTTAAATATGAGAATGTGTGTGTGTGAAGTGAAAACTTTTGTAAAAATGGCATTTTCACTGCCAAAGTTCTTGGAGGCAGGTATGCACTGTTCGTCAAGTTGGTCACCGTAAACATAGTTAAGTTGGAATTTTTCACTCGACGTTTGTCTGGATTGTGCCCGTGAATGTTAAAATGGAGTAATGGAGATGATTATTTACATTTAGAGCAGCAGTTGAAAGTCGTATATGTACTGCCTGTACTTGTCTAGATGCTGAGGAGAGATGAGGCCACATACTGAAAATATGGCGCAGGATCCCCATGGACTTTCCTCTGCATCAATTATGAAATTTGGCTCCCAAAAAGTCTGAAATCTGCAGACTAGAAAAAAATCTCTTTACTGTGTGAGTGAAGGAAAAGTTGGACTGGGAGAAAGAAATGATGAAATTTTGGAACACAAACCGTAATTTTCCCATTAATAAATTTAATCCA
The DNA here is from genome assembly GCF_001039355.2 of Lingula anatina. Next base: position 53,692 of record NW_019774959.1, on the reverse strand, counting down.
AATAAATAGTAATGGATAACATGCAATCAATTTCTTTGAATTTACTCGTTTTGTTGTCCATATGTGCCATCTTTGATATCAGGATTTTGATAAAATAGATGTTAATTTGTCAAATTACTGAAAGAACAAATCAAGCCATTTAGCAATGCATATTTATTTCAAAATATTTAATTTAATCTCTCAAATTACAAATACATTCAGTGATGTACATCAACTCGCCACAATCTGAAAACAAATTACCCCAGTGAAATTATTTTGGAAATTACGAGGCCTGTATTTACACTGCACCCGTACCTTTTCTGCAGCCCTTAAAAATACAAATTCTCCATCTGCCACTTACTTCTTGATTTTTACATGATAAATCCATTCCACTTTCATTGCACAATGGGTATTTCTGTTTTCATGTGCCTCCATTACATATTTTGAAGTTTATTAAGAGTGCCTGTTGTCCTCACTCCCATCTTCAGCTTTTGCTTCTATATAATGCTAACTTAAAAGGTTTTTCCTCATGTAACAAAGTATCTGAAACATATCAGATGAAACATGGCCTCCACAATTGTTTCACAGCAGAACTTTGGAATGAAAAATTGATCTTCACTGCAAGCCATCCTTGAACCAAGATATCCATGTCAACTTAAATATTGCACCCGTTTAACAACAAGAAACAGCTATTTATTTTAAAAAGACAATGTTTCGCCTTTAGTGGACAGCTGCACATTCATTCTAAATTCATTAAACAGATCTTTTTTGTGTCTTAAAATATTTCTGAATCACTTTTAGACCCAAAATTCTTCAATGAAACCAGGTCAAACATTCTCCCTCCTTTCCAAAATCTTTAAAGAGTGATTATCTCCATGTACTTTGGGCCCTTAAAACGTCAAGCATGACAGTGTTCTGTACCATAACAGTTTGTGAGATTGACGAATTGATAGACTGGCCATTTTGTAAAAGAGTCACCTAAATGAACCACACTCGCAACATCCTGTTAAGCAGAAAATCATTATTGGTAAATTGAGGCTTGTGAAAGGGGGAAACCCCCTCACCCTTCGCCCTATAATTACCAGTAAATTTGGTGGGATACAGAAAATTGCACTGCTCAACATAAAAAAGGGCCTTATAAAGATCTTGATATTGTCTTACAGCAGTACACAGGATCTATCATTTTGACTTAGATAGATCTGGGGTACTTAGTCCGTATTTGGCTTTCATATTGTCCAAATCTTGTTGCTTTTTGTCTGTGTCTGTCTTCTTGAAAGCCTGTAAAATGAAACAATGCCTTTCTTCACAATTGGTGCCTACACTATTAATGGCAACAAAGCAAGCTTTTTTGCTGTATCACAATAGAATATCAATAAAATTATCGTTTTGATTTCAAGAAAACCCAAATTTCTGACTTAAAATAAGAATCATTAATCACATTAGTTTTCATATCCATTTTGTTTTTCTGTTTACATTTCATTTCAAATGCACTATCATTGCACATTATATAATAATTACAAAACACTTCTTAAAATAGATAAAAACTTCAAACTGGCAAAATCAATTAATTCTAAGTGACTCCTCAGTATTTCATCTTCCTTAAAAGATGAAACTTTTTTTCTTCTGTATCAAAATCTAGCCCTCTGGCTGTCTGAATGCCAAGGCTGTGAAGGCCCTCACCTTTGTGGACTGGTAGTAGAGGACTACCAGGTATCTGTTACACACATTAAAGCCTGAGAGGTGATCACAGGCGTTCTTGGCATCGAATATGTCTTCATACACGACAAATGCTGTGCCTCGGGTTTCTGGAGTGTTGCCTCTGGAAAGAAAGAGAAGAATCGAAATTTAGTAAGACAGCATAACTGGTAGATGTTTTCATTGATACACTTAATTAACTTATAGTTAAGTTTTTTTGAGCAATAAGTTTGAATTTGCTGAATTAAAATTACTTTGTGTACAAAATTCACAATTAAAAAGAAAAGTCAGTTTTGGAAAATTCTGCCTTTTTCTATCCTTTTGATCCTTTTTTTTTCGTGAAATATGTTCAATTAACATTGTTAGACTTTACACTTCAATGAAAGTTGTGGGAAGCAGGGAGTATGGAAAAAACCAATTGTATTACAGGTCACAGGTATGACAGGTGAAAATTTAAAATTAAAAAAATCTCAAAAATCAAATAACATAGAATCAAAATTCCATAACAACATAAAAATTCAAAACATACAAGACTACCAATTGATTTGATGCTTCTCTAAATTTATAAGCATCTAAAATACACAAAATTTTCAAATCAATGCTACCACAGCCGAAAACAGTATCATAAAACCCTCTATATATGCCACATGGCTTTCTATGCAAATTGTGTTGTATGAAAGGAGAGAAGGTTAGCACTCCCCTAGATAAGGACGGAAGAGGCCCTCGTGGCCTATAACAACACATAAGGCTTTGTCTCTTACTTTGAGACAACCCTATTTTTCAGACTCTAGTATCAACAAACTAACATGACAAGATAGCATAATGGAATCTGTACAATCAATAAAATGGGTATTTTTATGACCCCCTTTCTAGTTAAAAGTACTTGTTTGTTCAAAAGACACATATAAGGCTACGTTTCTTATATTGAGACAACCATACCTTTTAGATGACGGAGGCTATATGATGCAGCAAATTTATATTTTGGGCAAAATTTGCAAACTAGATTGGTGTAATCAGCACATTGGTTATATTCACTCCAAATATGTGTTCATTAAATGTAACAGAGTTAAAGTTATTCATATATCTACAAAATGAAGCACAATAAACTACACATTTCATTCCCCACTTCTGCCATTTTTCAAAATAAGTTTACCCTTCTGTTTTTAACTTACACCCTGATCTGTCTGATGGCCCCGTATTTCCCAAATATGTCGTACATCTCTTCTGCAGTTATCTTGTAGGGAAGGTTCCGCACATAGAGGATTCTGTTCACCTCAGGAGGGAGCCGCACCTGGAATGGGAATATCAAAGGCATACATCAATTAGTAAGATGAATACATTGCTCACAAGCTCAAATATTATTATCAATGTAGTATGATAAGAATTCGTTTCTGTTTAAATTATTTGATATCTGATTTAAAAGACATACAGAAAAAAAGCACACACATTTATTAGAAAATAACTACTTGTGCCCTGACTGACGAAAAACGTGTGGCTGAACTCGACAGTAGGTAGATCACAATCCGCTAGGGGCGCTACAGTCGTAACTGTCCACGGGCAGTGAAGTGTTAAACTGAAGTCGGCCTGCTGACAGTTTGCCTATGGAACCCCTTTTTTAAATCTCTCTTTTAGCGCTGCGTAAAAAAACTAATACAAGCCATTAACTAAATAAGTTGTAAATCAAAGAGTAAAATCCGGTCACATGATTTTCCCATGTTGCAGTCTTTGACAAGTTTCGGTTCTGCTTGTTTTAAGTTTTGCCTCTACAAAATGCTAAAAAATTTCAGGTAAGTGCTGGTATCATCTTTTTGAAATTTATATCCAGCAAAGTTTATGAAATTTGCTATATTATGTAGAAAAATCATGAAATTTGAAGGTTGCGAAGTATAGTTAATTTAATCCGCAATATTACATGATGTGAAAATTACCACAGGGAAATAGCTCTGCCCTGATTAGTCACAGGCTATGTGAGCCAGACAATAGGC